>OY754308.1:3896466-4277554 GCA_963573325.1 Astragalus glycyphyllos | reverse complement strand
TAGACAACTAACCATTGTTGTTCACTTTTGTGGTTATTAAACTCTATAACGACACGTTTGCCCATTATGAATAACCAAAGTTCTATAATTAGGTGGTTAGAGCTCAAGTAACCAACGTTATATAATTATGTAGTTAGTATAACGACCAATTTCCTATTTTATGTGACTAACCGAAGCTCAATAATTAGGGTGGCTAGAGACAACTAACCAGAATTGTTTGATTCTGTGGCTAGTAGTAAACTAGGCGAAGTGAAGTGACTTCGTGGTTAGACTTACGAAGTCATGTCCGTACTTATGTGATTTTTAGTAATTTAGTAACATGTATGACGACTACATTATATTGTCACAGTTACAAGTATAACGATCAATTTCCCATTTTATATGAATAACCGAATCCCTGTAATTTGATGGCTAGATCCATCCAACCAAAATTCTTCAATTCTATGGATAGTAGTAAACTAGCCGAAGTTATGTGACGTCATGGTTAGAAAAACTTCATAATGTCTGTTGACCCTGGTATCTAACCACACCATAGCAAGTTTATGGCTAGTGTCACTCTAACCACAGCCCTGCAAATTTTTGGTTAGAATCAACTTACCACAGTCATGCACATCGTTGGTTAGTTCTATCTAAACAACCCGCAGCATTGGTGTCTAGCCATTATATAGCCAAATGTTGGTTAGTGCTATCTAGCCATCGTCCTCCACGTTTTTTGTTATCGGCATCTAACCATTCTCCACCACATTTATGGTAGTAATATATATATATATATATATATATATATATATATATATATATATATATATATATATGTATGTATATATACTACCATAAATAAGGCCTATAATTATGGAAGGAAAGTAGGGGATTTGCTGATCAGTTTTCAATTTTAGTTGCTAATAATTAAGGCTTATAATTATGGAAGGAAAATAGGGGATTCGCTGATTAGTTTTTTCTTAATTATTATAATGGATCTTACCTTTTTACTCTTTAGTTACAGTTACTAAACATAATGTTTAGTAATATAAACTAGACTCGGTAATTTCGTAATTATTAATAATTACCACCAATTTTTAATATTTTACTTCAAATATTTTGTAGGATAGAAAAAAAAAACCCAATAGCAAGACAAAAGAATATTCAATCTCTATGGGAGAGCAGATGGATCCTAAACCTTTTTTATACAAATTCTTATTTGAATTCACTCTCCAATATTAAATGTTCAAGAATATTAGTCTTTGCCAAACAACATATTAATTAATAAGCATATATTTTAACTTAAGACTGCCAATTATTATAGTAATATTGTTGAAGCTTATTTGGGATTTCAGAGATGAAAGATATATCTTCTAGAAATGAGACTAAGCACTAAGTAGAGTTCAACTTCTGGATGACCAAAAACAATTCGAGAGTGGAAAATTCGAATACATACCAAAAAAAATTAAAATGTACTGTCATCTAGAATTAAATACGAATATGTCTTTTTAATTGTTTTTGTTTGGGTCAAATTTTAATTGTTTTCTGTCATTTATGTGTTCAACATGGAGTATCATTTATGATGTAGTATGACGCAGCCCATAAATCGGAGCAATTATTGATAGTTTCTCTTTTTTATATAAGATTTTTTAGTAGTTTCTAAAATGATAGGAAAAAAGTAGTTGTAAGGAATAATTCCACCTTCATGACCAAAATTTATTAGGGTATAAGTCTGACCACTTGACTTAGCCTGGCTGCGCGTCTACATCCAATGACTTTCTTGACATAACATATAGACATAGTCGAATATATATATATATATATATATATATATTATATATATATATATATAAATAAGAAAATGGTTCTTCACTTTGTTGAAATAACTTCACTATAATCTTAATCTTTTGAGAAAAAGCAAAGAAAAATAAGAGAGAGGGAATTGAAAAAACAAAGCACAAAAAGATGGGTAGTTTTGATGGTTTCAATAAGGATGATATTGAGGAAGGTCCACTTCCAGGGTTTCGTTTCCACCCCACAGATGAAGAACTTGTAGGTTTCTATCTTCAAAGGAAGCTGGCCAAGAAACCTCTTAGTCTTGATCTTATCAAACAGATTGATATCTATAAATATGAACCTTGGGATCTTGCAAGTAAGTCATTATATATATATATATATATGTGTGTGTGTGTGTGTGTGTGTGTGTGTTTTTGTTGCATTTTTTTTTGTACATGTTGCAATTTTTAAGTAGCTTTATATTGCAATTTTTAATTCGTGCTTATATTTGCAGAAATCTGTAGCAGTAATGGAGAGAAAGAATGGTATTTCTTTTGCAAACGAGGGAGGAAGTATAAAAATAGCGTAAGACCTAATAGAGTAACTGGTTCTGGGTTCTGGAAAGCAACTGGAATAGACAAACCAATATACTCACATGGAGGTGAAGGCAAAGAATGCATTGGACTCAAGAAAACACTTGTTTACTATCGTGGTAGTGCTGGAAAAGGCACCAAAACTGATTGGATGATGCACGAGTTTCGTCTTCCTTCTAAAAATGACAACAACAACATCACCAAGAATAATGAAGCTATTGCACCAGAAGCTGTAAGAAACTAAACTTTAATTTAGAAACTTTTCATTTTTCATTTTTCATTTTTTGGTAAACAAGTTATCTTCTACGGCAATTATCAAGACTAATTCTTAGAGGTATTAGAAATCCATTTAAAATTTGCTCTTGTATATATTAAAGAGAAAAGTAAAATTATTTACCACATTTAATAAGGAAATATAGGATTCGTTTGGATGAGCTTATTTTTGAGCTTATGGAAAACAAATTATGGAGATAAATTTTAAATAAGTTTTCATGTTAATCCATAAGTTCTCACTAACAAAAGTTATATCTCCATAAGTTGTTTTTCCATAAACTACATTGACAAGCTTATGAATAATACAAAAAAGCTTATTTATTTGCATAAGCTGTTTTTCATAAGCTCAAAATAAACTTTATCCAACTCGTCTCACTAAATTTAGTGATAAGATTAGAGTCAAAATGCATATTTATCTCTAACATCATTTACAAGTTCTGATCAATGATGTTAATATGTGCAGGAAGTTTGGACATTGTGTAGAATTTTGAAAAGAAATGTGTCACAAAGGAAGCAATTCACAAGCGATGTGAAGCAACTAGCTGCTAATAAGCGTATTTCTACTGATCAGAAGATGAACATTAATCGAGAAGCAGCATATAATATAAGTTTTGAAAGCAACTTTGGTCATATTCATAACAATGATCATAATAAGTCTTTGATAATTGACAACAACACCAAGAATGATCAAAGGCTTCTTCAGTTTCAAACTCCCATAGCACAACAACAACAACAGGCTCAATTACTAACTACACCTCCCTCTTCAAACTTGTGGATTAGTCCTATAGTGAATGACTTGTTCAAATTTGAGAATTGGGATGAGCTTGCGTCAGTTGTGAAGTTTGCTTTTGACTCACCTATGATATGTGAATAGCTATGTTTTTACTATAGAAGTTAGAATGTAACAGGAACTCATATATATGAATTTATTATATTGGCTATGTTTTAGAGTGGTTAATTAGTTATAAAGATTTAATTAGTATGTACTCTAGTATACATATTTTTGCACCTTGATTCAATTAAAAGTTGAAATGTCCTAAGCTTTATGACTTTTTTACTAACCATTTTGAAAGTACATATATAATGACTTTGATTTGTTGACACTGAGAGTGTAAAAGAGTTTACATCGATAATATATATTAATTAACCTCTTAGTTATAATTCTCTCAATGTTGGTCTGGAAATTTGGCTTGTTTGAGAAAAGGTCTACCAAAATTGTCAAATAACAAACTAGTATTTTACCCGCGCATCTGCATGAGTGACACCGTATTGTTTATATATTGTTATAAAGCCATAATAGTATTAAAATTTTAATAATATAAGATATGCACTTCCGCTGGCGCTCCTATTACCACTTGTTTATATTTTTTTAGACAATTTCATATTTATTTAATCATTTTAATTACATTATTAATTTATTTAAAAATATTCTACATCATTTAGTATAAATTTAATCATTTTAATTAAATTATATTGAAAAAGTCATTTTGGAATTTTTGATAGTGTTAAATGGTTTTTTTTTGACAATTGTTAGTGGTTAAAATGTATTGGTTGTAATAGTTTTAGTATAGTAAATGTAAATTATTTAATATTAATTTAATTATTTTAGTTAAATTATTAAAAAAAGTTACTTTAGAATTATTCTTAGTGGTTAGTTTTTTTTGACAATTATTAGTCGTTAAATTAATTGGTTTTAGTAAGTTTTTTTTTTGACCAAATGGTTTTAGTAAGTTATTGTAAATAGTAGTAAAAATATTTTATTTTATTATAAATAAATAGGTGCCAATTGTTGTCTCTCTCTCTCTCTCTTTCTTTCTTTTCAGGCGGGCCCATGTCAGATTTTTGCCTCCGATGTCAAAATATTAAATGGAAATAAAAATGACACACAAATCATGAATCAAAACGAAAAATAGTGAACAAAACCTACCTTTTGGTCGTTCTCTCTCTCTCCTCTCTCTCCCTCTCTCTCTAAAAAAGACTTTTGCTTTATATTGAAATTGACATTTTTAGCTCTAAAAAGTAACAAATGGCAAGATTAGAATGGCTCTAAAAGTGAAATTTTCCTAGCATAAGATTTTATTATATAGAGAGTAGATAGATTATATAGAGAGTAGATAAAAGGAAATTTCCTAGTATTCCGGATTGGTCAAAAGCCATCAAATGGGCCAAATGCAAGCCAACCCAATGCTAAAGGTACTAAGCCCAACATGGAGAAGCTTCTAGGGTAAGCTCATTATCCCACTATAAATACCACCAGTCACTTATAGAATGGTATGTTCTCTCCACTCCATAAAAAATGCTTTGTCTCTATAAAAGACTGACTTGAGCGTGGGAGTGCTTGCAGGTGGCGGCCTTCCCGCGCTTCTCCACAAAACTCCGAGCATCACCAAATACCTCTCGTCATCACCGCCGTGAAGACTCTAGCTTCTCAGCTTGGTGAGAATCTCGGCCTACTACTCGACCGAGCTATGTAGCCAGTACAGATCATTGGCGACCATAGTGGGAGTCGTTAAGGCTTCTTCATCCTCTTCACTCACAATATATAGGTGAATTAACTGCAACCTAATCTTAAGCTAGTGTGCTTCCCAATCAGGGGGTACAACGTTCAAAATGATATTAGATCTACTCTTTCACTCACGACCCAGAAATCCTCTCGATCCAAATAGCTCTTTTTGTGTATACAATTAACACAGCTACCTGCACCCTGGAAAGCCAGTGAGACCATAAGAGATGGTCACCGAAGAAAACCAATAATAAGATTTGTTGTCCCCCAAATCCAAGCAAAAGTAAGACAAAGCAGTCTGTAACAAGGCGAAGTGTGAAAGCAATTCGACTTCGTAGAATCTATCTCCGTGCCAAAACGTCAACAAAGCTCAAGCACGCCTCACCCCCAGTTAACAATGGTTTGAAAATAGGGAAACGACGCTCGAATCCGACCTCATCCTCAAACTCCCACCTCCTAGTGTCGGAAAGGGATGATGGGAACCCTACCCATGATTCAATCGATAAAAGGCTCAACTTGAGGAATGCGGAGCAACTCAGTTGCCGACTTTGACCACAATAATCAACGTCGGGGTTAGAATCATACCCAATTGATATCGCTTCATTATCAAACGACTTGCAGAAACGAGTAACCCGAGTCGGTTGCGAATACCAAGACCCTCTCACCAAGGCCGCTGCATCCCCAAATCTTAGCCGAATTCACTCCTAACTTTAAAGTGATCCAATGAACAATGACGACTTCTACCCTTCCTCAGTAACCTCCATAATGAGATCATTAACTTGGTAAAGAGAATACACCTGACTGACGACAAGTCTTCCACACTAAGCTCGGAGGAAAGAATGTCGGCAAGGTTGAGTAAGGCCACGGATGGCGACCGAAGGGCGAGCTACAACATACTCAACACGACAAGAAGATTCAGGGCATACTTGGGGGTAGCCACTCATCACGTCAAGCCCACGATGGGGCATCTCTTACTTATCCCGACCATCCCTCTCGAACGGCAACCAGAGATTGTCAAGAGACAACAACGCGACCCATTTTCCTTAACCCAGCATAAAGCAACACATTATTCTTTACGCAGTAGACCTATGGACGAGCAAAAATCAGGATGCTACCTCGCATGCCTCATCTTATGGCGAGCCAGTGAACCGTAGCACCAATGCTAGCGTCGGAACCAACTAGCCAACCCCATGGCGTACTAGAAAACCTTTAGCTAAAGAGTGTCTTCTAGACTAAGGAGTACTCCGACATCAAAGTATGTTCCAACCTCGTCATGATACCTGATATTCAGGTTCGATTTTCCATTTAAAAATATTAGATACATCGAATAATTGTTAAGATTGCATTACCATAGCTGGATTGCCCCATATCTTCATTACACGTCACCGCACCACAAACATGGCTTGACATGCTCATAAGACATATTGATAGAAATTTTTCACGAGAAATAATCCTATACATAGCACAGTCATATATATATATATGCAAAGCTCTAAGACGATAGCAAAGCATGATACACATATCTTTTTTAGGCTGGTGAAATAAATGCTTGATCAGAATACCAATTCAAGATGTTTGTTCAAGGGACATGATCATATCTGTACACAGTAAACCCCTAGCTTCTGAGTAATTAGTAGTCATTCTCGTGACACATATTTTGAAGACACCTTTGCCGAAATCTAAAGGATAAGCATGCACATTCACTGTTATGATACTGTAATCATCTTAAGTCATGCCGAAGTCCTCATTATTTTGAATAACGGATATGATACGTTATGATTTGCTCAAATACATCTCTACTCGGCTACACTGACACTGATCACCCCAATAAAGACATATTTCCTTGGAGCTTTTTGTTTCGTTTCTTCCGACAAGAATGATAAGCGGAGGTTACTAAAAACCCAAAAACAGCATACTCCATGTGGGTGGTTATTACCTCGTTCCACCGAAATGACCAACAACCCCGAAATAATTGACTACATGGCAAACATGAACGTGTGCACCATCTACAAAGTTACAAAGAAATAATCGACACGTGTGCAACAGGAATTTCATTTTGAATGATTTATACGTGGTTTTAGCTTTTCTTAATGTGGAGTTTTTTTGTTACTCAAATTTTGTTTGCTTTCTTAATTTGAAATTACCGGTATATCATGGTAATTTATAGTACAATTCTAGCAAAGTTACACGTGTGGTTCCATATACAAACTTAAAATGAATAATTAATTAAATGTAATATTATATACTAACCTTTGACAGCTTTGCATCATCGATTTGGAGACATGTATTTTCTAACATTACTAGATTACACTATCTTCCAAACTATCCCAAAGTTGGCAGTTCATGAGACAATACTTATTGATAGTTGATATTTATCTCCATTAGGACCTCTGTTTGGAAAACTATCTGCTTATAAATAACTAACTACTTATTGAGAAGAGCCTCATAATGAAATCCAAATGCGAGTATGGAGATTTTGACTTTCTTCTGGTAGGGAAGGTTGTGGAGATTTTCTATTCATTCTCTACAAGTTTTCGAGGTTTCTAAAAGGTTTCAGCCCCCATTCTTTTCACTCACATTCAATCAATAAAAGACAATGGTTTGAGATAAATCTATCCATGCCCAACAACTTTATATCTTTGAAGTTTTCCAGCCAAAACCCTTCAACAAGAGCTCGGTCTATCCGACTGGAGTAGTTATTCCTATACCAAGTGAACTTCCTTCTGAGAAGAGGAACATCAACTAACTCCATCTCACTGATCCAGTTCCTAAATTCCTCCATACTTGTCGTGACCTATGAATGACCTCTTATTTCCTTCAGATTTAGAATTTTGTTAAAGTCACCCATAACTACATAACTAGCATATGGTGAGGTATGAGGCCTTAATATCCCTTAATTCTTACCATAGGGTACTTCTACTTGTCCTATCATTAGGAGTGTATATTAAGATCACCACACGAAGAGTTTTTGTTCACCCAATTCTCTCAAGAGCCAGATCCATCTATCTTTCTTGAGGTAAGAGGTATTCAGGAAGGGGCATTTGTCCCAAATTACGATGAGGCCCCCTGCTACCATTGATCACTTGTATGCCACACCAACCAAAGTACTTATCATCATACCATTACATATCTTTATGTCATTGATGGAGGAGTATTTAGATTCTACAATACCCATAAGAGTTGGGTGATTACTAAGAGCCAAATTAAGGACTATAGTGGACTTGCCACAACCTCCGATACCTCTTAGATTACATACAATTAGATTCAAGATGATAATAGCGATGAGGAGAACACCAACCTAGGCGGCGATCATTGCTGGCCATGAGTGGCAATCTTCTGCTTCTCCTAAGATTGAGGAACTCAGTTGTGGCTTTGGACTCATCAGGGTCGATTAGCCCTAAAATTTTTCCAACATTCCACGTCTTTAATGCTTCAGAGGAGTCATCGACATTTTCCTCATCAGAACTTGAGTGAGTTACCAAATGCCTTTGAGGAGCCTTTTGTTCTTTTCTTATTACTCGCTGCCTCCTTCCATTAGTGGTCTTAGTTGAAGATTTATTTCTCACCAATTTTGACACAGATTTCTTCAAAGATATTGATGGTGGGGGTGAAAAAGAGGGGAGGTGACCTTTAAAGGAGAGTTGGATAATACAGGGTCATGGGACCTTGATTGAGAGTTGGCAGAAAAATCTAGCCCAAGACTATGTGAAGGTGAGATAGAAGCATTTAGCTGTATTTGATTAAAACTAGAAGGGTCAACTTCCGTGTCGGCCCAAAACTTGTTTGGATTGGAAATTTGGATACTAGAGAGAGAATGGGCAGGACTTGTTGGAATTTGGATTTGTGTATGTGTGACAAAGTTATTGGGCTCCAAGTGGTTGAACCCAAAGGGCATCATCTTTCTTGGCCCAAAGCTTGACTAGGTTTATCTCTTGGTTTAAGCTATAACTAACATTGGCGGTGGGAGTTATATACTATTGGGTTTCCTTCAAGGTAAAAGCCATTAACTGGTGTTCCACATTAATATTCTAGGAATGTTGATTTGTTGAAATTCTGATCAACTTCCTAGAAGGTAAATGTGTATCATCATCACTCGCATTCAATTTCCTTGCGCCCAAAGCTTTGCTTTCCCAAAAGTACTCTTTTGCATTCTTTCCCAACGATTCATTTACCGCCACCCTAGTGTTGTGCGTAAAGTAGTTGTGCAAGTATACATAATCGCAACAAGTAATATAATGATAAAGTAGAGATCGTACCCACAAGGATTGATATTAATTTTAAAATTTAGTTACTAAAACACTAACGAAGCAAGCAAGATAAAAGTAGTGTGATTTTGAACATAAAAAGTGGAGTAGTTGTGTGAAAATATTAAGGAAGTTTAAATATGAGAGAGATAAGTTGGAATGCTCGCTACTAAGTAAATTCCCTAAAGTAAGGCGTTATAATATTAGACGCTATAGCGTTAAGCGCTGTACCATATGATGTTGTGCCTTTCAGTCACTGACGCCAGGGTTTTGTTACAAGACTCTTATTTCTAAGTTCTAAATAAGTCCACCCCTGTATAATAAAGAACCCACAACTTTTACCTTATGAACTATTGCTCCCCTATGTCTAGAGTTAAGCAAAAGTTGTTTAAATGTCTTTAAACAACCTTTCATTCATATCAACCTTTGAGTTAGAATCATGGACCATTTCTGCACCCACGAATGTACTCATTTTAAGTGGCCAATCCCAAAACAAGTTTGAAAGCATTAAAATACAAAGATTGAAACGCAAAACAGCAAATGTTATATTAACAATACTAGAGGTTTATTACAAAGCTTAAAGCAATCCAACTACAAGTGTTTAGCTCATGGTGAGCATCATCTACAAAATACAAGATAAAAGTGTCATATTACCATAAACAAGAAGAGAGCCAACGGACGCAAAAGATACAACCTGTAGACTCCAACTCATGAACAGCTTAGTGATGCTATAGCGCAGCCTCACAGCATAAGAAAATGGTAAACAATAAAATAAAATGAAAGGATGAAGGTGAGGATTAATTAATGGAGGAAATGTGTGTCAAGTTTTTTTTCCAAAAACTCTTTCTAACTTCGAATGGGAGTGTAGTGTGGAGAAGATGAAGATATCCTTTGTGTAATCCATAAAGTAGTTTTATCAAAAAGGTGACTTGACATGTCTCACCAACCAAAAGATATTCTCCACTCAACAAATGTCAAGTGTCCACGCTAGCCAATAGGGAGCGCCCGCGTCAGTCCGTGCAGCAGGAGGTAAGATACGCTGACTTGACATAAAGCAATAGGCGTCAAAATTTAACTTTTCTCTTTGATGCTCAGCTGGGCTTTCCATGTAGCGCTATAGTGCTTAACGCTGTAATACTAACAAACGCATTAAAATATTCACAAGGGGCACCAAATGTGCCTTATATCAGCAAATTAGCACCTAACCCTTCTATTATATAAAAGCATAATATTTACTAAATAACACACATATATTACATGAGAACTTACTTGAATTTAAGCATTAAGAGCATAAATAACTCATATAAATATGAGTTATCACCTAGCTTCCATAGCCACTCTAGGATCCACCATATTTGGTAATAGATGGCCAACTGCCAACTACTCATGCCCTTCACCTACTGGTTCGGACTCAGGTGCCATATCAGGTACCTTCGGTGATGCTTGAGATGGATTCACACGGGTTGTTTGAAGTTGTTGAGGTTGCATTAACTCACCTCCACCATAGCAGAGACGTCCTCTCTGAACTCTCCATGAGACATAGCCCCTTCCCATTCCCAAAAAATAACAAGGGAAATATTAGACCTGGTTCTCTAGTTCCCTAATGTAGATATCAAATCATGTATCGTTCACTTGAAATTTCACTAGTTTAGCAATATGGTGCACAAATTCTGTTTGTATAAATGCTCACACCGACTCAATTTATGATGGTTTCGGTCCATTTCGTTTTTCCAACACTCCATGCTGGAGGTGGTAGACCATCCATTTGGATCCAGACGCCTCTACGTTGTTCGATATCCGCTTCTAACTATTGCATGAATTCAATTCATTTACTGTTGAATCTTGTTGCACACATATTCAAAGCATGCACCAAATTTGAATGCTCTTTGAAGGTATTAATGTGCTTGGATCTTCCCATTTCAAAAATGTTGTCAATCGAGTTCTTCCAAGGGCTCACCAATTTCGTGACATCTTCATCATGTAGAGGGAATTTGGATTTCACTACCAAACTCTTCTTTAACTATTATTATGTTTCAGTATGTGGTTTGTCTGATAATACTTGTGGTTTCAGTTTTATTTGGAAGCTATTGCGGTTTAGAGTTTATTAGGAGAGGAGAGGAGAAGAAAAATAGAAACATGACAACTTGCACATAGTTTGTTCATTTAAGAAGGTAAAGTTGCTTGTAGCTACTCAGGAAAAAATTGAACGAAAATGGTAAAATTTTTTGGAAATTGGAACACAACCGAAATTAAAAGAGAGAGAAGTAATACAGAAAGGTTATTTGTCTTTTAAAAAATGGGAAATATAGAATTATAGTATTGCCACTACTAACATTCTAATTTTTGAGTGGGTGTAAATTAATGGCTCCTATTTATAATTTATAATTTTAAATACTTTAAACAATCATGTAAATGATATTGGTTAAATGCATTAAATTAGTAGGAGACCCAAGTATTTGATAGACACATAAAATTAGGAAAAATAAAAATACAATATTGGGTTTGTTTTTGGCTTAAATACTTGTTACCCCCTGCAAAATTACCTAATATCCATTAACCCCCCTGCAAATTTTTTTTTTGCAAAACAAACATTGCAAAATATAACATTTTTGGAAATTGGAACGCAACCGAAATTAAAAGAGAGAGAAGTAATACAGAAAGGTTATTTGTCTTTTGAAAAATGGGAAATATAGAATTATAGTATTGCCACTACTAACATTCTAATTTTTGAGTGGGTGTAAATTAATGGCTCCTATTTATAATTTATAATTTTAAATACTTTAAACAATCATGTAAATGATATTGGTTAAATGCATTAAATTAGTAGGAGACCCAAGTATTTGATAGACACATAAAATTAGGAAAACTAAAAATACAATATTGGGTTTGTTTTTTGCTTAAATACTTGTCACCCCTCTGCAAAATTACCTAATATCCATTAACCCCCTGTAAATTTTTTTTTTTGCAAAACAAACCTTGCAAAATATAACATTATCCAGTTACCCCCTACAAATGTTGCCACTATCCCTTAACCCCCCCAGTTTGAGGGGGGTAACTGGATAATTTTACATTAACCCCCCCAGTACAAAAAACGAGTCAATTTGTTTTTAAAACTAAAAATTGCAATTCTTTTTCTGAAATAGTTTCTGCAGGTAAAAGATGTCATCCAACTCCTTAAATCATACAAACAAGATTTATAATAATATCAAGTATTAAGCGATAAAACATTTCTTTCAATATAATAACAATAATTATCATAATTATAACAATAAGAGTACAACCCAAATCCCGATGTCACATAATCAGAGCATTTAACCTTTAATCCAATAAACTAAAAATAGAGTGACATCAACGTGTAGAATCCAATCTCTCCCACTGAACAGTTGTAGAAGGTTACTCCAACAACACATGGAACTCAATCTAAAAAAAAGTGCACGGGTGAGAAAGAGCGTCCAAACCATATAAGGAATATAAGACCGAAACTAAAACAACAAGACTACCACAAAACAAGGGAACAATCAACAATAGTGGGTACAACTTTCATAACACGCAAGCACAAACAATCCTTAACTAATCTTCAGTTAATCCTAGTGTTTCAACCTCACGTACGGTCCTAGGACTACAAGCAGTAGCAACAACAGGATCGGGATACCTTGCAAGATACTGCCTTACAATCATCAACAACAACAACAACAACAATAGGACCATGATACCTTGTCTGAACGAGATATCTTGTCCGATAATTCCTTACAAAGAACAACATCAATAGGACCAGGATATCTTGCCCGAATGGGATACCTTGCCTGATAACGCCCTACGAAGAACAGTAGAAAGAGGACTATGAGGACCGGGATACTTTCCCGAACGAGATTCCTTACTCGGTAATGCCCTACAAGAACAACAAGACCGAGACACTCGAATGAGATACCTTGCCCGATAATGCCCTGAAAAACACCTAGGAGAGGACTATGAGGACCGGGATACCTTACCCGAACGGGATACCTTGCCCGATAATGCCCTACTAACGACAACATCAACAACAAGATGAACACTCATGGACCAAATCAGACGAGATATCGTACAATGCCAACGAGAACAACGATGACAACAACAACAACAACACCACCTATCATCAGGTACGGCTCGCCCATATCGCGACAAGTCTTTGCCCATACTGCAACAAGGTTCCTTAAACATCATCATCAACTATCATTTAACTATTGTACTAACTCTTCTTTCTCACTTAAGTTATTAAACTTAATCATTAATAACTCTCACGCTATATCCATGTTAGGCGAAAATGCTCTCGGGGTCCCTTAACTTTATTTAAAGTAACGATTTAGTCCTTTATGTTTTTTTTGTCCCAAATAAATCCTTTATGTTTTAAATTTTTAACAACTTTAGCCTTTTCCATTAGCCTCCATCCAACTCTATTAAAAATTGATTAGGTGGCTGTTTATTTTTTATTTTTGCTTAGGTGGCTGTTTATGTGATTTTGTGTCTGTTACTTCTGCTTATGTGGCTAACTCATTGTCTAAAATCATAATCCATGTCATTTTTATTTATTCATTTTTATAAAAAAATAAAAATAATTTCATCTTCATCTTTCTGCCCAAATTTATCTTCATCTTCATCATTACATTTCATCTTCAAAATTCTACCAACTTCATTTCATTTTTATTCTTTATACCAACCATTTCATCTTCCATTTCATCTTCTATTTGTTTGATTTTCGATTTCATTTCTACCAAATTTCTACCAACCATTTCATCTTCCAGTTTCAGATCTGATTTTTTCTTACTTTAAACCCATGAAAGAACAAAAGAGAAGTGAGGGAAAACAGTGAAGGAAATCGAGAGAGAGAGAGAGAGAGAGAGAGAGAGAGAGAAACAGAGAGGAGAGAGAAATTTCAGATCTAAAACGAAATCTGAATCAAAATCTGACTGAAACTGAATCGTAATCGAAAATTGCAAACGAAGCGAAGAACGAAATTGAAATCGGAAACTGAAACTGAATCGAAATCTGAAATGCAAAACGAAGAAGAAATTGAAATCGAAAATGAAACTAACAGAAGGAAACGAAAACTGAAAACGAATTCCAAATAGAAATCGAAACGAAAACAAGAAAGAAAATAGAAACGAAATCGAAAACGAAAATAAGCAAAAGGAAACGAATCTTGGCTTGATTTGAGATCTGAAAGGAAGATTTTACTTTCCATGTTTTCTTGCAATGAAGATACTTGAGTTTCCTGCAATTGATTTTTGGGTTTTTTTGTAATTTTTAATAAAAAGTAAATTAAAAAAGACATGATTTATTATTATATAAGTCACATACACATAAATTGCAGCCACATCATCACCGTAACTGCCACATAAGCACTTTTTAACAGAATTGGATGGAGGCTAACGGAAAAGGTTAAAGTTGTTAAAAATTTAAAACATAAAGGACTTATTTGGGACAAAAAAAACTTAAAGGACTAAATCGTTACTTTAAATAAAGTTAAGGGACCCCGGGAGCATTTTAGCCTCCATGTTATATCTACTCACCTAAGTTACTCGTGATTTGCAACTAGCTCGACCTGTTTTTCTGTCACTAAGAATTATTCTGAAAGTCAATTATCATGTTTTTGTTACTAGAATGTAATTTCTAACTGACTAGTCATGTCTCCAAGTTCTTCCTTGGTCTCAATCTTATTTAACCATTCACTACTATTTACTACGCATCGCCCACACCTAAGATTGATTTTAAACATTAATCCTTATAGTTACTCCATTCTTACTCTAAATTCATCTCACTAGCGACTTAATTCTACGGTCACCTGTCTACGACTCTTCGTTCCTCACGTGTTAATTAAAGGACATCATTACACACTTGACTAACCATACTAGATTCATTCTCTAAACTCGACATAATAGTTACAGTCATCCAATTAATTTAGTTACAGTCATTCAAATCATTTAATTACAGTCATCCAAATCGAATAATGTACAGTCATCCATAATAGTTACAGTCATCCAAATTGAATAAATCGAATAGGTAATAACTAACCTATGAATAAATACAAACAAATATGAATGGCGATAATCAATACTATTATAATCCTATCCCCTATTCCCCATATAGAAAGGAAACCCTTTCACCCCATACCTGATATCGGAGTGTACTCCAATAGCTAATCGGTGAAATCACGAGTTCCCAAGCGTGATTTCATTCCAACGGTACAATATTTGACTCGAACGCGCGTACAGTTATGTAACAACAACAAAGACGGTCCAAAAATCATACACTAATAATATTAAACATAATTAATCATTCGTTTAATGAATCAACTGTGTTTTTCGAAGTACCTATCCGAAAGTAAATGTTGGTGTGTTCGAAACCACATACTAAAATGTAGATAGGGAACTTCCAAACGATCTTGCCTAATCACGGTCATGTGAAAAAGGATTGAACAAAATAGTGACAAGGACCACCTCAAGGAAAGCAATGGGTTCAGTAAATAAACAACTTGCTCGAGCAATGCAAATTTGGTGTAAGGGTGAAACAACCATGGCCATTTTCAAAGCTCAACAACAACATTCATGGTGGATTTTGTTTGTATCTTTCATCAGTGATTTTGGTTACGGGTTTAGGGTGGAGCATGACGGTGAAGGGTTGTTATTGGTTTTGTTCATAGAAGTAAAGCTCGTAATGGTTAAAAAATGGCGGAAACCACACGTTTGGGCTAGTGGGTTGTCACTGAAACTGGCGGAATGAGGCCCCATTCGATGAAACTGAGGCCAAAATCGAAGCCAGCGGCCAATTTCGAGTCAAGGGCGAGTTTTTGGTGTCGGCCGCGGCTTGGAGAGCGAGAATGCGAGGGAGAGTGGAAATGGGTGAGGGTTTCTCGAGTTGCAGGTTTGAGGAAGAAGATGAAGCGAACCGGGTCGGGTTCCACGCGGACTGGGCTGGGGAGTACTTGGGCTGCGCAAATTAGTTAAGTGAGCAGGGGTGTATGCGAGTAAACAAGCCCAAAATCTGTTTTTTGTTCATTTTTAAAGCCCATTTTAAATATAGATATCATTTGAACACCACCATAACCCAAAATAGTTTGTAAAATAATAACATCTAAAACAGTAATATTTATAAAAATAAAATAAATATATAATAACAATCAAATATTACTAATAGCATATAAAAATACATTTAAATGTGACTTCAACTAATTTTAATAATTCAAACACATAATAAATTAAAATAATTTAATCTTATCAAATCAAAATTGTTCATAAAACAATCCCATACTAAACGAATCACAATGCAGAAAAATTGGGGTGTTATAAGTACATCCGTTTTACATCTAACGGATTTACTTAGATCCGTTTCGTGTTTTTTAACTTTTTTTTTGTAGTGTCTCTTCCAGTCGAGGTATTAGAGCGATGCTGAGTAGGCTCCCTGTGAAGTACCTGATGCAACTCAAGTGTGTCTGCAAGTATTGGTTATTGTTGATCTCTTCCAACAAACAATTCTCCACGCAGCAGCTTCAGATGTCAATTCATACCCGACCTCATGGATTACCCCCTCACCCCCGTATTGACCACGATGACGATTGTCCTCCCGGTGCAGCTTCAGCACCCTCTCAAGAATCAAAGTCCTTACCATCGGCTTGTTGGGTCTTGCAATGGCATCATTTGTATTGCCATCGATAACAGTTTTGCTCTATTATGGAACTCTTCGATAGGGAAATTCAAGCTACTATTATGGAACCCTTCGATAACAATTTTGCTCTATTATGGAACCCTTCGATAACAATTTTGCTCTAATACAAAATCCACATCCAGAGATAATAAGCTTCACAGTCTATGGCTTTCGATATGATCATTTCACTGATACATACAAGGTAGTTGCTGTTTTTTTGCTACAAGTGTTATGATGGGCGTAGGTTGTTTTATGAAGCAGAGGTCAAGGTTTATAATTCGGTACAAATATTTGGAAAAGGATTGATCAGCAGTTCCCATGTTAAGGATTCCCAGAGCCTTTTATTAGTCGGATTATTCGTCAATGGTTATGTTAATTGGATGTCATATGATACTGGTCGTGTGCCGGTTGTTGTTTCTCTTCATCTAGGGACCGAGTCTTATGGACAGGTATTGCAGTCAGACTATGGGGATGTGGTTGTTTTGTATAAATCATTGAATGTGTTGAGAGATTGCTTGTCTATCGTTGCTCATTGTAGCAATTTTGTTGATATCTGGGTCATGAAGGAGTATGGCGTTGTGGAGTCTTGGACTAAACTGTTCAGTGTGCCTACAACAGATGTTGCTACTCAATTCGATAACAATCTATATCGAATGCTAGAGCACTGCATGTTTCTGACGACTCTGAAGATGAAGAGGTGATTTTGGAGCTTTTCTTAAGGTTGTTTGCCTACAACTCCAATGATGGTACTTTCAAGACTCCTGAAATTGAACGTCTTCAAAACTGCACCATGTTTCAAAGAGATTATGCTTGTTTGGTCCCGACCGTCTACGTTGAGAGTTTGATATCACCTAGTGATTAGTGCTCGGATGACAGTTTATTTATATTGTTGTATGTTGTTTTATTTTCTTGGATTATACTGTTTGAAATATTTTAGATTACTTTATTATTAGTATTGTTCTTTTATTGTCATACAAACTAACATAAAGTTTTTAGGGTAAAATATGTTTTTGGTCCCTACAAAATTGGGTCCTTATGATGAGATCTAAAGTAGATCTTGAAATTTAGCAAATCAACAATTTTCTCACACAACAATGAACACTAACAACACTAAATCAAAGACACAAATGAGACAACACTAAAAAAAGACAAAAACACTTATATGAAGGAGAAGAAAGATCAAAGATAGAGAAGATAGAAATGGAAGTGGAGAAGGAAGTCCACCACTTCTTCCATGGGAAGATGATAAGGATAACACTATCATTGAGCTCTCCTAGCCTCAAGGTTGTGTGCTCAAGGTTCTTATCTCAAGAAACCTTGGAGAATCAATGATGAACCTTCACCAACACTAGCAACTAGCCTCTCACCACTCTCTTAGGTCTTAGGGCACTCTCTTGCTCAAAGTGTAATAGTGAATTTCATTCATCAAATTCTAACAATTACACCTAGACTTAGAGTATTTATATTGTGGACTTATGGATCCTAGGCCCACAATTAAAGTCCAAAAGAAACATAAAACAAGGCCCAAGGCCACAAACTAAGCTACTAGGCCTTAGCCACTTATCCAAGGCCAACATGGCTCAATTAAAAGTGTCTTACAATTTATTGAAAGAAAAACAAAGCATAGGAAATACTAGAGTTGGTTATCTAGAAATTCTCTACTATTTACATGGTCACCTTCAATGTGGTATTGTCTTAATGATTAGGTTGAACACATTGAAGTATATTCCTATGAATTCTTGTTGAGACTCCTTCTTTTGATTTTGATTCTTTATCTTTGTGGCCTTCATCCAAGCTCCATGTGGGATCACATCACCTTCTAAGTTTAGTCCTTACATTAACGAAATAGGCGTTTTGGTCCTCATCTTATTTTGTCGTTTTCAATTTTAGTCCCTGACGTTAAATAATGCTGACTAGGCTAACAAAACGTTGACGTGTCATTTACAACTGGCTTTTTTTTATGATGTGGCTTTTCTTTTTTATTTTATTCTGTTTTATGAAGTTTTTTTTTTCAAAAAAAAATTAGTCTTCTTCTTCTTCCCCAAATCATCACCATCTTCACGAAACATTCCAAAACCACAACCTCTACTCTTTCAAATTAATCTAGAAACAAATACATCCATGAACCAAACAACAACCCAAAAACAATAGAAACTGCCCACACTCACTCAAAATTAACCAGACCTCCCTCACATCACACCCCAGTAAAATCCTCAATTTTTTAGCTCCGCCAGAAAATCCCCCATTAAAACCAGAGAACGATCAGAGGAATGAGTTAGGGACGCAAACACAGAATCCCCCATTAAAACCAGTGAAGAGTGAAAATCGCAAACACAGAGTTAAGGAATCGCAAATTGTAAAGGAAGAAGAGGAACAAGGATCGATCCAAGAACAGGTTCGCAAACCGTCGCCATCTCCCCGTTCGCACCATGTCGCCGGCAACCACCGCCTCACAATGATAGTTCCCCTCCTCTCTCTCTGGCGGGCACACTCTCTCTCTCTCTGTGTCTTCACACTGCTGCTATTGTTAGGGATTTATTGATTTTTAGGGTTTAGGGTAAACATTATGAGAGAGAGGTCGTGGAGCAACACGTGAGTGATGATGTTGATTTCTGAGTGATGATGATTATGTTTATTCTAAGTTTACGTATTTTATATTTATTTTTAATTTTAAAATTATTTTGTTTAAACTGAAATATATAAGTAAAAAAAAGTGAGTTAGCATGCCACGTGAACGCCACGTCAATTAAAAATGTCTACATGGCGTGTCCAGTCATGATTCTGTTAGCACAGTCAGTATGATTTAACGCTAGGGACTAAAATTGAAAATGGAAAAATAAAATGTGGACCAAAACGCCTATTTCGTTAATGTAGAGACTAAATTTAGAATGACCCGATTTTGTAGGGACAAAAACATATTTTACCCAAATTTTTATTATTTTCATTGATGCAAACATACAAACTAACATAAAAAGTAAAACATAAACAACAACAACAACAAATAAAATTTTTAAACTCCGGTCCTCCAGCATACAAATGGCGTATAATCTCATTGACGCTCCGTTGATACTGCACATACAGCTCTAACGGCTTACGATTCTGAAGCATGTCATGTATGTTCAACATGCTTCATACGTTGTCATCATTCGTGATCCTCATGGACGAGAAGTAAATGCGGGCATCGTCTCTGCGATTCAGTTTGCGATAAGTGATACTAGTGACTTTACAATCATCACCAATCACTTGAGCTTTGAGCTCCACTTTATTCTTCAAACCGTCGAAGGAGATGTTTTCGTGGAGCCTGCACAAAATAACATTTGGACATAAGAAGAAGACACTATTTTCTCTGATGGTGATTTGACCGCCATGGTGAATAATTGTGAGTCTATTCTCGCTTGAGTATTGAGTGGGACAGATGCTCATTTTGGAGGGTATGAGTTTGAAAGAAGTTACTAAGAGTGAAATATTGGTGCGAAAAGAATGAGGGTGGGGGTGAGTATTTATAGTAATAGTTAATGATTATCCACCGTTGATATTGTCGATGCAATCTACACACCGTTAAAAATATATCCGTTGGGGCATAGTTATCAAGACGAACAAAAGTGGGCCGTTGATCAAAACTGGCAGTGGAATCGTGTCCGTTAAGTTTAAATACAAATGGATTTACCCCCAACCTAGATAAATCTGTTTTCATAAATAACAAAACGCGTTTACCATATGATCAGGTAAATCCGTTAGCAACCAACACCAAAAACGGATTTATGTTTAAAAAACTTAATTCCATTTTTTTTAAAATTACAAAAACGGATTTATAAATTGTTCAATATGTGTTGGCAAAAATTTGTTAAAAACGAATTTATGTCTGATTCAATATTTCCGTTTCGTAAATTTTTCAAAACGGATTTATCTATGTGTTATGTAAATCCATTTTTGTTATTTTTAACAGGGGTACTTTTGAAATAAAATTTTTTGTGGGGGTAAAAAAAGCCAAAAAGTTAATAAAAATAAATAAAAATATATTGGGTTTGATAAAGTAGCGGTATTGGGCCTAGATCTCAAGGATAGTTCTGTGTCATCTCTCTCTCTCTCTCTGTGCTTGCATAGCTACTTCGCTCACCTCTGCATTTTCTTCTCTCCTTCCTTCTATTTCACTTCCCTCTTTCTATTTTCTTCTCTCCTTCCTTCTAGAAAACGAAGACTTGGCCAAAAAACAACAACAAGACGCTTCAGACACCAAAACCTTGGTTCAACTCCGCTTTTTCATCGCAGCACTATCGACTACATAGGTTTGGTAATAATTTATTGATCAACGTATGCATTAACTAAGATTTGCATGTTTTTGCTGATTTAGATGTGGCTTTGTGTGTTTGAAATGTTATGTAATCAGATGTTAGATGGGTATATATGGGTTTGTTTTCCTTCTGCTACTTTCATGGTGTGTTAAGGAAATAGATGCAAGTGCTGGTGATGCTGATCCGCTTTATAGGTACTTACTTGGCTCCTTTCATTTCCTTTTTGAAATTAATCTCAATTTGTTATCTTTGTTTTTTGTACAAGCTATTGTGTTACTATTATTTTGCTTTATGTTGAGGTTGAGGTTGGTGGACAAAAATACTTTTGAAGATTTTTGTTAGAATATAAGATTATATGTTATATTATCTTATTGTAGAGTATTTTGAATAATATCTATATTATTATGATTTGTTTCTCTATTCAATTAGGACTAGGAGTATTGTATCTTATATCCATATAAGTAGGGAGTAGTGGTCAACATTTTGTATCATCCAATCAATCAAAATCATATTTTTGAGTCTTCCTTCTCTCTCTTCTTCCCCCTATCCAAAACGAATTTGGATCTTAAACCCATAACTTAACAGATTTATAGATTTTGATTTGGGAATTTCAGGCTTTTTTGCAGAATACAGGACTTGTTGAATATTATTATGGAAACTGACATGCAAATCATACTAGTGGTATAGTTGAGTGCTTAATTTTGCTTCTTTGGGTTAATTTGAACTTGTAGATTCTTCGAATTTGAACTTCTGTTATTTAGTGCTGGTTGCTGATTGCTGATTGCTTAGTAGCTTCCCAAAATGGTATATCTATTTTGATACTACAGAACGGATAGGCGACCAATGGTTAAGAGAGTATATGTGAGAGGAAAAGTGAGAGCACAAATTTAATAGAACTTGCAGAATAAGTAGCATAGCAGAAGGTGTAATAGTGTAACAGAATGTATGGCAGTATAACAGAATATTTAGGAGTGTATAAAGAGGAAAAAGGGCAGAGTAGTTAGTCAGTTAGACTCTGAGTGAAGTTGTAAAGGAGAGATGTACTCTCTCTCAGGGCGATTTATCTGGCTCTGTATCAGTTTTGGTGAATAATACATACCTTTTCTCCTGTGATCTTCAATCATTTCTCCTTATGTTGTTGAATCTATCAAAAACTACTAGTAATTGTTTTCGGAGTCTTACCTGGAAATGTTAAATAGTCTATATCACTGATCAGGCCTTGTCACTAGTGAGGTTAACCACATGGATCAATGGTCAATGGAAGTTATTGGGTTATATCAAAGACAAATTTATATAGACATGGCCATTTAGATGATGACCTTTTCAGATACATCACTTTTTCAATGAATCTAAAAAGTTGTTTGTTGCTTATATATGAGTCCGGAGGTAGTATGATTTAATTGAGATATTTTTAATTTCCCCGCTCTATTTTTATTTCTTGCTGTGCTTTGGATATCAGGAGTTGTATAAGACAATGTCAGGAAACTGGATGTGTTGGGCAAAGATGCTTTCCACAGTGTAAATTTTTGTCAGATGGAGAACTTGTTGGTCGGCCATGGTACATGCAAGAACCACTATATTTACAATGGAAGAAATGGGATTGTCAGAGTGACTGCCGGTACTACTGCATGGTTGACAGAGAGAAAGAAAGGGAGTCACTTAACCTTGATACGGTCAAATATCATGGTAAATGGCCATTCAAGCGTATTTATGGGATACAGGTTTGTTGCTAAAGAAGCTATGCACCTTATGTTTTCACTTGAAGTTGGTGTCCAATGACCCCAAAACTTTTTTTAAAGAACTGATGTTATCCCTTTATTTAGGAGCCTGCCTCTGTCGCTTTCTCAGCTCTCAACCTTGCAATGCATTTTCATGGTTGGGTATCGTTTTTCATTCTTTTGTACTATAAATTGCCTCTAAAAGACGGAAAGAAGGCATATTATGAGTATGCTGGTTTGTGGCATTCCTATGCGCTATTATCACTGAACTCCTGGTTCTGGAGTGCTGTTTTCCACAGTCGGTACGTTACTTATGCAGTTCTTTTAAGTATTTTGTGCCGATTCTGAATATCTTTGTATGTTTTGCAGTGTCATTTTGATTTTATTATTCTACGAGAGTCGATGATTTTAGGGTAATGTCAATGGGCATGTGATGTCAATGTTGTGGTGATACTGCTTATTCTTGTTTTGGTGTTTGAATTGCCCTCCATAAAGGGCAAATGATGTGACTAAAATGGAGTCTTAATGAATTTATATGAAATATTAATGCACAAACTGCAACTTGTGTTACATAAATATTTCTAATTCTGCCAATATCAAAATTTAAGATCGACTGTTTTTACTTGAATGACTTTTTTTGTGACCTAGAGTTTGTGGGTTCAAATCATAGAAATAGCCTTTCCACACGTGGCTGCGTACATCTACCTACCCTCCCTAAACCCTACTTGGTGGGAGCCTCTTGCATTGGGCCGTCAGATTGATTTTGCTTTGAAAATTAAAGGTGCTTAAAAATGATTTTGAACAGTCAATAATATATCGTTGAATTTAATTAAAGCTTATGCTGGTAGTGTTCTGAGTTATGTTGGTGTTCCTTTGTTTTAAAGAAATTTCCTCACTCTTAAAGTCCCACCTGGACTGTGACAAACAAATGAAACCCGTCGTTATTTCTCATTATCTGTTGAATATAGCAATATATTACGCCTAAATTTCAATTGGTTCTTTGCCCTATTGTACTGCAGAGATGTTGATCTAACAGAGAAACTAGACTACTCATCTGCAGTGGTTCTCCTTGGATACTCCCTCATTTTAGCCATCTTACGATCCTTCAATATTAGGGATGAGGCTACCAGAGTTATGGTTGCCGCTCCGTTGATTGCTTTTGTCACCACCCACGTCATGTACATCAATTTCTATAAACTAGACTATGGTATGTCCTTGATATTATCTTTATATTTTTTATTGTTGTGGTTTGGATAATCCATGTGTTCTTTATTTCTCTCTTATAGCAAAACTTACCTTAAGCTGTCCGTTAGTTACCTATGCCATTAATTTCTGTTGCTTCTGCTTTTGTCACTAGGTTATTAAAGAGTCTTAACTTATCATTTTTCTTTCAACCCACTCATTCAGCTAAAGTGGTGGCAATAAGACTTTCTTCTGAGATGTGGTCGGTTGGGTTTGGTTTGAATAGCTACCACATTGAAGTTATGGTGATACGATCAATTTAGCATTAAGTAGATTATAGAGCACAATGTAACAGAACTCAAGTAATTCAGTGTATATTACTTGAAATGTAGTGGAAAATGATACAGAATCAGTGTAATTCTGTAATACAAAATGCAATAGCTTGAAGAAATGAAAATGGTGGCTATGGCTCTTCGAGAGGCCAATCTCTCCTAGGGAAGATGCTTCCACTACAATATTCTGAATGATCCTAACTAACTCCTCTCTGCACTATTTCATTCCCACCCTTTCTCTCTCATCACACCTTACAACACCTGCCACGTCAGCCTGCAGGTGCGCACTCCCATAATGCCATCATTAGTTAGTTATTGGAGCTATGCTCCTCTACATTCTGGCCCATAGTAATTCCCCTGTTCCCCTGTTTTTTCTTACGTACATAAATTTCCTCTCCCCCCCCCCCCCCCCCCTTCCAGAGTCTCCTTGTCCTCAAGGAGGAGTTGAGGAAATGCTTCTTTGATCTTTGCAGCAGATTCCCATGAATTCTCAAAGTCAGGTAGGTCTTTCCACTTCACTAACACTTCTGATTCTCCTTGCTCATTGTGCCTCATAGCAATGGCAACTTCATGGCAAGCATCAAGCATCCACTCTTCATTCAAGCAACTAGGTAGAGGCTGTGGATGCAGAGGGGGCTTGACAGCTTTCTTCAACAACGAAGCATGAAAAACTGGATGCACCTTGGTGTCATTAGGCAATTTTAGCTTGTATGCTACAGTTCCAATCTGCTGGATCACCTCATAAGGCCCATAATATCTAGGACTCAGTTTTTGATTCACCCTCTTAGCCAAGCTCTGCATTTTATAGGGTTGTATTTTCACATACACCAGATCTCCCACAGCATACTTAATCTCTCTTCTGTGCATATCAGCTTTGGCTTTCATCTTACTCTGTGCCTGCACTAACTGAGCTTTTATCTCCCTCAACATGTCATTCCTGTCAGCTAATTTCCTATCCACCTCTTCAACAGATGTATGATGCACTTCTCCTCTGATCAACACAGGGGGTTCCCTCCCATACAAAGCTTGAAAAGGAGTAGTGTTGATGGTGGAGTGATAATTGGTGTTATACCAATACTCAGCCCAAATTAGCCACTTGCACCATTGCTTTGGTTTTCTACCTGGCAAACATCTCAGGTAGGTCTCCAAGCATCTATTAACAACCTCAGTTTGCCCATCTGTTTGAGGATGGTACGCACTGCTGTACTTCAATTGTGTGCCTGCTGCCTTAAATAACTCAGACCAGAAAGAGCTCAAGAATACTCTGTCTCTGTCAGATACAATGGTGCTAGGAAAGCCATGTAATTTGACCACCTCCTTAATAAAGATCTCAGCCACATCTTTAGCATTATAAGGATGACTAAGTGGTAAAAAATGAGCATACTTAGTCAACCTATCCACCACTACCAGAATGGTGTCTTTCCCCATAGATTTAGGCAAGTCTCCAATGAAGTCCATTGAAACATCACTCCAAACCTGAGTAGGCACAGGCAGGGGTTGCAACAAGCCCCCAGGTTTCAAGGTTTGGTATTTATTCTGCTGGCACACTTCACAGGAATTCACATATTCCTTAATTCTCTTCTTCATTCCTTCCCAATGCACCAAGCCTTCAGTTCTTTTTACTGTCTTGAAAATCCCAGAATGACCACCAGATGGTGAGTCACGAGTCTCCTTCAGTATCCAAGGAATTCTGTGTGAATTCTTGGGTATCACAATGCTATCTTCATAGTACAATCTTCCCTTCTTCAACATATATCCTGGATGACTTGCAGGATTCACCATCAGATCTTGCACTATCCCCTTCAGTTTCTCATCACTCTGCACCTCTTCCTCCAAATCCTGCCACATCTCACAGTGCACTGTTGATATAGCAGAGAATTGCATAAGTCTTAACAACCCATCAGCTGCACTATTCTCTTTTCCTGGTTTGTATTTGATCTCAAAATCATAACCAAGTAACTTAGACAACCATTTCTGCTGGTCTTCACCAATAATTCTTTGCTCAGTTAAAAACTTCAGACTTTTCTGATCTGTGTGTATCTTAAAATGCCTTCCTAGCAAATAAGGTCTCCATTTCTGCACAGCTAGCACAATGGCCATTAGTTCCCTCTCATAGATAGATTTCCTCTGTGCTCTATCAGACGAGGTATGGCTCATATAAGCAACTGGCCTACCTTCCTGCATCAACACAGCTCCCAACCCTTTTCCTGATGCATCAGCTTCCACCAGAAACTCCTTTTCAAAATCAGGTATTACCAGTACAGGCACTATGGTCATTGCCTGCTTGAGCATCTCAAAGGCTGTCTGAGCCTCTTCAGTCCAACTAAAACTGTCTTTCTTCAACAATTGAGTTAATGGCCATGCAATCTTCCCATAGTTTCTTACAAACTTTCTGTAATACCCAGTCAAGCCCAAGAAACCTCTCAAACCTTTTAACTCCCTGGGTGGAGGCCATTTGAGCATGTCTTCAATCTTTTTTGGGTCTGCAGACACTCCTTTGCCAGAGATTAAATGACCAAGATACTCAATCTAATCTTGACCAAAACTGCACTTTTTTCTGTTAGCATATAACTGATGCTGTCTCAACAAATCCAGGACACTGCAGAGGTGATTTGTGTAATTCAGGGGTCCTGCTATACACTAGTATATCATCAAAAAAATACTAGAGCAAACTTCCTTAAATATGGCCTCAATACTTCATTCATCAATGCTTGAAAAGTAGATGGGGCATTTGTCAAGCCAAAGGGCATTACTAAGTATTCATAATGCCTTTCATGAGTCCTAAAAGCTGTCTTAGGAATGTCTTCTTCCTTCATACGAATCTGATGATATCCTGACTTGAGATCTAACTTAGAAAAAATTACTGCTCCTCCCAATTCATCCAACAATTCATCAATGACAGGTATGGGGAATTTATTAGGCACAGTTACCTTGGTTAAAGCTCTGTAATCAGTGCAGAATCTCCACCCACCATTCTTCTTTTTCACCAATATCACTGGACTAGAGAAAGGGCTAGTGCTGGGTCTCACTATCCCTGCCTGCATCATCTCCTTCACTATCTTCTCTATCTCATTCTTTTGGTAGTGTGGATATCTGTAGGGTCTCACATGAGGAATAGCTGAGCCTGGTTGCAACTCAATTGCATGATCCTGTGCTCTCTGTGGAGGTAACCCTGCTGGCATTTCAAACACATCTGGGTACAGCTGCAACACATCTTCAAATTGCTCTGTGTTACTGTCACTCTTCAACTGCCTGACAGTGCACCATCAATCCAATTCCTTCCTCAGTGATGGTCTTGGAGATGGCTTTCCACGATACTTCAGCATTACAAAGTGATGGTTCACCTTGTATGGATTGTTTTTCTCCATTAACTCTCCATTTCAGGCTTAAGTTCCTGAAATTGGCCTCCACATCTCCCAAACTGGCCAACCAATCCATTCCTAGCACCATATCAGTCCCTCCTAGTTCCATCAGAAAGAAATTCTGGTGAAACTCAATGCCCTGTACTCTGAACTTCAGGTTCCTGCAGATGCCCTGGTTCTGCACCTTCTCTCCTGTACCAATCTCCACAACATACATGGGAGTATCAAACACTTGCAGAGACAAAGCCTTCACCAGTCTTGGTGAAATAAAGTTACTGCTAGCACCAGAATCTAGCAATGTTAGAATGAGTCTTCCATCAATCTCACCCCAAACCTTGAAGGATTTGTTTGAAGTTAACCCTTCTTTGCTTTGCAAAGATAATTGCAAAGTTTTAAGCTCTTCAACCACTTCTTCAACTCCTATTCCTCCTCCTGGGTCTCCTTCTTCCTCCTCAGATTCACTACCTGCCTCACATAACATCAGTTTCATGTGTTTGAATTTACACACATATCCCTTCATCCACTTATCGCCACATTTAAAACACAATCCCAACTTCATCTTCTCCTCCCATTCACTAGTAGGTAACCTCCTGGACTTCCCATATCCACCCTGCTTACTTCCTTCCTTATCCTCCTCTAATGCCAACACCTTACTCTCCTCTTTCTTCACTCTGGAACTGTCCCAAGTACTACGAAACTTGGATCCATTTCCCTTCCAGTCAGACATCCCCTTATTCCTCCTATACAGAGCTTGATTCTTCTCTTTCAACAATAGG
Organism: Astragalus glycyphyllos; assembly: GCA_963573325.1. Lineage (NCBI taxonomy): Eukaryota > Viridiplantae > Streptophyta > Magnoliopsida > Fabales > Fabaceae > Astragalus > Astragalus glycyphyllos. The sequence goes on along the minus strand of OY754308.1, from coordinate 4,248,850 downwards.
GCACGATCCATCAAACTAGACAGATCATCATAGCTATACAGCTTGATTTCTACTTTGATCTCGTCTTTCAACCCATTGAGGAAGATATCCTCCAGCATCACACGATCCTCCTTAGCCAATGGTGCTACGTGAAACTCAAACTTCTCCCTGTACTCCATGACAGTCCCCTCCTGCTTCAAACTCAGCAACTGGCCCAGTGGATTATGCAACGACTCAGGAAAGAATCTCCTTATCACCGCATTCTTGAATTCACCCCACGTGCGAGCAGGAGCTTGTTGTTCCAAGGCGATCACAACTGCGTCGAGTTTTTCCCCTTCGTGCACCTGATTCACCCGGAAATAACGTTCGACCCGAACCAACCATCCATGCGGGTCGTCACCTTTGAAAACGGGTATTTCCAAACGACGACGGGCTCCTTGATGGTTTAGATCAAATCCATCGTTGTGTCGTGGAGAACGCGGCGTGGCGTGATGTGTGATGATCGGAGTACCCTCGCCGGTACCGGAGGCACCGCTATATTCGCCGGAATCCCCAATGTCCGTCTTCTTCATTTTCTGCTCTGCGAGTAGCTCCTTCATTCCTGCGTACACTTCAGCTAACACTGCCTCCATTCCGTTCACCTTCTGTTCTACAGCTTCCAAACGATTCTCCATGATTTTGCGCGTCACGACCATACACAGCACTCAGAATCGTGCTTTGATACCAATTTGATACGATCAATTTAGCATTAAGTAGATTATAGAGCACAATGTAACAGAACTCAAGTAATTCAGTGTATATTACTTGAAATGTAGTGGAAAATGATACAGAATCAGTGTAATTCTGTAATACAAAATGCAATAGCTTGAAGAAATGAAAATGGTGGCTATGGCTCTTCGAGAGGCCAATCTCTCCTAGGGAAGATGCTTCCACTACAATATTCTGAATGATCCTAACTAACTCCTCTCTGCACTATTTCATTCCCACCCTTTCTCTCTCATCACACCTTACAACACCTGCCACGTCAGCCTGCAGGTGCGCACTCCCATAATGCCATCATTAGTTAGTTATTGGAGCTATGCTCCTCTACATTCTGGCCCATAGTAATTCCCCTGTTTTTTCTTACGTACATAAATTTTCCCTTTTTTAAACTTATCAAACCTATCATATGGTTTTACCGAATGTCTACTGACATGAGATATATTAGTTGCATTAAAGAGAGAGATATCGCATGCAACATGAAAGACTATTTGGGGCTCTATTACCGGTTGTTAGGAACTGGATCCGAATAAGAGGTAAATAGAAAGAGGAACTAGGAATCCTTATTGAATAGCCTTCTCCTCTCTTTGAATCAGTGGCATCCAGGAATTTGAGTGCTTGGTCTATCCTACCCGAAATTCCACGATCAACTAGAAAACCCCTGTCACTACCTCCTGTTCTAGATTGATTTTATCATACTAATCAATAAGTTATATAACCTAACAAAACCAAACTGATAAAGCCCACCCCACTTATTATTTGGGTTCATTCTTATTCTCCTGAATCCTGAAGTAAACATTCCTAAAACCCTGATTAACAGATTATACTAAACTTACAAAGGCTAACTAATATGGCCTGGCCATTTTAAGTCTTTAGGCTATACCTAATTAGTTGTCAGGTACTGACAAGTTTTTTCACTTTCTGTCATTTCCACTATTTCCTTCCTTTTATTTTTCTGTCTGTGTTGATTTTGATGTTATTCTCAATCGGATTGAACTGTCCAGGATGGAACATGATAGTTTGTGTAGTGATGGCTGTGGCACAATTAACCATTTGGGCAGTTTGGGCTGGTGTTAGTCGGCATCCTTCCTGTTGGAAGCTATGGCTGGTTGTTTTAGCTGGTGGCCTTGCAATGCTCCTGGAAATATATGATTTTCCCCCATATGAAGGTCTTTTTGATGCACATGCTCTTTGGCATGCCACCACCATTCCTCTAACTTACATTTGGTGGAGTTTCATCAGGGATGATGCTGTGTTTCGAACCACTAATCTTCGTAAGAAGGCCAAGTAACTTAACTGCTTACATACCTCATATGCTGCAATGATCATGCTTTCACCCACAACTAAGCATGAATTGATGTAAGTTCTTATTTGTGTCATTCTTATTGATTTTAGATGCTGAGTTTTGTATTCATATTTGGTTGAATGATGGATTTGTAATTTTTTTTAATGTTCCCTTCAAAAGGCCAAAAGATAATTTTTTGATTCCCCTTCATGTCCCCCCTTTTTTCCTGCTTTTCCTTTTTTTGATAAGCTTTTTTTCTGCTTTCCTTAAATGCTTACAAAATCTTACTTTTATTTGCCTAATGATTCCATTTTGATCTGAAGGACTCTGGTTATGTAGGAACAAACCTAACACCTTATATTTAGGCAGGTCCAATCACAAGTTACACCTAATAAAAAAAGAGATGCAAAATACCTTCAGTTTAAATACTGATACTATACTTTCTTTTAAAAGCTAGAAGCTTACAGAAGAGTCTACCTTCACCATAGTCTTCCCTATAGTGTCGAATGAATGGCGTTCCTATGTGCTCTGTGCTCAGCCACAACCGCGACCAACACTAGTCTGCTGCCGAGTGCTATTAATCACAAACCCATTTGTTATCTCATTTCGGTATTTTCCATCTATTTTACTGGCCTGAGACTCTCTACTAGTTTATTGTTCCGATGTTAATGAAGAAGTTAAAAGTTCGTAATTTGGGGGAAAACCCTGCTTTGATCGTGGTGGCGGTGGGGAACATAAGAACATTGGTAACATTTGGAGGAGTGGATTCAATGAGTTTGTGATAGAATTATAGGAATCACATGGAGAGCATTTGAGAGATGAACTAAGTTTTTCATTGTATTTCTGAGAAATAAAGAATAGTTAGAATTTTGTTATTGAGTTCTCCATAAACATTGTTACAGACTTTTGTTACTGAGTTCTACAATGAGTTTGTGATAGAATTATAGGAATCACATGGAGAGCATTTGAGAGATGAACTAAGTTTTTCATTGTATTTCTGAGAAATAAAGAATAGTTAGAATTTTGTTATTGAGTTCTCCATAAATATTGTTACAGACTTTTGTTACTGAGTTCTATTTATAGAACTCAGTTAATTGCTCTAACTAACTCCGTTGGAGTCAGTTACATACCCTTGGAACCGATCACAAGGGAAAAGATCCCAGAAGGTGAGATGTACACTAGCTACAGTGGATTACAAAGATGAATACCGGTCGGATGCTCAACTAGGTTACAACTTGGAAGAGAATACATAGTTAGCTTGGCACAAAAATTCTCAAATTTGGAAGGTATAAATGGCTGTCATAACGTCAACATACTGATTTGTGCCAGGCACATTAGTCACCTTCAGTTGCTTGTTGAACATTTTTTTCCGAGAAAGAATAGGTACAATTCCATGTGTTTTTGTCCTGGAATGTAGAACAAGATTGCAGGCTAGTGATAAAATTGCGAGCTAGTGATAAGGTGCTCATATTGTCAAATAAAACAATGGGAAATGAGAAAGAAACGTTCAGTTTAGTGAGAGGTTGTAGCTAGAGTAGTTCAGTGGTGGCAAGTGCCATGCACATGTATGCTGCTTCAATGTTGGATTTGGAGACCACTTATTGCTTCTTAGACTATCAAGCCACCAAATTTGCCCATGCAGGAATTAGAGGTTGATCTATCATCTGAGTCAGCTCATAGTCAACATTGTAGAATGATGTGAGTGATAGTTGGGTTGTTGGAAATGGTGCCTTTTAGGTATCTTGGTATGCTCTTAAAAGCTGTGTGATGAGCGTTCTAAGGATTTTGCATAAACTGGCATACCATGCTGACAGAGAAGTTGATATCTGGTCTAGTGATTGTAGCTTATTTAAGGGTACCTACTATGCATCTGTAGTGAGTCGTGTTTGAGTAAATGTTTCAACTCGTTTTAGACAAGCTGCAACTGATAGTCATCAGTGTAAGGGAGAGGTTTAGCCTCTTGCAAGTTTGTCTTGGCTAGGAGATCTCGAAGGTACTTACGCTAGGTGAGGAGTAAAGAGCCACTGGGTCGCCTTTTGACTTCAATACCCAAGAAATCGTCCAGTTGCCCAATTCCCTTAGGTAAAACACGAAGTTGAGTTTAGAAACCAGGTGTTGAATGAACTTCAAATTGTTGCCCAATGTGTAGATCATAACAAAGGGCTTGGAGTAGATGAATAGTTAGGGATAACACTTACAAGCAGAGAAGGCAAACTGTAGGGTTTGAACATTGTACCTCCTCATAATCTTTCGATGTCCTTTAGCTTGCCAACTGAGTTACATACATAGGACAAATCCCTCATTTGATGTATCATTCATGTTCTTGACCCTGTTTCAGTGATGAATTGACCTTTCAATTTAGTGGGACATTAGGAGTTTTAAAACTAAGTCAGTGTTTGGTTTCGCATTGAAAGAAATGTAGATGTGCGTTCAACGAAAAGCTATATGTTGTATTTTCGCTTCTATGGTGAGTTTACAAATATCTACGAGAGATCCAAACACTTGTTAAGACTAATTTTTAATAATATTTTTGTGCATAGAAAATCCTTCTATCATATTTTTTTTTGAAAAGGTGGGGTTAAAGTTTGAAAACTTCTTCCGTGGTTTAGCGAACCGTACCGAACCGGCCGACCATGCTGGTGTCTAGTCTAACTCATCGTAAAAATCAGTTTGCCTTAGAACCGGCCAAAAACTGGAGGTGGGAACTGGCTTGAATTTTTAAGAAAATATAATTTTCAAATTTAAATTCAAAAAATTATTTTGTAGTTAAATAAAATGTCAATGTCAAGTTATAAAATTACATATAAACATTTTTTTTATTATTTATCCTTTTGCTTAAATCGTATTTAATCATATGAAATATATATAATAATTATTTTATCTTAGTATATAATTTAGTTATATCTAAAATTTATAACTTAATATTTCATATAATCAGTGTCTTCCCTAGGGATGAGAATGGGGCGGGGGCGAGGAGTACTCCCCCTTCATGTCATTGCCTCCAAACTTGTCCCCTATCCCCACGGGGGACCCTAAAATTTACTAAAATTTTGTAAAAATATAAATTAAAATCTTAATTATAGTAAACCATGGATTAGGGATGTCAACGGAGCGGGCACGGGTAGCAACTACCCGCCCCGTTTAGGATTAATTGGACTCGGACCCGCCTCAGACCCGCACGGGTATCCATTTAACGGGTCTTAAATGGGTATTGTCTCTTAACGGGTACCCATAGATATTTGTATTATTAATAAAAAAAATAAAAAATTAGCCTTCTTAATTTAAGAAAAATTCAGAAACATAGTTTAAAATTCATTAAACAGATTCATTAAAAAGCCTCCCTCAATCCTAATGGAAGAAACAAAAATTACTAGTTTTCAGTACAAATAACAATTATTAGTTTCCAGAAGTTAGCCTTCTTAATTTTTTTTTAAATAATCGAGTCCAAGACAGATAGATATTCAAGAAATAATAAAATTTAGCATGGGTCCTCTTACATACTATGATATACTATTAAGCATAAATTCATTGTCGAGATAACACTCCACCAAGATTGAATTAAATTGACATGAGGAAACCCAAATTCAAAGCAAATAATGTGGCATTAAATCAATTAATCCTCATGATCAAACTCCTGGTATTGCTTAAGGGCCTGAGCACAGCCAGAGGCAACTTTAGGTATATTTTGTCACGGGTCTGGGTACTCGCGGGTACGGGTACCTCGTTACCCGGCCCCGTCCCATTTACTAACGGGTAGTTTGACTATCCGTTTATTGGACTCGTGGGTACCCGTTTGACTACCCGCCCCGGACCCGTCGCGGGTTTTACCCACGGGTACCGCGGGTCCGGTTTTTTGCCATCCCTTCCATGGATACAACATGTCATCGTCCATGTCACTAATTCATGGTAATTACTTCAGATTTCACAAAAGTCCATGTCTGCTTTTATGCCACACATGGGTAACACACCATCAACCACAAAGGATCCAACGGTTTACACAGAACCAGATTATGCAAAAAAGATATCAACGGATGATATTTAACTAAATTGCGGCTTAGCATATGGATGGACAAGATTGAATACAATAAAGTCTATCATTAAATCAATTTAATTACGGTTACTTAAATCCCTATAAATCAGGAAGGAATATTACAATAGATTTAACAAACAATAGATTTATTAGTTTTTATTGACTGCAGCAATTGAATGGAAAAATTCAAGTTATTCAAAAACAATAATTTCACAATATAAAAATTAAAGTCGGTATAGACAACTTTCAGACACAAAATTAAAGGTTGTCAAAAAAAGATACAATATTAAAGAGTAAAAAAAAGACACAAAATTAAGTGAATTTTAAAAGGGAGAAAGAAATTGAATCAAAATTAAATACAAAAATGGTTTTAAGAAACAAAATTAAATGCACTTTAACCTAAAGTAGAATTGTTATATGCCATTATATTCCCCTTTGTATTTTAATACCAAATACCAATACCAATACCAATTAAGTGAATTTCGTTAGAGATTGTTTTCTCTCATAAGCCATTTTTTTTTGACAGGTTAAATCACTATTGATATTATTGTTATTTCAGAAGAAGAAATAGATGACACTAGCATCAATTTTCTATGATTTTTTTTTCGATAGGCAAAGTGGTTAGAAATTAGTGTGTTAGTTGTTAGAGGGGAGGGGGAAGCGGGGTTCGAGCCCCGTACGCCTACGTCTTTCCACCAACTGATGTCCTTTCACTTAACTAAGTGAGCTACCCTTTTGGGACTCAATTTTCTATGATATATCTATTTCATTAGAAATAGATATTATTATTATTGATATTATTTTTGACAGGTTAAAGCGACTATTTTTGACAGGTTAAATCACTATTGATATTATTATTGATACTATTATTATTATTTCTTCTTCAGAAGAAGAAGTAGATGACACATGCACTGGATGAACACCTAATGTAAATTCGAATTAGCATATTTTTTAGGTGAGTGACGTAATAATTAGCACATATGATGAAACATTGTCTTTTTTGAATAATTGTTGAAACATTATACTAATGTAATTTTAGTACTTGATAACTAAAGTGAGTTTATTTCAATGTATATATATATATATATATATATATATATATATATATATATTCTCTCTCTTTTTTTTCTACTATGACACACCATATACTTTTTGTTTACTCTTTTTTTGTCTCGCTTACACACCACATTCTCTTAGAAATATTTTACGTTGTATATGAACATATAAGAAAATTTACACTTAACACGTGGAAATGGACATTTTATACAAATCCATTATTAACATCTTAATTATAAGGAAGAGTTATTATAACATTCGTACCACATTTTTATAGATATGTTTTATGCAATTATATCAAATATTCTTTTACGCTTAATTACAGTTTTGGTCTCCCTATTTTCACCAACTCACAATTTTAGTCCCCCAAGAATTTTTTCCACGATTTTAGTCCACCTATTTTCACCAACTCACGATTTTAGTCTCCCAATAATTTTTTTGACGATTTTAGTCCCATTAGTTTCCCCAATTTGTTAAATCAGAGCCCCCCTTTAATTTAGTCAAAATTAGCGCTGAGTAGTCAGTCACTTATCTTATGTGGCTGACACGTTGGGTTGCCTTATTGGAATTTAAACATAAAAATTACTTTTTAATTATTATATTTAGGGGGACTAATAGATTCGTAGACCTAAAGCAAGTGCCAAACTGAGACCTTTTAAAATGAGTTATTGTAAGACAAATTATGGGCCTTAAAAATTTGAAGTAATTTAAAATTGTATCTTTTAACTAAATTAAAAATCTATTGATCACAATTATAAAAATTAATATAGATAGTATTTACAATTACAATTATCTAAGCCACAAAAAAGAAAAGTGAAGTTGTGTTTTTTTTACATAAATTAAGTTGTTTTTTAGAAAGTACAGTTTAATATGGATTTCCACTAAATTTTTTTGTGGAAATTTGGTCAATCAAACTTACAATCAAATGTGGTAAGTTAATTTTTTGTGGTAAAGTTTGGTCAATCAAACTGGCTGTGTCATATATTCTCCTAAAGTGTTAATTTGGTCTTTCACGTTTATAAACTTTGTCGAAACATACTAAATACCAATCGAGAATTCAAGATTATAGAATGTATATCTTTTAATCAAAAATTAAATTTTTATATTAGCCTAAAATAATTATGTGTAAATATATGGTGTATATATATATATATATATATATATATATATATATATATATATATATATATATATATATATAATATAATGGGTTTATTAGTCATTGTGTACAAGATAATCAATATATCACATAATACACGTAAAGATACAACTCCCTCTTTCATAAGTCCGAAACAAGAAATTCAAATTTTAAGTTAAAAGAAAATGTATACCCGTGCAGTGCACGGGGTCATACATACTAGTATAATAAAATGGGAAAAATGTATAAAAATAAGGCTAAAATACAAAAGTTGAACATTTTAATATAAAAAATATATAGAATTTAATCTTTCTTTTTATATTTTAATTAATATTTAGAAATTTAGAAAGTATATAAGTTAGAATAATTTAATATTTTCTTAGTATTTTAAACTAAAAACACATATAAAGAGCGTAAAAATTAATTATTTATACTATAATATATCTATAATAAGAATATTTCTAAAAAATATTATATAAAATATTCTAGAAAGTCCCTGCTTTCATTGCGGGGGGATTTTCTCCCCCATCCCCACTCATGGGGCCCCGAATGGGGCAATCCCCACATGGATCTCCTATTACGAGTAGATAATTCCATCTTAGTCTTCTTCGATTTAATGATCGGTCCGATTCAAGCATGCTTGAACCATTTGAACCTTGAATTAGTGCCTTCAAATACATTGCTTCTATCATTGAGCAAATTTTTACAAAATACATTGCTTCTATCATGGAACAAATTTTTGCAAAAGCTACATGAATAAGCTAATTAAATTCATGGCGATGACTTGAGAAGATATTTTTCAAAGATATTATGCATTAGTTGCGTTCTGATATATGTCTATTTTATACTTTAATAAATAATGATTGTATATAGATCAAAAACGTTTCTCCAGCATCACCAAGTATGTCTTCTTCCGAAAGTGGACCAATTCAATTGATGACATATCTATATCAAGAACAGCCAAGACAACAAACATCAAATGTACTGGAGAATTATGGTTTGTCCCCAAACCATTTTACTAGACAATGACGTGTCATCATAACTATAAAGAAATATGTTGAAATGATTTGTATTTTATTTTCTTACTAATTAGGATTCGTACTAATTAGCATTAATGTTTGTCTATATTCAAGATTATTTATTATTAACATTTTTCTAAAACAAAATATTGAATTATTTGAAAATAAATTAAACTACAAATATACAAAAAAATTTGAACTCACATTTTTTCGAAAGTTGGCCACATCTATTCCAACATCACCAACTTTGTTAAGAGAAAAAAAATACTTTGATTGTGATTATTATTATTAATATTTAGGCTTAATTACACTTTTGGTACCCCTATTATAGACCATTCACGATTTTGGCACCCCAAGAATTTTTTCCACGATTTTGATACCCCTATTTTATCTAAGTGTAAAATCGTTTCCCCCCACTAGTCTGGTCAAACATTTGGGTGAGTTGGCACTCACTAATCCAACGTGGCAGCCACTTGTAAATAACGTTTTGTGTTTTGTTTTTATTTATTAATGATTATTAAAAACTTAATAATGATTCTGATTATTAAAAACTTAATAATGATTATTAAAAAAATTAAAAATGTGGAAAATAGAGAACTTCTGTTTACGAAGCTTTTGTTAACTTCTCACTCTCACTCTCACTCTCAGAAACGAGAAATGGAGAGCTATGGTGTCTGAAACCCTAACTCGCGATTGAAGAATGGTGACAACGAACAGCAAGATGCGAAACCACGCAGGTGACGACGAACGGAAGACGAACAGAAGAGGAACAGAAAACGCGAACCCTAAAAAAATCAAAACGGCGACATCTGGGAGCTCTAAGAAGACGAATGAACAGTGTTATTCTTCATCAACAGCGAAGGATAAAGAGAAATATGTGGAACGGTATGTTTAACCCAAAATTATGTTGGTTTTATACACCCTTTCTTCTTTGTTTCTTCTGTTGTATGATATTGTTGTTTAATCAGTTTGTTGAAAACGACAAATATGCATATTGTTGTTTAATCAGTGTAATATCATTCCTTTTCATGTAGAATATTCCGTTTCTTGAAAAAAATTGGTATGTGGTCCCCTATTATGATGTTTAGGGTCTGTCTGTTAGTGTATTTTATTAACACTATATATTCCTTTACAGTCCTGCAGAAGTCACATGCCTTAGATTCCAAATACACCATGGTGGTATGTTTGTCTATTACCCTACAAAGGTGTATCTCAATAGTGAAAAGGTTGAGATGAATTGGGATTGGGATGTGGACCACATGTCCTATATGGAAATTTCAAAATTGGTCAAAAGTTTAGGTTATAGAAGCTTTCAATGCCTTTGGTACAGGGCCCCTAAGTTATCAATAGCAAGAGGTTTGAAACCACTACAAACTGATCAAGATGTCCTACAAATGGTTGAAGATGCCAAGGGTTATAATGTAGTAGAACTTTATGTAGATCATCTAATTGACACCCCTATTGAGGTTGACAACGAAGATGGAGGAGAGGGCAGTGAGTTAGATAGTGAGGATGATGAAGAATATGTTGTTAAGGAAGGGGAGGATATGGAAGATAGTGAAGGGGAGGATTTGGAAGATAGTGAAATGGAAGATAGTGATAGAGAAGGTGGGGAAGATAATGAGGAGGACAGTTTTAGTGATAGTGATTATGATGAGAAATGGGATTGGACAAGTGTGCTCCCTCCTGTCACTATTGATGAAGTTAGGCAAAGGGTAAAATCTGAGGGAATTGCAACCAAGAATGTTGTCCCCAATGAAGGAATGTTGTCAAGTACAGCTGCTGAATTTGTTGGTGAAGCAGATTATGATTCTGATGTATTGGAAACACCTCCAAACAGTGAAGATGATGAAGACCAACCTCCATATTTTCCATATTTCAAGATGCCTAATTTTGGGGAACCTGTTAAGTTTAAATTAGGTTTGAAATTTAGTAGCAAGGAGGTTGTTAAAGAGGCTGTTAAGGAATATGCTATGACCCGTAAGAAGAATGTTTATTTTAAACAACAGGATACCAAGAAAATAATAGTGAAGTGTGTTAAGGGGTGTTCATTCCATATGAGGGTTAGCAAGAGGAGTGGTCAGAATTTTTGGCAACTTGTTAGTTTAACTGATGAGCACAACTGTCATAGGACACCAAGAAATAGACAAGCGAAGACTGAATGGCTTGCAAAGAAATTTGTTCCCACTTTAAGGCATACACCTACTATGAAGACTGCAGGGATAAAGGCAGAAGCTCTTCGACTATGGGGTGTAAAATTGTCTCTTCCTCAAGCATACAGAGCTAAGAGAAGAGCAATAGAGATTATCCAAGGGGCTGGTGCTGATCAATATAAAAGTTTAAGGAGTTATGCAGAAGAATTGAGGAGGTCTAATCCTAACAGCACAGTAATTATTAAGTGCAGTGAGAGTGCAAGGGGTCCTGTTTTTGAGAGGATATATGTCTGTCTTGAAGGTTGTAAGGCTGCATTTGCTTATACTTGCAGACCTTTAATTGGTCTAGATGCTTGCTTCTTGAAGGGGGAATTTGGTGGACAACTTATGACAGCTGTTGGAAAAGATGGAAATAATATGATGCTTCCAATAGCATACGCAGTGGTAGAGGCTGAGACAAAGGATTCATGGCAATGGTTTCTCGACCTTTTGGTTAATGATTTATGTGAACTAAATCAAAGAGAATACTCATTTATATCAGATCAGCAAAAGGTAAATTCTAATTTAAGTCACATTATTTCTTCTAATTTAAGATTGTTTGCAAAATGTAAACAGAATACTCATTTATATTTGTTATTTTTTAGGGATTGGTACCTGCTATTCTTAGCCAAGGGGCTAATGTGGAGCAAAGATTGTGTGTAAAGCATCTTTATGGCAATTGGAGGAAGAAATATCCTGGAGACATAATGAAAGAGGTTTTATGGTGGGCTGCTAGGGCTACAACAGTCCCTGAGTGGGAGAGGGCAATGAAGAAAATGAAGGAATTGAATGAAGATGCTTGGAAGGATATGATGCAACTTCCACCATCCACTTGGACTAGGTCTCACTACAAAGCAGACACACAATGTGACTTACAAGTAAACAACATGTGTGAGGCTTTCAACAACGCAGTTTTGGACCATAGAGAGAAACCTATTATTAATTTACTTGAAGGCTTAAAGAACTACATCACTGAGAGGATAGTAACACAAAAAACACTTATGGAGAGGTACAAAGGAGATATTTGTCCTAAAATCCAACTCATTGTTTAGTGTATCAAATGAAATTGACCAGTACAGTGTCAACCTAAAAGACAAAACATGTTCATGTCGTAAGTGGGACATTTCTGGAATTCCTTGTCCCCATGCAATTGCTTGTATATGGCATAACAAGGTGAATCCAGAGGATTTTGTATCACTTTATTATAGGTAATAATTCTGTTCCTCATTCTGTTTTGCAATTGCTTGTATATTGCTTGTAATTCTGTTAAGCAATTGCTTGTTTCGTAGGAAATCAACATTTATGAGCACCTACTCCTACATTGTCAAGCCATCAAATGGACCAAAATTATGGCCAGAGACAGATACAGATCCTATCTTTCCACCTGTTATGAGGAGAGCACCAGGGAGGCCAAAGAAGAAAAGAAACAAAGCTAATGATGAGCCAAAGCCTACCAACAAGCTCCCTAGGCTTTTAAAAACTGTGAGGTGTAAGAAATGTGGTAAATTTGGCCATAATGTTAGGACATGCAAGGGTAAGACAGCTGCAGACAGAGAGATACCCAAAGGTGGCAACAAGAAAGGAAAGAAGAAGGCCACAACTGTTGATGGCTCACAAGCACCACAATCTTCACAAGCTCCACAAGAAACACAACCAGTAGGCTCCCAAGCACCACAAGTTGTTGAGATGGTATTATAAGTAATGCTGGCCTTTTGTATATAGTGCCACGAATTCTAGTTCAGTTATATAATGCTGCTTAATAGTGGCCTTTTGTATGTAGTGCCACGAATTCTAGTTCAGTTATGTCATTTTGGAACAATGTCAGTTATTACTATCAGCTGTGTCATTTTGGAACAATCCCAGTTATGTAATTCTGGTTTAGTAATATCAATTCTGGTTTACTAAATTCTGGTTCATTACTATAATGTTATTTTGGATCAATTCTGGTTTATTAATATCAATTCTGGTTCATTACTGTAATGTTATTTTGGATCAATTCTGGTTTATTAATATCAATTCTGGTTCATTACTGTAATGTTATCAATTCTAGTTTATTAATATCAATTCTGGTTTACTGGTTTAAGGTATCAGATTTAATGCAGAGTTAAACATTTTCTGGTTTTCTGGTTTAAGGTATCAGATTTATGCAGAGTCAGTGCATTTCATAAAACATAGTCTTTACATCAGCTAATTTGATAATGATTTCATTGAAGATAACATAGTCATTACAAGCATACCCTTAACTAATAACGCCTAAACAATTACAAACATACCCTTACCCTAATAACCCCTAAACCAAAACAAACATACCCTTACCTAATAACCCCTAAACCATTACAAACATATCCTTACCTAATAACAACCCCTAAACCATTACAACTAATGCAATCCCAAGGATCAAAATAATGATCCAAGATATAGCCAAAAATCCCAATAACTTGTTCTTCTTTTTCTTCATTTCTTGTTCAGCCCTTTTTGCTTCCTTGAACCCAACATCGTTTTTATTCAATTCAGCAATATTCCTATTCAACTCAGCAACTTTGGTCTTTAACCCGTCAGCCTTCTTCATGAAGGACCAAATAAGATCCTTAGCTCTAGGAGGGAAATCTGGATCATACCAGTCAAAGAACTCACATTGTTTTCCACCGAAACTCTGAAAATTGAAAGTAGGAGATTACAATAGAGATCAAAGTGAAAAATTCTGAAAATTTAAAGCAGAGAACTAAGTGAAATAACAATGAAATGCTCTGTTACCTCATATTCACCACATCCATAAAACCTACGCCCAGGGTTCGCTTTTGTCCAACCAGTGACCAACGGAGCTTCCTTTCCACACCAGCAGTGAACTGGTCTTCTTCTCAATGACCCATTTGATGAAACTGAATACTCAGACATTGGGGTTGAAATGAAATTGCGAAGGGACACGAAGTGGGAGGCTGAATCGCGAAAATGAGTGAAGAAAGAAGGAAGAAAGAAGGAGCTGCGGTTTGGGGATTAGGGTTTGTGCCAACTTCTCATCGAGGAAGAAGAAAAGGGTAAAATCTTAGTTATTTTGTAGATATTATTAATTTATGTATTAATAATTAAAAACAAAACAAATAATTCTTATTTATATTGTTTTTCCACTCTGGCATGCCACGCTGGCAGCCACGTTGGATTACTGGGTTAAAATAGAAACTGTTAGACAAATGGGGGAATCAATTTTACAATTAGGAAACATTGGGTACCAAAATCGTGGAAAAAATTTTTGGGGTACCAAAATCGTGGATGAGTCATAATAGGGGTACCAAAAGTGCAATTAACCCTAATATTTATGTATATTTTCATAAGATCAAAATCAAGAGTCTATACTTTATTTCATGAAGTTTTTAAGGTAAAGTTAGAGTATGAAACATGTTTTGCCAATTTAGTTCACGGGCTCCAAGAATGGCATACCCTTCATATCAAGTCTAAATTAAAATGAATGACGATGATATTGCATATGATGGTGACCTATTTTGATCTTTCGATCAATCTTCCTCTAAATTATTGAACTTTGAATTGATAGGATTCGTCTTAGTGGAATGAAAATCGAGTAGACAATTGTGGGTGTGTGAAAACACTACATCTCCTTTTGAACACATCTATCTATCTACTATCGATATATACGATCAATCCACTATCAAAATTACTAATTTATCCCTCACTTTTATCACTATGAGTCCTACTCTCACTTTAAAACCTATTTTTCTCTTTCCTCTATCTCACTCTTTCCACTTCTTTCTACTATCAACATAATCAAACAACACATTTCTTTCTCATCTACTATCAATGGGAGTGGCAACGAGAGAGGTAACGAGAGCGCCAACGGGAGGGCTAACGAGGATGCAAACAGGAGGGCCAACGGGGATGCATATTTTACCTCTAATGTCCAAATACATTATTATGGATCGATGTAATTCTGATTGTCAACGGAGATGCATATTCCATTTTGAATTTCAAATCATACATTTTGGACATTGTTCACAACTTATAAATATCTCCCAAATTACTACTATGACTTCATAGCAATACACCGACCATACAGTATCACCCGTGCGTATTCACGGGTAAAATACTAGTAGGGAAGAGAAAAGCAAAATCAATGGTGCACATGTTCTTGACTATTCAAGAAAAAAGAGGTGAAAAATAACAACAAAAAATTATGGGTTCATTATAAAAATGTGGACCCTATGTTCCACATCATATACACCTCAGAATTGTTGACAACACACCGTATATGATGCATTTCCATATTGATGATAAGTCCCTATATATTAATTGTATCTTGAAATGATAGGTGGACCACTCACTCTCTAATGTAAGTCTCAATTATAGGGTACATGCGTCATGCCTAACTATCGAAAAGAGTGGCTTTCAAAGAGTGGAATAGGAGAAAATTAAAATTCCCTTTTCTTTTCACTAACTAGTAACTTCAAATATTTTATGCCACGACTAGTCCAATCTCAAGATATGGTGTGAAAGGTCATATATATTGCACCTATTATACTATCCATCGACATTTTAAATCCAACCTACAAGACACTATGTATCCTAAATTCCCACTTAACTTGACCAACGAGAATAGATTTGGTGGTTAGATTTGTAGCTAGGAGTGCCTAATATTGACAATCCAAGAAGGAAACTATTACAAGAAAAGTCCCCACTAATAGCTTATAGGAGTAGGCACATATGGTTTTTTTGTTAGCTTAATGAAACAATAAATAAATACTGCACATACTACTGTGGTTCACATTTAGGTTCGAATTCGAGAGTCGAAGTTCTATTTCGCTGAAACTGCCAATGTAACTAATAGTGGACGACCACATACGGTTAAACCTTCAATTTGAATTAGTATTTTATTAAAATTTACTAAAACTTGTACGGTCCATTTTTAGAATCGGTCCATATTAGACGTCACCATTGATTTATAAGTAATGTAGAAGGGTTTAGTCAATCGAAACAAATTTTCATGAGTTTTCTCTAACCTTGTATGCCTCTCTGTAATAAAAATTTGAACATATTATAAAATCCCAACTAATAAAAAAAAGAAAAAGAGGATGGCATAGCTTAATCATTTTACCCAAATGAGGGAGTTGAGTTTGCAACCACAATTCTCAAGGACCCATTCGTGGGGTGCGTGTGTAGTAGTGGGAAGCCAGTGTTTGCACTTGAACACTTCCAATCTGTCTAAAGGCTAGAGAAAGAGATACTACTAGATAGTAGTTGCAATTTGCAAATGTTCCTCCTTATTACTTTTCTATTTTTAATTTCTCTTTTCTATTTTCTCATGTTTCATCTATAGTGGGAATTGTTTCTTCTTTCAAAGTTACAATAAATAATGTCCCTATCTTTAGCATTACTGGATACATGAAACCAAATCCATCTTTGTAAAGTGGACTAATGGCAGGTCACTGAAATTCCCCCATAAAGTAAAGTTAAATGTGTGAGATATGATTTCTAGGTGAATGGTTTATGAATGCCCTCTTTCTTTTGGTAGCTTGTGGGTTACTTTTATATTGACCCATCATGCATTTTCCTAAAAACAAACATATCACCCCCATTATCCTTACAATTTAAAACAAGATTCAAGAGAATATGAAAAGGAAAAAGAAATATATACACGTTAGCATGGCTATTACCAATTGGTTTAATTTACATCATTCCAAAGTAACACTTGATCGTAATAGAGCGAAAAGTATTGAGAATTCAAGTGTGAATAGTTAATCTCACATCAATTAGGAATGAGTTAAATTAAGATATACATTAGAGAGGTAACTTATACACTAGATGTCTTAAGATTTTAGGTGGAGATGTGGTGTTTAGTCTTTTGGTTGTCCTAATTATTTCGTTGTTGCTCCTGATGCTCTCCTGGATTCCCCAACAAGTGGTATTAAAGTTGTGGTTCAACTTGGTAAGGGAGCAAAAGGTGGATCCTAGTTTGGATCAAGCTTAGCAATGTGGCTTGGCGGGTGGGCGGGAGGTGGATCCTAGTCTAGATGAAGTCTATCAATGTGAGAGAGAGAGAGAGGGAGAGAGAGAGAGAGAGAGAGAGAGAGAGAGTAGGAATGAGCAAAATTAATGATATATAAGATAGATGGCCCATATGAAGCCAATAAGTGCCACAAGGAATGGAGTTGAAATTGTGACCCTTTTAAAATTAACCATAAACAATGTAACTAGCTTCACAAGTATTGTTAGTCATTGTTAAAACAAAAGTGTATTGAGAAGGGAGAAGTGAAACAATCTTCTCAACTATAGTTCTGAATTGATAAGGGTCAGTTAAGTCTTCCTTCTCAAGATACCTAGTAGTGTAGAAGATAAAAGATTTTCACAAATGTGTCTTGTAAGATATGTGAGTGTTTCTAAAAGATCTTAAGTGTAATTACTTAAGAAGAGTGCTTTTAATATTACCACATTTAAACACTAGAGAAGAGTTGCAAAACAATGATTTATGAAAGCTGTGCAGAGATGAGGAGGGTTTGCAGAGCAGTCTTCTCAATTTTCAAAACCTTCTCTAAATAAGGAATTTTAATTGCAGTGAAAAACATTATTTAAGAAAAGCTGTAAATGACATAAAGATATATAGTGGTTCACCCAAAACCTGAAGCTATATCCACTCTTCACACCCAATGACTATTTTCCACTATTTCTCAAATAGTTTACAATTTTACAAACAACCTAGGTTTAAAGTTCTTGTGGTAGTTTTACTAACACAGCTCTACCCGATGTTTCACACGTGATCTATTAGGTTGTTTCTTAGAGTCTTCTCACTACCTATAGAAACACTTGCTAACTTGAGAAGACATTGCAGGTTATAGAATAAACTGTTCGAGTGTTTGTGGGATTACAAGAGCTTGGTTGATAAAAAGGAAACTCAACAGAATCCTGAACACAAGCTAAAAGTAATATACTCAAAAATAAAAACAATCCCTAAGACTATAGTTCAACTGAGTATGGTCGAGAGAAGACTTGACACTTGAGAATGTCTGAAATAAATTCAATGCACGCTTACACTAGATGTACACTAGATGTCTTAAGATTTTAGGTGGAGATGTGGTGTTTAGTCTTTTGGTTGTCCTAATTATTTCGTTGTTGCTCCTGATGCTCTCCTGGATTCCCCAACAAGTGGTATTAAAGTTGTGGTTCAACTTGGTAAGGGAGCAAAAGGTGGATCCTAGTTTGGATCAAGCTTAGCAATGTGGCTTGGCGGGTGGGCGGGAGGTGGATCCTAGTCTAGATGAAGTCTATCAATGTGAGAGAGAGAGAGAGGGAGAGAGAGAGAGAGAGAGAGAGAGAGAGAGTAGGAATGAGCAAAATTAATGATATATAAGATAGATGGCCCATATGAAGCCAATAAGTGCCACAAGGAATGGAGTTGAAATTGTGACCCTTTTAAAATTAACCATAAACAATGTAACTAGCTTCACAAGTATTGTTAGTCATTGTTAAAACAAAAGTGTATTGAGAAGGGAGAAGTGAAACAATCTTCTCAACTATAGTTCTGAATTGATAAGGGTCAGTTAAGTCTTCCTTCTCAAGATACCTAGTAGTGTAGAAGATAAAAGATTTTCACAAATGTGTCTTGTAAGATATGTGAGTGTTTCTAAAAGATCTTAAGTGTAATTACTTAAGAAGAGTGCTTTTAATATTACCACATTTAAACACTAGAGAAGAGTTGCAAAACAATGATTTATGAAAGCTGTGCAGAGATGAGGAGGGTTTGCAGAGCAGTCTTCTCAATTTTCAAAACCTTCTCTAAATAAGGAATTTTAATTGCAGTGAAAAACATTATTTAAGAAAAGCTGTAAATGACATAAAGATATATAGTGGTTCACCCAAAACCTGAAGCTATATCCACTCTTCACACCCAATGACTATTTTCCACTATTTCTCAAATAGTTTACAATTTTACAAACAACCTAGGTTTAAAGTTCTTGTGGTAGTTTTACTAACACAGCTCTACCCGATGTTTCACACGTGATCTATTAGGTTGTTTCTTAGAGTCTTCTCACTACCTATAGAAACACTTGCTAACTTGAGAAGACATTGCAGGTTATAGAATAAACTGTTCGAGTGTTTGTGGGATTACAAGAGCTTGGTTGATAAAAAGGAAACTCAACAGAATCCTGAACACAAGCTAAAAGTAATATACTCAAAAATAAAAACAATCCCTAAGACTATAGTTCAACTGAGTATGGTCGAGAGAAGACTTGACACTTGAGAATGTCTGAAATAAATTCAATGCACGCTTACACAACCTTTAGCAATGATCCTCGATCTTTTTTATAACCAAATATATGTGATGTAGACGTTGGAGAGTCACATAGAGCCATTGAGATGGCTGAAAAAGAAGTACAACGACTTTTCTCCACTTCTGTAGAAAACTGCACTTTATAGCTGCCATGACCCTTCTAATCTTTGAGTCTTCTTATCTTTAAGTCTTCAAATCTTGATACTTCTTGTGTTGAATCTTCTTAACTTGACCTTTCTGATCACGAACATCTGGTCTTGACCCTTCTTGTCATGCTACTTTTGATCTTGAGTCTTCTGATCTTGACCCTTTTGAAGTAGACTCTTCTGATGTGGACTCTTCAATCTTCTAATATTGACTCTTCTGATCATGACCCTTCTGAAGTTAACTCTCCTTATGTTGACCCTTCTGATCAACAACCCTTCTTAACACATGATCCTTAAGAAGGGTGTTGTTCCTTGTTTTTTTTTTCTGTCAGACTTCTTTTTGCTTACACTCTTGGCTTGTCATTGCTTCAAGTCTTCTCATATGTGCTTTCACAAAGCATATAAAAAAACCTCTTGAGAGTGGCTATGAATTCTTGTTTCTAAATAATCACTCAAGAAAAGACATTAGACACAAAAGAAATTAGAGATCTTAAGCTTCTCATCACACGGTTTATTGATTTTGTCTCAACAATCTCCCCGTTTTTTATGTTTGGCAAACTTTTGAGAAATGATCAAGTTTTCTGATGTTTTAAATTTTCTAAGACAAAACAATTACTCCCCCTAAGAAGATGCATACGGTTCTTTCAATTTATATTAGAAGGCATAAATAAAATTGATACTTCTCAGAGAACCAAACAAAAGCATGTTTTTCTTATCAAATCATAAAAAAAATCGTGACTACATATTCTACGTTCTTGATATTGGGAATAGGTGCTTAGAAAATAAAAACTACTAAGAGAAGCATACTTATCTTCAAAATAGTGTCTAAGCACACAAATATGACAATATCATAGCACAAAAGATTCTCCTAATAATCCCTAAACTTAATCACTCTTCTCCCCCTTTTGTCACACATCAGAAAAATGAGTGAGACAGAGGCATTAAACTGCTACTTCGAGGGAGATGATCCATCAGACGATGAGGAAGTAGCTGGCTTAGGGATGTCTAAAATGTGAGGAAAAGGACCAAATTTTGGAGTGGTGAGTGAAGTAGCTATGGTGGTCATTCCATGCTGTAAGATACAGGCCTTCAACCTTCTCATCTGCATTTCTATCTTTGTCATTCTGGATGCAAGAGCTTCAGGTTTCGGGTTCCATTCTTTTTCAAAAGCCTTTATAGGCTTCTCATGGGCACATCCAAAAGGTTTCCTAATATTGAAAAATGAAGGATCAAGGGAACCAAACTTTGATGGCAGATCAGATGGATTGGAATTAGTGTTGATGGAAGGGAGCTGTGGGTGAGACGAGTCATATATAGATGACTAGTTGAGGTTAAGTTATTGGTTGATGTCGGTGAAAGTGATTGTGTTAGCAGTTTTCAATGGTGAGGGAGCAGTTTCAAGCAGCAAGGAGGGTCTCCTTGTTGAAGGAGGTGATCTTGGAAGTTACTGTGACACCCGCTACCTCGTTTGGAAAAAGTGGTGAAAATAAAAGACATTAAGTAAAATTACTTCTTTATAAAAACTTTATGTCAAACAAAATAACAAGTATCACCAAAAAATATGGAAATACAAATCAAAACCAAAACTAAAGGTATGGTAAAAACCCCATACAACCCTGTGTCAAAAATCTCAAAGCTTTTACCACTTATTACAACCTTTAAAAACAAACAAATTGTCAAAATATAATAACTAAAATCTTCATCTCACGCGAACTAATCATCGGTGCCCACGTTGACAAGTTCATCACCATCTGCTTGCTCACCACCTAAATGTGTACAATGGCACACGAGTAGCCACAAAGAAAAAAGAGTAAGAAAATCACATAACACAGGAAATAATCAATGATAGTGGATACAACACACATAACACGCATACACAAAGAAGCATCATCTAATAGTCAACTAACCCTCAATGTCGCGACCTAACGCACGGTCCTAGGACTACAACACCAACGCAATCCTAACACCCACTACTCCAATGTCATGTTCAAACCGTCAGCTATTTTGTCAATACTGTTAAGGCAAAATCCCTAAGTCATGTTTTGATAAGCTTCTTAAGCTTTCTGATTCATTAGTGTTCTAATGAGTTCTTTTGAGTGATCTTATAGACAGATATAAATCATTACACCTCAAGAAGAACATGTGATAGAAATAAGAACACCATTAAAAGATAAATTATGCTTTAGAAGATGTTTGAAAGGCTTAAAGAGGTGCTGAGAAGACAACATTAACAAAACAATATTGTATGGGCTTAACATAAAGTAAAGAAATGTGTGGCAACAATATATTCTTCTGGACAGACATTAAATCAAGTTGTGGATGACTCAGAAAACACCTTAGACGACATTCAGAAGGTATAGAAGCTTCTAAAGCATGAAGAAAAATTATCATCCTTCTCTCAATGGTCAAAATGACACATCAACAAGAGTAATATTCTAAAAAGAAGGATTACAAGTGTTAGAAGCCATCGCAAAATGATTTCATGAGTAAACGAGCTCAAAAGCTCTCAACGGTCACATGCAGCAGTGTACGGAAGTTTGCTGCACTGTACCCGTCTAGGTGCTAAAGGCAGAACGGATATAATCCTCTTTCCTAAAGCATTTCAATGGCTATTTTGGAGCAAAATGTCTATAAATACATCATTGAAACCTCAGATCTTCTTAAGAGAGACTGCATGCAAGTTGATCAAGACATCAGAGGCTTCACCAAAGCTTCTGAATAAGTCAATCTTCTTTCCATACACACTCACTACAAATCAACATCTCTGGGACTTTGTTGAGTGTGTTCATAGCTTGTGTCAATTGATCAATGTATTTTTATTAAGCTATTTTTATCTCAGATCAGATCAAACATATTTTCTATATGTATACCTTCTAAGCAATAAACATTGGTTGCTGTAGAGGTCCAAGTTGCTAGAGCTTACAGAAAACTAGTGTGACAGTTGATAGAATTGTGCTAGGAAAACAATCAAAGTTATCTAAGTTAGACCTTGTAAGAGGACTTCCAAAGATCAAATATGAGAAAGAAAAATAATATGAAGCATGTATCCAAGGGAAACATGAAAAATCAACTTTCAAAACTCTTAACATGATATCTACTCATAGACCTTTGGAACTTATACTCATGGATCCGTTTGGTCCAACAATACATGCAAGTCTAGGTGTAAAAAGATATGGTTTTATAATTGTTGATGATTATTCTAGATACACATGGGTGTTATTTTTGGAAGATAAAGATGATGCTTTCAATGAGTTATAAATGTTTTTCAAAAAGATTTAGAATGAAGCTGGTTGTAACATTGCTGCAGTTACAAGTGACCATGGAGGAGAATTTGAAAATTCATCCTTCAAAGAATTATTTGATGAAAATGGCATGTCACACAATTTCTCCTGTAAAAGGAATCCTCAACAAAATGGAGTTGTTGAAAGGAAATATAAAACCCTGCAAGAAATGGCTAGGACCATGCTAAATGATTTTAAAATTTAAAAATATTTTTGGGCAGAAGGAGTTAACACTGAATGCTATATTATGCACAAAGTCACCATTAGAAAAATCTTGGAGAAAACCCCATATGAACCCTGGAAACAGAAGAAATCAATCTTGTCTTACTTTCATGTATTTGGTTGTGATTGTTATGTGTTGAATAACAAAGATAACTTATGAAAATTTGATACCAAATCTGATTATGCTATCTTTCTTGGCTATGCCTCATCATCCAAAGTATATATAGTATACAATCTTAGAACTAAGGTTATGGAAGAAAGCATGCATGTCATGTTTCTTGAAGCTAACCATGATGACAATGACGACGACGACGACGATGATGATGATGATGATGATGATGATCATGATGGCAAGAAACAAGTTGCACTCCACAATCTTCTAAACATCAAAAAGATTCCCAAGTCCAAACCACACAAGCTTTTGAGTTACATTGGAGTTGGAAAATGGTTGTAGATCAACCACAAGATCAAATCATTGGTGAAACATCAAAACCAGACAGAACTAGAAGCTCATTTATAAAGGGAACCTCTCAAAGTGATTTCATTTCAGAAATAGAACCCAAAAGCATAATTGAAGCAATAGATGATGAATCTTAGGTCGAGGCTATGCAAGAAGAGCTTGCTCAGTTTGAGAAGAATGAGGTATTAAATTTGGTTCCCTCTCCTAAACATCAATCTGTGATTGGAACAAGATGGGTATTCAGAAACAAAATGGATGAAAGTTGTAAGGTTGTAAAAAACAAGGCAAGGTTTGTAGCTCAAGGATATAATCAGCAAGAAGGTATTGACTATGATGAAACCTTTCACCTGTTGCTAGATTAGAAGCTATTAGAATTCTTCTCTCTTATGCTGCTTACAAAAACAATAAAATGTTTCAAATGGGTGTCAAGAGTGCCTTTTTGAATGGTTTTATAAATGAGGAGGTATATGTGCACCAACCTCTTGACTTTATTGATCAAAAGAAACCAAACCATGTTTTTAAACTAACTAAGGCTCTATATGGACTCAAACAAGCTCTCAGTGCTTGGTATGAGAGACTTAGTTCCTTTTTGATCAAAAATGGTTTCCCTAGAGGCAAAATTGATGTTCCACTCTTCAGAAAAATCCACAAAGATGAACTCTTAATTGTTCAAATCTATGTTGATGATATCATCTTTGGAACATGTCGAGATTATCGGCGAGGAACTCGGAGAGCCTCCGTTCGGCATCTGATGGTAGGCTGGCCCCAATTTTTGTCTTCTGATGGTCGGTTGGGCCAATCCTGATTTCTTTAAGATCATAAGCGGGCTTCGGGCATTTTTCTTCTCTTGCGGGGGTCATCCTAGGATCCAGATCTAGGAACCCGCAGTCTTACGGTTGAGTTGCCTCGTCTCGTACTGTTTGCACCCTTGCACTCTTAGCATAGCATTTACGCGTGGTTGCCCAATATCATGTTGTATGCTGAAGATGCTTTGATTACCATGTACTGAAGCGTTACTGTTTTTTCTTGTGTGGGGCCTCCGAATGTTGTCGGTAGGTCGAGGTATACGCACACTTATGCTCTTTGTCCGGAGAAGCCTGTCAGGACGCCGGGGAAGTTTTTATGACCATCGTTCGGTATCTGAAGCTGCACGAGGCAATCCCAGGACATAATGTTCATTGAGCTACCTACATCGATCAGTATTCGGCAGATGTTGGTTCCCCAAATTGCAGTGGTTATTACGTGGGCATACGTTTTTCTTGCATTTGACGAAGCTCCTCCCCCAGAGAATCCCTCGGAGATCGTTCCAATGTGCTTCCTGTAACATCCCCAAATGAGGTAATCTCAAATTGTTGAGATTAGTAGGTAATTTTAGTTAATTTAATTTTAATCTAATTGCTTGAGTGTGTTTGAGTAAATTATTGATAAAATTTATTTGTCAAATTGTGTGGATGGTGTGCATTATTGATTGATTTCCGGAAAGAAATGGGTTTTTGGGTGAGAAAGTGAGAGGAAGGGAAGAACCGTCATTTTATTCTTTATTTAGAAATCCCCCTTGCTCATTTAAAGCTTCACTCACTCACACACAACACACACTCTGATTTCAATTTTCTTTTACCTCACACTCACTCTTTTAACCAACACAATGTTTTGAAAACCGGACCGGAGATTAAATCGGAGAGACCTCCGGGTCATGGTTCAATTGGTTCACTCGGTTCAACCAATAATTAAATAAAAAATAAGAAAAGTATTAAATTTTGGAGAAAAAGTAATTAAAAAAACAAAAAAATTCATTCAGGGCAGTTCACCCCGGGTCATTTGGCGGTTCAAATCGGGTGAACCACGGTTCAATCTGGTTCTAAACGGTTCAGTAGGCCTTTGGTTCAAATGGGGTTGAACCAACCGGTGTCCAGTTCCCAGTCCAACCGGTTGAACCGCCCAATTTGGCCCGGTTCTTAAAACACTGAACCAACACACACAATATTAAAGAGGATAGAAGATAGAAGGAGAGAGGGGTCACGAAGAGAAGAGAAAGGGAGAGCATGAGAGAATGAGAGCTCCTCTTCGTCATTTCTTCACAAATACTCCTCTCACCTCACTAACTACTTTCCTTCCTTCCATTTTATCTACTCAAAATCAAGAGTTTCAGCACTCTAAACCCCCAAAAACAGAGTTTTTAGAAAGCATTCCATCAACCCCTCTTTGTGATTTGTATGTGAGGTTTGGGGCTTGAATTGAAGTCTTGGGGAGTTGCATGTGGGTATAGATGCTTGATTGGGATGCTAGGAAAGCTGCATTAGAGTTATGAGCATCAAAGATAGGGTCTTGGGCTAAGCATTTGTCAATTGGAGTTTAAAGAACTACTTGATCTTGTGAGGACATTGTGTGCTTGCTACTCAACACTCTAGCTCAATTGCTGAAAATGAGCTTCCATGTGATGGTTGGAGGGCTGAGTTGAGTCACCTAGAAGATACACTGTAGAATAGAACCATCAAAATGAGAGATTGAAGGCTTGGGTTCGAAGTTGGAGTTTCTAGGAATTGAATTGGTGTTGATTGAGTCTATATTGTCTTGCTTGTTGTGTTTGTTTGTGATTTTCATCACAATAAGGTGAGTTCTAACTCGCTTAGGGTTTTATGTTTAAGTTTAAGTTTGATTCGTTGCATGTCATTGAAATGAGTTTTCGTTATTCGTAAATTTTGAGTCACCAACCGTTATTTTCGAAATTATGAAATTTTGGTGTTTCTAAGCCTCTTTGATTGATAATTAAATGTTTTATGTTGTGTTGTGGTTTTTTGGTCTGATTTTTGGTGTTGGAATATCTGTTTTGATGTTTGGATTGAGTTTGGAAAAGGAACGAAATCGATTCGAATTGAGAACCAGAACGAAATTCAGCAAAACAGACACTTTGTTACTGTCACACGGTCTGTGTGAGCCCACACGGGTACCCGTGTCAGTTTCGATTTGGGCAGTTTTCATTGCAAACCAGCTGACACGGTCCGTGTTGCCCCACACTGGCACCTGTGTCGGCATCAGTGTGGCCAATCATTTTCCTCTATTTTTCCACTATTTCGATCTCAAACCGATTGTTTTTCATTCCTAATCCTTCCCTCAATTTATATAATGAAAGAATAACCGTAACATTTGAAAAAAGCTTATGATAACGTGAATTGTATTGTGTTTTAAAAATTGAATATAATCGTGTGATTAGTTAAACGGGAGTGTACACTGAATTGTTATAAACGAAAGAACTATAAGTTCAAAATTAACTTTATATATGAGAATGAGATGATTTATATTTCATCAAAGAATGTTGAGCTTTAAATGTAATAGACTGTTTGAGGTTCACGATATATAAATTATATCGAGTCGGGGTGACGACCCTAAGAAGAGGTTTGCATACTAGGCGGGGAAGGTCATGAGCCATTAACATAGGCCCTTAACCATTAGGGAAAGTACTAATGGGAAGGGGGTTCACCGGGATTAGCATTACGGCAGTCGGTGTTATACTAAAATTAAGAAGTACGTTTCACCGGGATTAGCGATACGGCAGTCGGTGAGGTGCGAAGTATAGAGGCACAATTACCGGGATTAGCATTACGGCAGTCAGTGTTGTGATTAGTGATAACTCTCATTTATGATAGTTATTACTTGTTTTCCAAGCTTAAATCATTGTGAATTCTTAAGCAAAGTAGTAATTATTATTGTAAATATTGTGTGTTAGAAGAGTATAAGGTGTAGAATTAGAAATATTATTAAATGGCACTTTGGTGCCTATTGTGTGCTTTGATGTGTTTAATTCATTGCTGCAGCACTAGATGTCACAACACTGTCAATTTGCGAAAGATGAAAAAGAAAGTGCTGAGGCACTGATTTCAAGGGAAAGGACAGCTGACGTCATGGAATGTGCGTGTGTGTGCGTGCCTCAGCAAGAATATTCTTTGATGCCACCCATTTTTAGGCACAATGTACCTTTGAGCACACATAAGGACAAAAGGCGCCTCCCATTTAGGGTTTTACCTAGGATCACGTGCCCCTTGGATATAAAAGGTTGTTCTTCTTCTTCTTCATTTGACACACTTGGCCGAAGGGAGAAGGTATAGACATAGCTTTCTCCATTTTTGTGCAAGCTCACCTCTAGTCACCAAAATATACAATTGCTAGAACTGTTGCTACAACATCACCGGAAGTGCATTCTCTTGGAGGATATCTACATTGAAGAGCCGGATTCACATCTACATTACTTCTTCTTGGAGTTCTTATTGAGTTCATCATTAATAGTATAATTTCTCTCCTTGATTTTGTATTATGACTTCAACAACTTTGTTTAAGTTATTTCTTTTGTGTGTATGCTCAATATGAGCTAAATACTCATAGTTGAGGTGCTAGATCTGATGTAATGAATTTATTATGTTATTAATGAAGTATGTTTAATGTTAAGCATTTTATCTTGTGCATGATAATATTTCCATCTTAGATTAGGAATGGCCAACTAATCTTAAGTAGCATTTATGAATTCAAAAATGGTTTGTAAATTTAACTCACAAGATAATATGGATTGTGTTCATTAAAAGACATTTTAATGTTCCTTGCTTAAACCCTAGACATAGGAGGGCAAAGTCCATAAGGTAAACACTACATGTCCCTAGAAGCCTAAGGCGTACTTATTTAGGGTTTAGACATAAGCTCTTGTAAGGAAACCCTAGTGTGAACTGTTTGAAAGAACATGTCTGTTGCTGCAGCACCTAATGCTGCAACATTGAACATACCGTTAATTGCATTTTAATGAAGTTGCTGAAGTATAGCATCTCAACTAGTTCTCATATCTGATCTTTATTACCTTTACTTTTTACTGTTGTGAAGTATAGCATCTCAACTAGTTCTCATCTCCTCCTTCAAGAATTCGATAGGACTCACTGAGATTTGTAATCTCACTCTTTATGTTTTGTGGTTTTTACAGACACAGGGACAAATACAAGCGTAGAAGAATGGCTAGTAAAGGCATAGTGGAGGGATTGCTGAATTAGCTCCAATGTTTAAGTTATTTTCCCTAGTCCTTGTATCCCAATATTAGCAGTTATGTATCATTTCCGCAACTTCCTTTTGGATATTGAGCACTAGGATTAAATATTATTCTTAATCATGGAACATAAGTATTTATGTACTTTTCTATTCAGCCGTCGCACTCTGACTTCCTGGCTCTGGATATGCTTCCCCAGAACCTAATTTCTTTCCTCCTGTTCTGCGTTCTGGGACTGTAAGTGCTGGAGTGACTGTGTAATGTCTTCAATGGTGGGGTGGCTCTCTGCCATCATGGTGGTTGGTTCCAGAGTTTATGTGTGGGGCATGGGAAGAGTTTTAGTTGGCCCCACGGTGGGCGCCAATGTTACGATCGGTTTCTCTAGATGAGAAAGGACCGAACATGAGTTATTGCATGGAATGTAAATAACAGACTTACATTATTTTGGCTCCCCGTACACATCCTGATGTCTTTGTGAGGTGCTAACACGACCGCCACAATTGGCTTTTCAGAAAAAATGAATTACTATATTTTGATTGCTCTCGTCGAAAACTTCTGGAAACATTACCTGTGCATTAAGGCGAAGTTGGCGTCTCTTTGTTGTGTTGGTGAGCCTTTTTTCGACCATTCTTTCGGTGACATTTTAATGTTGTTTTACGCCTTATATTTTATTAAATCTTCACCACTAATTTTTATACTCCACATAATTTTACAGCCATATTTCATTAGCAATTTGAACATGCTGCTAAACAATTTAAATATGGACTCATTCGTTGTGTGGAATGCCTTGCCGAAATTTCATATAGTTTAGTATCGTAAGAGATCTTCACACCAGGTACGGAGGATAATCTTCAGGCTATATTCGGGATATAGGCTATTGGTGTGCGAAAATGTGATGTGCAAGTATACACAGCAACAAGTAATATAGTAGAAAGTAGAGATCGTACCCACAGGGATTGGATTAATTTCTAAAGTTTAAAATGGTAGTTAGCTAGTGAGAAACAAGTAATAAAATAACAAATAAAATAAGAGTATGTGTGAGATAACAGAAAACAAATAATCTAAGTAAAGATAGAGTGTAATCAAGTGAGAAAGATAGTTGGAATGCTCTTCACTAAGTAAATCGCTTTTGATAGCATTATGTTATATATGATGCTCCAGCAATGGAAGCTGCAGCAATTGTGCAGCAACTGATGCTCCTGCAATGGATGTTGTAGCAATTGATGTGTACTTTTCAGCAACTAACATCAGGGTTTCATTAAAAGTCTTATGTCTAGCTCTAAATAAGTTCACCCATGTATATGAAATACCCACAGTATTACCCTATGGACTATGTTATCCTATGTCTAAGTTTTAGCATGGAATTAACAAAGTTTCCTTTATTAAACACTTATCCATTTTAGTTCTTGAGTTCCAATTATAAACCATGTCTGAATTTATAATTTGCATTCACTTTTAGTTGGCCAATTCTAAAGATGAATATGAAAGAGTTATCATGCAAGAACTAAAATGCAAACATCAATATATAACATAATAACTTAATCAAAAGATCATTACAAAGTTAAAGCATCCCAACTAGAGAAGTTAGCTCATGCTAGACATTACTGAGCACATACAAACAGAGATAACCATGTTCATATGTTTGGTAATACAAAGGGAAGAAAATAAAGAAAGAATTACGCAGTTGAAGTTCCCTTGCAAAGATCCGCCTAGTAATGCTCCAGCAATGCCTCACAAATGCTTGATGCTCCAGCAATCAAACAACAACACGAAATGGTGTAGAAGTAGAGAGAGAAATTGTCAATTTCTCTCCCTCCTTCACACCTATGAAGTGTAAGTGATTCTAATTCTCTAACTTGGTATATCTTCAAATGAGGAGAAGGAGATGTATTTATAGGCTCCTTGAGAGAGGTTTCCTTCATGGTGGGGTTTGCTTGGAGCTGAAGTTGGTCACTTGTATCAATTTGATTCCCAAAAAGAGTTGATTTGATCTTTACTTTATCAAAGAGAAGAGGTCCAATGCTGTATAGATAAGTGTCCCTAAAAAGTAAAAGTTGCAAGCTAAAAAGTAAATAGGTGGTGCTGAGATGAGCAACTTGGGTCACTTGCATAACAACTTGACTTTGATGTCATCAACGACATCAACAGATTGCTGAGGCATTTTAGTCTGTCACGAATGTTGGAGCAATGATTGCTGGGGCATCTGGTGTTGTACCATTGAGCAAACACATTAAAATACAACATGGGGCACCAAAAGTGCCAAATGATCACAAATCAGTTCCTAACCATCTTTTACAACAATATTACTTAGAAACTCACATTGATTTAAGTCTAGAACGTATAAATAACTCTATATAAATAAGAGTTATCACACCCCCAAACTTAAACCATTGCTTGTCCTCAAGCAATGACACTTGACAAAGACAAAACAGTACACAAAGAAAATACAAAAACAAAATCAGTTGCTTCCCTAAATCAAACAGTTTTTCAGATTCACACTTCACACTCACACACACACACACACACACACACACCTATGTCTTTCACAACATTTAAAATTATTATTGCTCATTAAGTGAGTGTGTGACTCTTAGGACATAGTTCCATTCCAAGCTATCTTCAAAACATCACTTAACCTTGGAAAGAGTGGTTTTCTTTTGATCATGCCAAGAGTTTTTCAAAAAGAAGAGTAGGCTAACATCTTCACAAAAGATCTGGAGATTTTTAAGCATACAGAGGGCTTTGAAGTATTTCAGACTTTTTGAGTCAGTGCGCTAATTTCTAATTTGGGGGTTTCTGGATGCTGGAGCATCATACTCCTTGTAATGCTGGAGTATTGATTGTTGTAGCATTGGATGCTCTAGCTTTGATACTACACATAGGAATTTAGCTTATATTACCCTCCTAGCTGACCCCCTTTTTGCATACTTCTTTTTTCTCATACATTTTTGGAACGGGTACAGCTTTTGTTCCAGGCGAATATAGCTATTACATAATTTTTTTGTATTTGTAGCATTTTTTTTGTATACCTATTGCACTGGGTTCTCTACAGTCTTTATACTTAGCCTCAATATATCTTTAGTCACCCTCAAACTCAGCTTCAAATGTTACTCTAAATTTTTAGTAAAAGCTTGGAATAGATCTTGGTCTACTAACACTAGCTTTAGCATCAGATCATGTATCAATAGCTAAGTTCTTGGCTAAGCCTAGAGTTTTGAGTGTAAAAACAGCAATAAGACTAAACATTGTGCAAACAAGGCTACTCAACACATACACTTTATTGTTGGACTATATGATAACCTTGGGGGGGGGGGGGGGGGGGGGTTTGAATAAGGTTCTATGCTAAAAATGAAATCTTTTTTATTTTCGAAAATTTAGGATACTTGTTTAAATCGAATGCGGAAAAGGGGATTTAAACTATATGCAACTACTTATGCAAGCTATAACAATGGCAGAAACAATTATAATGATAATGAAAACTACGAGCGATAATATCAATTGCAACGACAGTTAATAATTATAAAGGAAAAGCAGTGTAAAGATAAGAGAAAGAAGTACACCGTGATTTTTACGAGGTTCGGGATAAAAGCCCTACGTCCTCGGCCTCCAGCTTTGCAACCTTTGGACTTGATAATAACCACTATATGAGAAGAACTTCTTCAACGTCTTACAAGCAAGCAACTTCCCTATAGCTACCACACTAATCTCAATTTTCCCAAAATTGAGAACCCAAGCTCCCCGCTAAGGATTTCGCTACAATTCAATCTCCCCGATTGAATTACCCAAGAAAACTCTCAAGATTTCACAACAACCAAATATAGATGTTTACAATTGAAAGCTTGGATCCAATCACTCAAGCAATATAACAATGATGTAGTTGAGAGAGATGAGAGATTTGGATTCAAACTAACTCTTGATCAAGAACGTGAAGAATGAGTGTGACGGTGAGAGTTTGAGTTCTTTTCTTTTTGATTTGTAGGTTGTTCAACAAAATAGTGAGAAACCCTAATCCTATTTATATTTATTGTAAAAATATGACCGTTGAAACAATTCTTAACTCTATTGTGATAAGTGAGAAATCGATTGATTGCTTAAAAGAAATAAGATAGAAATCGATTTCCTTCTTAGAGAAATAAGTGAGGAATCGATTTCTAGTTTTAACGAAATAAGAGAGAAATCGATTTCTAGCTTCAAAAATAAGTTGTGCTCCCAAAAAAATAAGACAAAAATCGATTTATTACTTTAAGAAAGGAAGTGAAAATCGATTTCTTGCTTAAGAGTAAGAAAGGCAGAAATCGATTTTGTGCTTAATACAATTAAGACAAGAATCGATTTCTTGCTTCCATGGCAAGAGGGAAATCGATTTAAGACTTTAAAAGACAAGAAGAAATCGATTTGTGGCTTTAACAACAAGTGGAAATCGATTTCTAACTTAATGTACCAAATCAAGAATCGATTCTTTACTTCGAAAGAAGTTCTTTTAAAACACTAAGTCATGAATCTATTTTCTTTAAAAAAAAACAACGATTCATTGTTTGTGCCTAACCTATTTTACCAAGCCTAGCTCAATTCCATTTTAAAAGATCATCTCTCAACTACAAAAGTCATAAAGCAGAAGTGACAGGATCTTACACGCGTCCTATGCAAAGCAATATAACACATAAGTCTTGAACGCTTTAGTAGCTTCTCCTCCAAGCTGCTACACTTTAAGATATCATGTCAAGCGTCTTGGTTCATGTAGTTCAACTATAACCATTAGTAAACAGATTGTAATTTGTTATCATACAAAACAAATAGTGTTTAACCTTGGTTCAACATTTATCATCATTAAATTCAGCCCAAAAAGAAACATTATCTATAAATGCAAGGATAGAAAGTGTAACTAATCATGCCTTTGATTTAAACAAAACAAAAATCAGAAGGTCCTC
Source organism: Astragalus glycyphyllos (assembly GCA_963573325.1). Lineage (NCBI taxonomy): Eukaryota > Viridiplantae > Streptophyta > Magnoliopsida > Fabales > Fabaceae > Astragalus > Astragalus glycyphyllos. The sequence goes on along the minus strand of OY754308.1, from coordinate 4,215,063 downwards.
CCCCCAACTTAAAACTCAGCAGTGTCCCTACTGCTCATGCAAACTTTAATGGATAGACCTTTCGGACACTACAATACTAAAATTAAAAACATTTATCACAACAGAATTTTTAAATCCTACACAGCCGTTGGATGCTAATATTGATGCTAGAGCATCCAAGAAATTTATTGAAATAAAAGTCAACACAAACAAAGAGAACATAGACAAAAACACAACAACTAACCATAACACAAACAACAAAACACTAACACACATGCAAGAGGGAAGAGTTACTGATTGGTGAACATAACACAATTCTTCTCTGGCTCAGTTTCAGCTTTTGCAGCAGTGGATGCTGCAACATTGGATTGGTTGTTGTTGCTACAACAATGGTTGCTTCAGCATCAGCCTGCTGTTGTTCTAGTGCCCTCTCATTGTTTTCTGTTATTATTCCTTACCTTGCTCCTTCTCTTGCCCTCCTCCTTCCTCTAGTTCTCCTTGTAGAAGATGCTCCAAATAATGTTGTAGCATCAGATGCTACCTCCTTAGTTAACGATCACTTCACTTATTCAAATCACTATGCCTGCAACATCAAAAGGAAAAACAAAAAATAACAAAAATTAGATTAAAAACTCTGGGCTGCCTCCCAGTAGCGCTTGGTTTAAGAGTTTTCTGCCAGACTAATCCTTTTGTTAGAGTCCCCGTAACTCTGTGTTGATCTTGTCCCTCACCACATGTGCTCCATTATACTGTTTCACCCTTATTCCATTGACTTTGAATGTGGAATTAGTAGCTTCATCAAACAGTTCCACTGTCCCATTAGGATACACTCTCATCAATTTAAAAGGTCGTGACTGCTTAGATTTGAGCTTTTCAGAGAGTACTTTATGCTTTGAGTTGGACACAAGAACTTGTCCCCCTTTGTTTAGCTCTTGTCTTTGAATCTTCTTGGCTACTGCAGCAGTTGCTACAGCATTCACTTGTTCAGCAGATGTTGTAGCAACATATGCTGCAACATGGTTCACTTCAACTTTGGTGTATTTTTGTTGTGGGGGTGTCAGCATAGGTCTGTTGGGTGGTGTTTTGGTTAGTGTGGTGATAGCTGATTGGGGAGAAGATCGTGGAGTTGGATATTTGTGAGGTAGGGATTGGGTTGAGGGATTTGGTTGTTTGTTGAGGGTTTCTTTAGGTTCAGGTTCAGGCTCAATCTCTTTAACACCCTCTTCTTTTTCTAAATCATTTCTTCTTCCCTCACTCTCATTACAGCTCTCAGTTGATGGGACATTGATGTGGAGTTTGTTCAGCACCTCTAAGAATTTACCAAATTGTTTGTCTTCATGGGTCTTCCCCAACCTTTGAGGAAAAGGAGGAGGGGGGGTATTCTTGAACAAACTTTGGTGATGATACTTCTCCTGCATCTGTTGCTTCAGCATTTGTTGCTACAGCATCACTTATAAATGCTTTCATAAGAGATGCCAACGAGTTTTCCATTTTTGGTGCAGATGGTCTTTGGACATGTTGAGCAGGGAATCCTGATGGTGTGGGAGGTGTTGTAGCTTCAGGTGTTATGGCTACATTGTTGCTCCAATTGAAATTTGAATGGTGTCTCCACTCAGGATTTTTGGTATTTGAGTAAGGATTATTATTGTTGTTGTACCCTTCATAGTTGACAGAGATAGGATTGCTTGGACACTCTTCATATAAGTGACCACCTCCATAGTAGACACAACTAGTTGTTCCTGGAGGGGCCTGCTCTATGGCAGCAGCAGTGAGTTCTATTATTGCCCCACCAATGGGTGCTGGTGCATTGGCAGAATTGAGATTCTTTATCATGTTGGTGATTTAATTCTAGAACATATAAATAACTCTATATAAATAAGAGTTATCAGGTAACCTTAAGGTGTTAAGGATTTCTACTAATCCCTTGAACACCTAATTAAATATGCATATGGCCTCATAAAACAAGGTCAGCACCTAAGAGGTTGTTTTAAAGCATGGAATTAATAATTTAATTATTAAATGCAAAGCTTGCATGTATGTTTATTAATAATTTGTGGCCCTTGAACCCAGGGGGTGTGGTTGAGCGGTTAGGGCTCATCCTCCCCTAACCAAGTGTCGGGGGTTCGATCCTCGCCTTTGCTACGGAGCAGCTTTAAATCCCTAGGCCAGCTGTTTCACCCTTCGAGGTGCCTCCAAATATCCAGCAAGGGAATTAGTCACTGCGTTCGGCTGTGGATAACATGGTCTCGACCAAAATAATAATAATTTGAGACCCTTGAATGTTGTAAGTGATATGCCAGTTTGATACTAATGTGTGCTTGCTTGTTGTAGAGAGTATCTTCTATTTATCGTATTTACTTCTGTTGTGATTTTATCGCAGCGGATTTGGAATTGAGTGGGAATTTCAAATTTTGAAATATATGCGGAAAAGATGTTTTTTGGTGGATTTAAATGCACTCTTAATGTATAAATTCGACCTTTAAATTTCCATTCCCTCATCCCTTGCTCCATGTTTCTCATTTCTGATTTCTCTCTTCTTATCCGATTTTCTCTCCTCTTCTTCCATACTCCCACTTCTCTCATTTTCTCTTACACCCTCAATTCTTTGATTTTGCTACTCTTCTCCCGTTCTCGCAAATTTTTAACGGTATGTTTTTACATAAATATTAGTTTTATGTTTTATTTAAGATTTTATAACATATATGAGTTATTTAACATTTCTGACTTTATTTGTTTAGCATTGAGTTAGAGCTTCAAGAGACTTTCGTTGGAGGTAGGCCGGAATTAGCATCAAGCCAGAGACTCCTCTTCACTTCTGGTTATTTATCAAGTTATTTGTTATTAGATATCATAGTGGCACGTTAATAATATGTTAGTAATGTTCGTTAGTTATAATTATTTTCGTTAGTTATAATTATTTAATAAATACGTTAGTAATATGTTTATAAAAAACGAAATTTATTTGGTATTGTTTATGCTATCAGAAAAATATATCACATTATAAGAAAAATATATTATATAAATTTATGCTAAACAAATAAAGTTCCAGAGCACATATGGTATCATCAACTCTCATCCAGCTAGGTTCGAGCAGCCGCCTATCTAGAAGCAGCCCCAAAAGCAGCCCTAACAGCAGCCCCAACAGCAGTTCAACACAAATATAGATCTCAATGACGACCCATGTTAGATTTAGGTTATCTGAATTTATATATATGGATATTTTAATTCGTATTGTGTTATGGATACTTTAATTTGTACTTTGTTGGGTTTGTGAATGTTTATCGTTTTGATTATCGAATCTATTATCGTAAGGTATATTTAACTATTAATAGTAAATACATAAGTAATAAATATTACTTTTTGTTGTCAAAAAAATATTACTTTGTGTTTAATTATTATAATTATAAATATAATTATTATATATTTTTTAATTATATTTAACAATTATAAAATAAAAAGGGATTTTCGACAGTTTTTTGTTCAATACCGGCGGTTTTTTAAACAACACCGGTGGTTTTCGAAAAAAGTTTTAAAAAAATTACCGGTGGTTTTAGTACGTTACCGACGGTTTTGGCAAAATTGTTTAAAAATTTTAAAGTACATTACCAGCAGTTTTTGTCTATGTTTCCGGCGGAAAAAAACCCGCCAGAAATTACCGGCTGAAACTCCACCGGAAAACATTACCTACGAGCGAGTTTCCAGTAGATTTTCAGCGGCTTTTTTCCACCGGTAAGATCACGTTTTGCGACAGATTTGGTGCATTTGCTACAGATTCTTTCTGCCGGTAATTCACGATTTTTCTTGTAGTGCTTATGGAATAAAGTTTCCTCAATTACTCTCATGCACTATAGAAAAGAATAAATGACTGAGATATAATTTTGGCACACGCAAGCATGTATTTTCATGTCTTATTTTCTGCCCAAAAGTATCTCTATTTATATACGAACTTATGTCATTTAGTGAAGGGAAACAGCTCTTCTTAAAGGAGTTTCTATAATCAAGAACGAATTATATACAGTTAGCGAACAATTTTTATCACCAATGAAGTGTTGGTCTAGTGGTCATGAGTTGTGTTCCTTCACTGAAGGTTGGCGAGTTCGAATCGATGCATGTGCTTATTAGCGCATTTTTTGGTGTTTGTTAACCGTTACAATTAACAAAATTAAAAGGCTTAAATATGTTTTAGGCCCCTTCAAATATGGGGTGTTTTGGTTTAAGCCCCTGCAAATTTTTTATTTTTATAAGGCCTTGCAAAATGACACGTTTTGTTTTAAGCCCTTCTGTTAGCAAACTGTTAGTGAGACGTTAAAAATCTCTTCTACGTGTATATTTGCAGGGGCTTAAACCAAAAAAAATATATTTTCCAAGGGTCTAATAAATAAAATATATTTTTGCAGGGGTTTAAAATAAAATAAAAAACACACGTGGAAGAGATTTTTAACGTCTCACTGGTGTGTGAGAATATGATAACATTAATGCGCAAGTATACACAGTCACAAGTTATAGTATAAAAGATCGAACCCACAGAGATTGGATTAACTCTTATGCGTTGTTGTAAAGAAAGGCAAACTAGTGTGACTACACTATTCAAAATGTTTTGTTTTGGTTGAAGTTGAAATGAAAATAATTAGACAGAAAGCAAGTAAATTGTGTAAGAAATCAGTTGAGAATGAGAGTTGGGATGTTTTCACAAACTAAATCACTCTTGAGAATATTGTGTTTTCTTGTGGTGCAATTGCACTTAGTGCAGTTGCATCAGTGTGTGCTGGTCAGCTACTTTCGTCAGAGTTTCGTTACAAGCTCTATATGATCCTGTTTTTTTGCGGTAAAGAGTAGGGTTGTCAGTGCCTCTCTCGCCCCCTTACAGATAATCTAAGTTGCTTAAGTAAGTACACTCTTGTATCTTAAGATCTCTACACTTTTGTTGTAAGGACTATGTTAATCTTAAGCTAAGAATTAACATGGAATTAACAAGCTAACTTTATTAAAACAAGTTTAATAAGAAGCTTTATTAAACACTTATCCTTACTTAGTTCTTGATTTCTAGTTATAAGCCAATTAAGTGAATATAACTCTACTTGTTCTAAGTGATCAATATTAAAACAAGATTAAGAATTTAAACACAAGAACTAAAGTGCACACCACTTGAAAACACAATAACTTTCCTCAAAAGATCATTGGAAAGCTAGAACATCCAAACTCAAAAGAGTTTAGCTCATGTTGGACATGATAAAGCAAATATAAGTGAATGAAAGCATATTGCAATAAAGAGAAGTACAAGAGAATTCAAAAGAGTAACAAATGGAAAACTCTTGCATATATTTGCTTACAACTAATTTCTTGCACCTATTAGCTCTTTGAAGAAGTGAAGAAAGAAGTTGTCAATTTCCTCTTACCTTCCTCTCAAACTAACACTATGAAACTAAAAGAAAATAAAACTTTAAAACTAAAAAACTAAAATAAAAAGAGTATATGATATATGATATGATTCTCTACAATTTGGAATATTTTCAAGTGAGGAATTTGAGTCCTATTTATAGCCTTGGAGATTTCCTTCATGGTGAGGTTTCCTTGCTGAGTTAAGTTAACCAAACCATGGTTATATTTTAAAAGTTGAAGATCAGCTTGGCTTTCAACACTCATCCTTAATTTGTGGTCCAACAAATGGTTGCCACATGTCTTGTAAGATAGATCTTTGTGAAGCCTTTTTGATTGTAGGCGCCTCCTTTGCAAGTGGCCATGTGTTCCCATGTGACTTCTGAGCAAGCAGCAATCCAACTAAGCATTATAGCAATGGTATGAATTGAGGTGCTTCCAATGTGGGGTTGTGAGCTGCTTCGGTACAGAGTGGTGCAGTTGCACCAAGTGCAATTGCACTGCCTGGTGCAGTTGCATCAACTGGTGCAATTGCACTAAACTGCGGCTGCACTGAACAAACACATCAAACATACCAATATACAATAAAATGCTAAGTTATGGACTTCTCTTATCTGTAAACCATAAATGTTGTTATTTTATTCATACTAACATATTTAACATATAATAGACTTGATATTGGGCATTTATCTAAGTGAAAAAGCACAAATAACTCTATATAAAATAGAGTTATCACACCCCCAAACTTAAATCGTTGCTTGTCCTCAAGCAATGACAAAAAGAAAATACAAATAAGATTTCCAGAATCAAGAAGAACAGATCAGCTCATATTTCTTTCACAGAATGTTTTTTTTTTTTTTTTTTTTTTTTATAAATGCAACTCATGAACTTCATTTTTCAGAAACTTTCGTCTTTTGTGCCTTTGAATTCCAAAACATCCAAAGCTATTAAAACTCATTTGTGTGAGTGTGTGTCCTACTGAGATTCAATCAGTTCCAAAACTAAGTAACAAGTTTCTCCTAGCCTTTGAAAAATTTAGATCACGTTCGGTCAAAACAAAGATGTTTCAAAATATAGAGTAGACTAACAAAAGTCCTCAAGAGTGGGGGCCTTAAGCACAACAAAGGGCTTGGATAGAGTATTTCAAAATGTTGAGTCAATGCACTTTTTGTATTTCTGGTGGTTCTTTTTCTTGATGCAAATGCAGTGAGTGCAAGTGCATTGTTTTTCTGAGGTGCAATTGCACTAGTTATTTTTTTGTATTGGTGCAATTGCACTAAACTTTTTGATGGTGCAGTTGCACTTAGTGCAACTGCACTTGATTTTTCTTTTCAAGACTTCTAGCTAATATTGCCCTCCTCACTGTCCTCCTTATGCATACTTTTTTCCTTTGGTCAGTTCTGTCTTCTTTTCTTCTTTTTCTTTTTCTTTGAATTTTTCTTTTTCTGACCAAATGCACTTATTGGAACAGGTACAGTTTATGACTCAGGCAATAAAGCTTTCTTTCATTTTGAGCTCTTTTGGTAAACTATATGTATTGACTACTCTAAGTTTTTCATACTCAAGCCTTTGTATTCATAAAAATTCCCCCAAACTTAATTCTTTAAGCTCTTCTATATTTTTAATAAAAATTTATTTTTGACCTTAGTTTTCTAAAAATTCCTCTTGCATCAGATAGCTTATCACATAGCAAGGTTCTTTTCAAAAACTCAATTTTGATGTGTCAAAGTGATAATAACTATGGTCATTTTTGGAAAAAATGAGGCTTCTTTTTCTTTTTCTTTTGTTCATCATTAAAAATCAATTCGTAAATTGCATTTTTCTTTAAGTTTTTGAAAAAGATACTAAGCTGATCATGCTTCAAGATTCATCAAATCTTCAAAATATTAGTTAATTAAATACTTTGTTAAGTAAATCTAAAACAATTTAAAACATGACATTTATTAACACAATATAAATAAATAAAACACATATAAATACTAAAACAAACATACATATTATAGACTAACACATGCTTTTAAAAGTTTGAGTGCTCTCCCCCCAACTTAAAAGTGAGCAGTGTCCTCACTGCTCTTAAGTTGAGTTTTCAAAAGAAATTTGTTCAAAATGGGGGAGGGGGGTTAATACATGTTGGACTCAAAACAAAACAGATAACATAAGTTCATAAAGTTTTGAAAAATAAAAACAACATTTAAAATTACTCGGGTTTTGCTCCAGATCTGAGTCTGTTGCTAGCCCTCGTTGCTGCACGTTTGACTTGTAATTTCTTTGGCCTCTTTGCTGCTGCTGCCTTGGATGCAGTTGCTCCAGGCTCAGTTGGTTTTGTTGTTGTCTTCTCTACTTCAGGTGGTGCATCAGCACCAATTGTTTCTGTTGGTGCAGTTGCACCAAGTGCAACTGCACTGCTCTGATCAGCAACTTCTTGTGGTTGCTTCTCCTTTGCAGCAGTCTCTTCAGTGGTTGATTTCTGACCTCCTTCTTTCTCCTTGGCTTGTTGTTTTTGACCTTCCTCCACTTCCTTTGCTTGCATCTCAGATGTTTCTTTAGCCTTTCCTTTTTCACCAGATTTGTCCACCTCCTTTTCAGCTTCACCTGTTGTTGGGGTTTCCTGAGCAATTCCAGCTGCCTCAGCAATTCCTAGGAGGATTCTTGCAGATTCTTGACTCCTTTTGTCTGCTAATTCCTTCAGCACTACAGCAATCGTGTCATGCACATCTGTTGAGTAGGTGGTGACTGTTGGAAATTGCTGGGATGCAACTGCACTTGATGCAGTAGCATCAGGTGCAATTGCACCAGTTTCAGGACCTCCAATTCCAGTTTCTTCCCCTGGTTCTTCATTGATAACCTGCAAATTTTCTTTCAAAATATTGGGGTTAGTTGGAACAACAGTGGTCTCTGGTTGTGTTGGTGGGGTTGGTTCTTTTGGAGTTGGTGATTTGTGTTGTGGTGATTGAATTGGTGAAATGGATGGGGATTTTTCTTGTTCAGGGCTGATTTGGGTTTGTTGCTTGGATGGGTTTATTGGAGTGAGAATTGGTTCTGCTTGTTTTTTAGCAGCCTTCTTCTTCCTTAACATTTCCTCCATGGTCAAATCTAAATCAGATATAGTTTCATCACTTTCCTCATCTTCATTTCTCTCCATTTCTTTCACTATTTTAACAGTTTCTGGGTCTTCATCAGTATCCTCCAAGTCTTCATCCAGAACTTCCTTCAATTTCTTTTTCTTTCCCTTTCCTTTTCCTTTGGTCTCCCTCTTTCTTTTCAATACTTTCTTCTTCTTTTCTTCTTTTTCACTCTCCTCTTTTTCTTTATCTTCTTCTTCTTCAAATACCCAGGATGGAAATTCTGGGGTGTCTAACACTGTGGGTAATTGAGAAATTTCCAAAAGCCTTTGTTGTAGCCATTCATGTTGTTCTTGTTGGAACTTCCAAACAGCTTGGTGCTTTTGCACTAGATGCTCTTGCACCAAGTTTGGTTGTTCTCTTGCTATTTTTCTTTCTTTCAACTCTGCAGATAAGGCTCCAGGTGGAAATTTTCTGTACTGATGTTCTTCAACAGTGATATGAACCCCTTGCTTCATACACAGTTCAGTAATCAAACATGGAAAATAAAGGAATCCTTCTGTTTTGTCTGAGCAATCTAAGATTTCCTTGTTGATAATTTTTCCAATGTTCACATTCTCATCAGTCAAGATTGAATCAAGAATGATCAATCTATCCTTAGAGACTGTGTAAGTGTGTGAAGTGGGCAGAATGGAGCAGTTTATGAAAATGTGCCAGTTTCCTAATTCTGGGATAAGATATTTGGTTTTCACCTTAAACTCAGTATGAGTGAACTTTTCCCATGGTGCATTAGGTACTGCTACCCGTGATTTAATAATCTCCATTTGTTTCTTCCCGTAGGTTTCCATTTTTTCATCAAAATTAGGGCCATTATATAACAGATTATAATGATCATTCAGTCTCTTTTCATCAAAATAGATTTTTCTACCCCTAACAATAGAGAAGTTTTGAGATTTACCTCCCTTGCTATTCAGAATTCCAGCATAAAATTCTCTCACCAGTTGCTCCAAGTAGTAAGCCCTATGTTGAATGAATAGATCCCAGTGTTGAGCATCAACGGTTGCTAAGAAATTTGGGTGTGCCCTCATCAGATTGTATCCTCGTTCTGGCCAGAATTTCATCTCCCAGAAGTGTGGGTTTGCCACATCAAGTGTAACAGTGACTGATGCAGTTGCACCAGAAGATTTCTTTGATGGTTCTGCACCTGCGTTCTTGCCAGAGGACTTTGTTGCTACCTGTTTGCGTGCCATTTTGAGAGATTGGGGTTTGAATTTGTTGAGAAGTTGAAGATGAACAGTGTATGAATTTGGGAATTTTCTGAGAGAGAAGAGATTGCGAGAATTGGTTACTGTTTGTGTATTGGAAGAAGTGGTGAACGGTTACTTTTGGGTTAGTGGGATGGTTTAATGAGGTAAAGGTATGAGTGGAGGTTGATTTGATGGATGTTTCTAGCCGTTAGGCTATGTGGGCTAACATGCAAGGCTACACGTGTCTGATTAGGTGAATCCACACCATTTTAAACTGAAGTACGTTGTGTTGCGCTGACACTTCATCAAAATCATCCTCCCTTTTTGAAATTGTTGGTGCAGTAGCACTGGAAAGTGGTTCGGTGCAATTGCTCCTGATGAGTGATAGGTGCATTTGCACTTGGTGCAGTTGCACCAATTCCTGTTTATCTACAAAACACTTAAAAAAAAACATCAAATTGCACAAAATATTAAATATTTATCAAAAAATTATGGGTTGCCTCCCATCAAGCGCTTGTTTTAAGAGTCTTTCAGCCTGACTTTTCCTTGTTTCAGGAATTTTCAAAATGAGTGGTGCTCTCACCTTGCACCACTTGTTCACCAAAATACATTTTGACTCTTTGCCCATTTACCTTGAAAGTGGTATTTGAGGCTGCATCATAAAGATCAACTGCGCCATGAGGATAGACTTTAACTAATTTGAATGGTCCTGACCACCTTGATTTTAATTTTCCAGGGAACAATTTCAACCTAGAATTGTATAACAGAACCAATCCTCCTTCTCTAAGTTCTCTCCTTTGGATCTTCTTATCATGCCATGCTTTGGTTTTAGCTTTGTACATTTCTGCATTCTCATAAGAGAAATGCCTAAATTCTTCTAATTCATTAAGCTCTAAAAACCTTTGTTTTCCTGCCTTAGTGAGATCAAAATTCAGCTTTTTAATAGCCCAATATGACTTGTTTTCTAACTCAATAGGCAGATGGCATGCTTTTCCATAAACTATCCTATAGGGGGACATACCTAATGGAGTTTTAAATGCAGTTCTGTATGCCCATAATGCTTCATCTAAGTGTAAGGACCAATCTTTTCTTGTTGGTCCAACCATTTTTTCAAGCATTCTCTTAATTTCCCTATTAGATAATTCAGCTTGTCCACTTGTTTGTGGATGATAGGCTGTAGCTATCTTGTGTTTGATCCCATATTTTGCAAGAAGTTTTTCAATAAGTTTATTGCAAAAATGTGAGCCTTCATCATTGATGATTGCTCTTGGGGTGCCAAATCTTGTAAAAATGTTTCTTTGAAGAAATTTGCTAACTGATTTGGCATCATTATTTGGTAATGCTACTGCCTCTACCCATTTGGACACATAATCAACAGCTACTAATATGTAATTGTTGCCAAAAGAAGGTGGAAAAGGACCCATGAAATCCATGCCCCAAACATCAAAAAGCTCAATTTCCAAAATATTAGTTCTAGGCATTTCATGTTTTTCAGAAATGTTTCCACTTCTTTGGCATTTGTCACAGGTTTTGACCCAATTATAAGCATCTTTAAATAAAGTGGGCCAGAAATAACCTGACTGCAATGCTTTAGCTGCTGTTCTGTTGCTTCCAAAGTGACCTCCATATGGTGCTGAATGACAGTGCAGAAGCACTGCTTGCTGCTCTGATTCTGGAATGCACTTCCTCATTATTTGATCTGGACATATCTTATACAGATAGGGTTCATCCCAATAGTATTGCTTGATTATGTGGAAGAATCTCCTTCTTTGTTGATAGCTCATGTCCTTTGGTACAATTCTACTCACAAGGAAATTGACTATGTCAGCATACCATGGTGCAGTTGCACTGGCTGGTGCAATTGCACTTATTGCACAAGCACTTATTGTATTATTGGTAATTGCCAACAACTTCTCATCTGGAAAATTCTCCTTGATTTCTTGTGTACCTGCATTTTCACTTTCTAATCTAGATAAATGGTCAGCCACTTGGTTCTCCACCCCCTTTTTGTCTCTAATCTCAAGATCAAATTCTTGAAGGAGGAGAATCCATCTAATTAGCCTTGGTTTTGCATCCTTCTTTGCAAGCAAATACTTGATGGCAGAATGGTCAGTATAAACAATAACTTTAGTGCCAATCAAGTAGGATCTAAACTTATCAAATGCAAATACAACAGCTAATAACTCTTTCTCTGTCACAGTATAATTCATTTGAGCTTCAATAAGTGTTCTGCTAGCATAATAAATTGAGTGAAAGATTTTGTCATACCTTTGCCCTAGGACAGCTCCTACTGCAAAGTCACTAGCATCACACATGAGTTCAAAGGGCCTGCTCCAATCTGGTGTTACTATCACTGGTGCAGTTACCAGTGCCTTTTTAAGCTTTTGAAATGCTTCCATACAGAGTTCATCAAAGTGAAATTGTGTATCTAATTGTAAAAGAGTACACAATGGTTTAGAAATTTTTGAAAAATCTTTGATGAATCTTCTATAGAAGCCAGCATGGCCTAAGAAGCTTCTGATTCCTTTGACAGTTGATGGAGGTGGTAATTTCTCAATGACCTCAATCTTGGCCTTATCCACTTCAAGACCTTTTTTTGAAATTTTATGTCCAAGCACAATGCCTTCTTGTACCATGAAATGGCACTTCTCCCAATTGAGTACTAGGTTGGTGTCTTCACATCTTTGGAGAATTTTTTCTAAATTTGATAAACATAATGGAAATGTTTCTCCAAAAACTGAAAAATCATCCATAAAAACTTCCATTGATTGCTCAATGAAGTCAGAAAATATAGACATCATGCATCTTTGAAATGTAGCAGGTGCATTACAAAGTCCAAAAGGCATCCTTCTAAATGCAAAGGTACCATAGGGACATGTAAAAGTAGTTTTTTGTTGATCCTTAGGTTCTATTGCAATTTGATTGTAACCTGAATAACCATCTAAGAAACAATAAAACTCTTTTCCTGCTAATCTATCTAACATTTGGTCAATGAAGGGTAAAGGAAAGTGATCCTTTTTTGTGGCTTTATTGAGTTTTCTGTAATCCATACAGATCCTCCAACCTGTGACAGTCCTAGTTGGAATCAACTCATTCTTTTCATTGGCTATTACTGTCACACCCCCTTTTTTAGGAACACATTGTACAGGGCTAACCCATGCACTATCAGATATGGGGTATATGATTCCAGCATCTAGCCACTTAATTATTTCTTTCTTTACAACCTCTTTCATTATTGGATTTAGCCTTCTTTGTCCTTCTATGTAATTTTTAGAATTCTCTTCTAAAATTATCCTATGCATGCAAATTGAAGGGCTAATTCCTTTTATGTCTGCCATTTGCCAACCTATAGCTTTCTTATGCTTTTTTAAAGTACTAATGAGATCATTCTCCTGTTCTAATGATAGCTCAGATGAAATGATAACCGGAAGTGTATCACCTTCTCCTAAGAAAGCATATTTTAAATGTTGAGGCAGTTCTTTCAATTCTAATTTGGGAGATTGTTCAATTGAGGGTAAATTTTGTTTAAGGTTAGGGTCTTCTAAATTAAGAGATTCATAAGTTCTAGCCCATACCTTAGGTGTTGGTTCTTCCTTTGGTAGTATGTCTTTTTCCAGCATTTCTTCTTCAGGAAGTGCATTTGCATCAGGTGCAAGTGCACTGGTAAGATGATCATACTGCTTGTTGAACTGCTTTTGCACCAAATGATCAAGAGAGATAATTGCTGAACATTCTTCACTTTCCTCTGCAGGATAATTCAGAGCATTCATTACATTGAATTTCACCTCTTGATCATTTACTCTCATGGTTAGTTCTCCTTTTTGCACATCAATCAATGTTTTCCCAGTTGCTAAGAATGGCCTTCCAAGAATAACTGGTACTTCTTCATCTGCAACAAAGTCAAGAATAACAAAATCTACAGGAAATACAAATTTGTCAACCTTTACCAAGATGTCTTCAATGATTCCTTCTGGGTAAGCTATTGTCCTGTCTGCAAGTGACAATGTTAAAGATGTAGGTTTAGCATGTCCAATTCCTAACTGTGTAAAGACAGATTTAGGCATCAAGTTGATGCTTGCTCCTAAATCACACAATGCACGACCTGTATAATAATTACCTATTGAAAATGGAATTGTAAAGCTACCTGGATCTTTTAATTTTCTTGGAATTTTGTTTTGCAAAATCAAACTACATTCTTTGGACAAAGCAACTGTTTCAAATTCACCTAATCTTCTTCTTTTTGAAAGAACATCTTTCATGAATTTAGCATAATTAGGCATTAGTTGCAATGCTTCAATCAAGGGAACATTAATATGCAATTGCTTTAAAACATTTAAAAACTTACTGAATTGCTTCTCCTCATGTGCCTTTTTTAATCTTTGAGGAAAAGGAGGAGGAGGATATTCAGGAACTAACCTTTGAGTTGGAACTTTATGAGATGCAGATGCATCAGGTGCTTCTGCATTTTGAGAACTTTTTTCATTTTTATTTTCTTCTCCCTTACCTGTACCTTCATTCTCATAAGGTTCTGTAAGATCTTTCCCATTTCTGAGAGAGATAGCTTTCACTTGTTCCTTACCTGGCCTCTGAGATGGACTTGCTTCTGTATTGGATGGTAATGTACCTGTTGGTCTTTGATACAGAGCAGTTGCTAACTGACCTACCTGATTCTCCAAATTTTTGATTGATGCATCTTGGGCTTGCCTAGCTGTTCTAGTTTCACTAATGAAAGATTTGAGCAAACCTTCTAAGGAGTTATCAGTAGCAGGTTGTTGTTGTTGAGGCCTTTGGTAGTTCTGAGATTGAAATCTTGGTGGAAGGGTTGGTGCAGTTGCACTTGGTGCAGTTGCACTAGGTGCAGGTGCACTAGTATTGTTCCATCTGAAGTTTGGATGGTCTTTCCAACCAGCATTATAGGTATTGGAGTAAGGGTTGTTATTCCTATTATAACTTACATAATTTACAGAGACAGGGTTGCTAGGACATTCTTCATAAAGGTGACCTCCTCCACAATAAACACAACTTACAGCTCCTGGAGGGGCTTGTTCTATTGCTGCTGCAGTGTTCTCAATTGGTGCAGCTGCACTAGATGCAGTTGCACTGGTTGTGGTGAAGTTTTTGAACATGTTTGCTAGTGAGGCTACTTGAGCAGATAGGGTTGATATTTCACTAATTTCATGTACCCCTATTGATTTCTTTTGGGTACTTACCCTCTCAGTAGGCCAACTAGAACTATTAGTAGCAATTCTATCAATCAATTCACATGCTTCATTATAAGACAGATTTAACAAAACACCACCAGATGATGCATCAAGCATTATTCTAGTTTGTGGTTCCAAACCATTATAAAATGTTTCCATCTGAATAATAACTGGAAGACCGTGGTGTGGACATTTTCTTAACAGTTCTTTCCATCTTTCCCATGCTTCAAACAATGATTCAGATTCTTTTTGTCTAAAAGATGTAATATCATTTCTCATTCTGGCATTTTTGATAGGTGGGAAATATTTTGACAAAAACTTTTCAGCCATTTCATTCCATGTATGAATAGAATTAGGTTCTAATGAATTTAACCATGATTTAGCCTTATCTTTCAAAGAATATGGAAATAGCTTAAGTCTAAATGCATCTTCACTAACACCAGGTATGATAAAGTTACTACATATTTCTAAAAACTGTTTTAAATGCTCATGGGGATCCTCATGAAGAAATCCACCAAATTGACCAATTGTTTGCAGCATTTGAAACATCATGGGTTTAAATTCAAAATGGACAGCCTCTATGTGAGGTCTTGCTATGCTGGTTTGCATGTTTTGATGATCAAACATAGCATAATCTCTCATAGGTCTATCTCTATCATTAATCATACCTATTGGTCCCATGTGAATGAATTGATTTCTGTGATCTGCTTCAGCATCTCCTTGTGATCCAGGACCACCTCTGACTGAGGCTGGTCTTGAGCCTTCTCCTTCACCTTGTTGAGACATGTTGTTTCTGCAACTTTGAAGTCTTTGTTTCTGGAGTTTACGCAACCTTCTAAACTGTCTTTCTATCTCTGGATTAAACTCAAATTCTGGTGATCTGTCTCTGGGCATAAGCTAGTGCAGTTGCACTAGGTGTAAATGCACCTGTTTCTGCACAGAAAAACAAAATACCAGAATAACAAAACAAAATAAATAAAAAAAATAAACACTAATCTACTATCTTTAAAACAACAAAAATTAATGACAATCCCCGGCAACGGCGCCAAAAACTTGGTGTGTGAGAATATGATAACATTAATGCGCAAGTATACACAGTCACAAGTTATAGTATAAAAGATCGAACCCACAGAGATTGGATTAACTCTTATGCGTTGTTGTAAAGAAAGGCAAACTAGTGTGACTACACTATTCAAAATGTTTTGTTTTGGTTGAAGTTGAAATGAAAATAATTAGACAGAAAGCAAGTAAATTGTGTAAGAAATCAGTTGAGAATGAGAGTTGGGATGTTTTCACAAACTAAATCACTCTTGAGAATATTGTGTTTTCTTGTGGTGCAATTGCACTTAGTGCAGTTGCATCAGTGTGTGCTGGTCAGCTACTTTCGTCAGAGTTTCGTTACAAGCTCTATATGATCCTGTTTTTTTGCGGTAAAGAGTAGGGTTGTCAGTGCCTCTCTCGCCCCCTTACAGATAATCTAAGTTGCTTAAGTAAGTACACTCTTGTATCTTAAGATCTCTACACTTTTGTTGTAAGGACTATGTTAATCTTAAGCTAAGAATTAACATGGAATTAACAAGCTAACTTTATTAAAACAAGTTTAATAAGAAGCTTTATTAAACACTTATCCTTACTTAGTTCTTGATTTCTAGTTATAAGCCAATTAAGTGAATATAACTCTACTTGTTCTAAGTGATCAATATTAAAACAAGATTAAGAATTTAAACACAAGAACTAAAGTGCACACCACTTGAAAACACAATAACTTTCCTCAAAAGATCATTGGAAAGCTAGAACATCCAAACTCAAAAGAGTTTAGCTCATGTTGGACATGATAAAGCAAATATAAGTGAATGAAAGCATATTGCAATAAAGAGAAGTACAAGAGAATTCAAAAGAGTAACAAATGGAAAACTCTTGCATATATTTGCTTACAACTAATTTCTTGCACCTATTAGCTCTTTGAAGAAGTGAAGAAAGAAGTTGTCAATTTCCTCTTACCTTCCTCTCAAACTAACACTATGAAACTAAAAGAAAATAAAACTTTAAAACTAAAAAACTAAAATAAAAAGAGTATATGATATATGATATGATTCTCTACAATTTGGAATATTTTCAAGTGAGGAATTTGAGTCCTATTTATAGCCTTGGAGATTTCCTTCATGGTGAGGTTTCCTTGCTGAGTTAAGTTAACCAAACCATGGTTATATTTTAAAAGTTGAAGATCAGCTTGGCTTTCAACACTCATCCTTAATTTGTGGTCCAACAAATGGTTGCCACATGTCTTGTAAGATAGATCTTTGTGAAGCCTTTTTGATTGTAGGCGCCTCCTTTGCAAGTGGCCATGTGTTCCCATGTGACTTCTGAGCAAGCAGCAATCCAACTAAGCATTATAGCAATGGTATGAATTGAGGTGCTTCCAATGTGGGGTTGTGAGCTGCTTCGGTACAGAGTGGTGCAGTTGCACCAAGTGCAATTGCACTGCCTGGTGCAGTTGCATCAACTGGTGCAATTGCACTAAACTGCGGCTGCACTGAACAAACACATCAAACATACCAATATACAATAAAATGCTAAGTTATGGACTTCTCTTATCTGTAAACCATAAATGTTGTTATTTTATTCATACTAACATATTTAACATATAATAGACTTGATATTGGGCATTTATCTAAGTGAAAAAGCACAAATAACTCTATATAAAATAGAGTTATCACTCACTAACAGTTTGCTAACAGAAGGGCTTAAAACAAAACGTGTCATTTTGCAAGGGCTTATAAATAAATAAAAAATTTGCAGGGGCTTAAACCAAAACACCCCATATTTGCAAAGGCCTAAAACATATTTAAGCCAAATTAAAACATTCATTAGAGGATTCAAACACAGGACCGAACACTCAACCTGAGTCTGACCCACCACTAGGCCAATCACAATTAGTGACGTTATGCGAACTCACATGTATATAACCTGTTCCGTACGATTGGTCTTAATTATAAAATGACACTTTTGTTTAGGCCTCGTGCCCGGTATTCTTTTAGGAGAATTTAAGAGTCAAACCCTTGAATTCTATGAAGTGGCCCAACATCATTCTCATATAGAGACTAGATCAGAAATGCACCCATAATTGTGCACCTCAACAAATATATGCTATAGACCCATTAAGAGGAAAACCTCGTCCTACCATTCTTATTCTTATGGCCCAAATACTTTTACCCGTTGGGATGTATCTATTATCAAGTACTTCAATCACTCTAATAGGGTACTTTCATCAATGAACTCAAGACATGATGTTACTCAAGTGTGAGTTGAGTTTCTACTATTGGTGATCAATTAAATCCGGGCTTGTATCACATCCCAATGATGTCTTCAACATCATATTCTTGTCAATTCTTTTGTCAAAAAATTCGAACATTTATTCCAAACTTTAATAAACTTTGAATGTTTATTCACCCACATAGTTATGTCTTTATATATTCTTGATAGTTTAAACTAACTATCACCATGACACTATTTTTCATCCATTCTTCCATATACACAAACTTTATGTCATTCCTTCTTTGCTATTAAATATTTAATAACCACTTCAATTTGAAGTTCTATGTCCACTTGAATATATTCAAAGATTCAAGAAACCATACATTCTATGCATCTATAAAGCAGCAACAACCATGATCATAAAGATTTGTCTTAATCAACCTTTAATTTCATAAGGTGGATCCAAACATGTAGGTCATATATTCTATATAAAATTAAATAAAACTTTAATTTATTTCTATTTTATGAAAGGGAATATTTTCATATTAGTTATCACATATCTAATACATGTATCATAAATTCTAAATTTCAAATTTCAGTTTTATGCATATATACGTTCTATGGTAAAACAGAATAATAATCACAATAGAAAATAAACAATGAACCTAATTTATTAATATTTTCTATCACTTTCCTCCATAAACATTTGTCTACTTACAAAACATACCCAACTTATTGTCAATGTCAAGATAAACAATAAAGTAAGTAAAAGACTTGTGTATTGATTAATGTGTGTTTGGATTTGTACAAGTGTTACTATATATACACGAGCCTTCGTTGGCCACTATCTGAGCATATCTGGCCACCGTTGGATCAACCAAGATCAACGATCATAATTAATCCTAATCCTAGAAACTCAGAGTTCACTCTGCCATGACCTCACTAGCACGGGTTAGTGGGGTAAAACCCTAGTCCTTCATGTTTCCACAGAGTCTCCTGCTTATTGACCTTAACTGTTTTAACATATGTTGAACCGAGGTCAAACACTCTGTGTTTTGTATGATAACAAATTACAATATGTTTACTAATGGTTATAGTTGAAGCAAAGCACAGGGCATGAACCAAAGCGCTTGACATGATATCTTAAAGTGTAGCAGCTCAGAGGAGAAGCTACTCAAGCGTTCAAGACTTATGTATTATATTGCTTTGCATAGGACGCTTGTAAGATCCCGTCACTTAAGCTTTATGACTTTTGTAGTTGAGAGATGATCTTTTAAAATAGAACTGTTTTGTTAAAATAGAATTGAGCTAGGCTTGGAAAAATCATTTATATAAAAGCATGCTAATAGGTTAGGCACAAATAATGAATTATTGTTTTCTAAAGAAAATAGATTCATGGCTTAGTGTTTTAAAAGAACTTGTTTTTGAAGTAAAGAATTGATTCTTGATGTGGTCTTTAAAGAAAGAAATCGATTTCTCTTTTCTCACTTCCTAGTGTGAAGACAACAGCTTGATTGGTTTTAAAAAAGAACTTGTTTTGGAAAGAAAACAATCGATTGATGACTTAGTGTTTTTAAAGAGGAAAATCGATTTCTAGCCTATTTCATTCAAGCAAGAAATCAATTTCTAGCCTATGGTTTTTTTAAAAAAGAACTTGTTTTGGAAAGAAAACAATTGATTGATGACTTTGTGGTTTTAAAGAGGAAAATCGATTTCTAGCCTATTCACTTGAAGCTAGCAATCGATTTGTGGCTTGCTTCTTTTAAGCAAGCAATCGATTTTTATCTTGCTATTTTAGAAGCACAAAATCGATTTCCAACCTAAGTTTAAAAGGACAACAATCGATTGTCCACTTATCACAATAGAGTTAAGAATCGTTCCAACGGTCATATTTTTACAAACTCTATAAATAGGCTTACGGTTTCTCACGTTTGATTAACAACCTACAAATCTAAAAAAAGAACAGAACGCGAACTCTCAGTGTCACAATCATTCTTCACGTTCTTCCTCACTGGTTAGGTTGGGAATCACACTAATCCAAATCTCTCATCTCTCTCAACCAGTGGCGGATCCAGAAACTTTATGTCGTGGGGGCGAAAAATTCTCTAGTAATTTTTAGAAGAAAATATTATAAACCTTTATAAAATATATTATTTCACGATAAAAAAAACAAAGACTCAACCCTTAGCTATTACTTCGCAAAAAATAACAGCTTATTTAGTCTTTTGAGGAATGAAAAATATCAATTTAGTCATCAAATATCAGTCAAGTTAGTCATTTATTTTAGAGACATTTTAGTTATTCTAACATTTAGTTTGATTAATATTTGAGTTTTTAATGACTAAATTAATAATTTTCATTTCTATGAAAACAAATACGTCTCTATTTGTCCCAATAAGGTAGATCAATTGACGAGCTAAAAAAATAAATTGGTATTCTTTAATCTTTATTTAAAAAACAATTAACTCATGGGGGCAACTACTCTTTTTTCATGGGGGCAAAATAATTTTTATCAAATATAACTAGCTAAAATAATTTTGATTGGTGGGGGCAACTGACCCCACACCTTATAAGGTGTATCCGCCACTACTCTCAACTATATCACTGTTATATTGCTTGAGTGGTTGGATCTTAGTTTTCAATTGTAAACATCTATATTTGATTATTGTGAAATCCTGACAGTCTTCTTGGGTAATTCAATCAGGGAGATTGAATTGTAGTGAAATCCTTAGTGGGGAGCTTGGGTTCTCAATTTGGGAAAATTGAGATTGGTGTGATAGCTATAGGGGATTTGCTTGCTTGTAAAACGTTGAAGAAGTTCTTTTCTTATTGTGGTTATTATCAAGTCCGAAGGTTGCAAAGCTGCAGGCCGAGGACGTAGGGTTTTTTATCTCGAATCTCGTAAAAATCACGGTGTACTTCTTTCCCTTATAATTGTTAATTGTTACTCCCTCCGTTCCTAAACTTTGGGCCTTTTGGAGTGTTTCTCGCAAATTAAGAAATCATAAATTTGCAATACCTAAATACTAAAGTACCCCTTTGTAGCATTAATACCCAGTTTGTATTTTATTTTTTTGGAATTATTGGAAAGAGAAAAAGAAAACAATAAATCAATAAAACTACACTCTAATTGGCTTCAAGAAGTCCACTAACTTGGGAATCCAAAGGAGTTAACATTGTGAATAGTGACAATTAATTAAAGATAAAGGGTAAACTTGGAAAAATCAAGTAAATTGTACATTGGTATCTCAAAAGTACCAAAGTTTTGGAACAAAAAAGAGAGGCCAAAAGGACCAAAGTTTAGGAATGGAGGGAGTATTGCATTTGATATTATTATGTTTAGATATCATTATCACTGTAATTGTTTCTACCATTGTTATAGCTTGCATAGTTGTTGCATATAGTTTATATCCTCTTTCCGCATTCGATTTATTCTGTGGTCGACGTATCCTCTTATTGAGTCTATGTTGCACCTCGGGGGCATCAATCTCCTCAAGTATTTGTCCTTGTGCTTCAGATTGAGCTTTCCCTATACCATGGCAAATGTTAAATTGTCTTTGCCCTAATGCTCTTATGGCTTCCTCGGCCTTTCCAGATTGATCAACAACTTAATTTATTTTGGTGTTAACAAATGCCTCCCTTTTTGCGTTGTTGTCAAGCCGAGTGGATGGGATTGACAGCGCCAAAAACTAAAACGACATGTTGTGTCAGCTGCGGTGACTAGCCGTTACATCATTGATTAGATGTGTGGCGGCTCACTTCATGCAAATTGAAGCGGCAAAGCGATGATTTCTTGCTCTAAACTATGGCTATAAATAGACTTTCTCGGTTTACCCAATGATTACTTTTGCCTTTCTTCCTCTAAACTATCCAATCATCCCTGCTGCAAATCTTATCTCGTTCTTCACTCCTCTTCAGACACAACTATGCCTGGCCATGATCAATCTGCTTCTTCTTCTGGCCATGACCAGCGAACACCATAGACCACCACAACCCCTTTTAGCCTCTTTTCCGAAGTGCACGAGTTAACTGTCCTTCGCCCTTGTACTTCGGATGACGACCATGGCTGTAACACATTTGACAAATGTTTGGGCTTTATTGGCTTCCCAATCACTGATTCTTGGTGCCCCGGGGGAAATAGACACCAAGACCTCAGAGGTGGCCGAAGTGTTTTGTTGGTTATGCTGATGGGCCAAACGGGTGTCTGACGCCAAAGGCGAACTCTGTAAGTCTTGGGGGATCTATGACATGATCTAGGTATCTACCATAGAAGTATCTCATAACTTCGATGTTCTCTTTCCTCTCATGAGCTTTTGGTCGACGACCCTCAACGCCTTCATCTGCCCTTGGGGGATCTTCACTCCTACCGTTCTTGACGTTGTCGTCATCCTGGGCCTTCCCGCCGGTGGGTGTGACGTGCAAGCTGGCGCATACTTCGCCAGTGTCGACCTCAAATACACCTTCGCCTCTACCTTCACCAATCTTATGGCATGAAACGCCAAGTCCTCGAGAGACGTGTCAGAAGCAAAGCACTATGCCTTTCTAATGTACTTCTTCAAAAAAAACCAAGTCTTTTGGGGTTATAAAGGAGCTCTCTCCCTTCATCCATATGATGATGTCCGGTCGCGACTATGCTTGGGGCCCCTTCTTTTTGGCCCTTCTCTACAAAGGCATGAAGAGCCTTTTGAGACTGATTAAGGACAATTGTCATTATGCCAAAGCCGAGGGCCCTATCTAGTTTCTTGATAAATCCAAATTAGTTGTTATTTTAGTGTTTGTTTTTAGTAGTTTGTTTAGTATTTTAGTTCTATTTTAGAGCTATTTTACTACCAAATATTTTGTTTTCATTTGTAGGTTAAATAATGAGCAAAAGAGAATAATTTGAGCTTCAAGAGTATAATGGTAAAGTTCCAAGACCAAAGAATGCAAAAAGGAACAAAAAGAGTCGAAGAAATGAAAATTTTGTGTGATCAAATAGAAAGTAACACTGGCCAGTGTTAATTCATTACAGCCGGTGTTGAAAGTCAAAGGGAAAGTAGTTGAAGAATCGCAGGATTTCATTACGGCCAGTGTTAATTCATTACGGGCCGTAATGATGCATCAGATTCTGAATTTTAAATCAAACAATCATTCCTTTTTACCAAATTATTCCATTTCATCTAATCAACATCAAAAATTAGATTGGTAATCACACTTTACTCCCTGCGGACCGATACTCAGTTTATTACGCGATAAGACCGTATACTTGCGGGTTATCATTTCTCCAAATATGGATTCAGCTCTACTTTCCCCACTTCTCAGCAGATACTTTTGCACCTTCATAAGATCCCCCAGGGTTCTAAGCAAGAACCTTGCCAAAGCCTCAACTTTACCTATGGAATGCTTGGAGGTGCAGAAGGATATCTCGGTCGTGGACAACCACTATATGGCTGCTAGACAGTGTCGTGTTCACGTGGCTTGGGGCCTCGTTGCAGGTGTCAAGCGTTCCTCCCTCAAAAAATTCCTCACCATTAAGCCACATCATCCCAACTTTGTCGCACGACAATTTGGGCTCGGCCAATAAACCCCTCTACCTCACAACTCTTTGGCTCCCATCCACCAAAAAAGAAAGCTTTTGCTGATGGACCTTCGAACCATCTTTGAAGATCACAATGACAAGTTCTTGACCTTCACTTGGGGCACATACCACAGATAGGTCGGTGTAACCAGCGGCTAATAACGTTGGTAGCCACTGGTTACCAAGCGAATCTTCCTAGTTTCTGCACCCGAACATATCCACCAGTATATGGGAGCTGCTAAGTGTCTCCCTGCTCAATAGACTTTGGTGGCTTCCACTGCTAGTCCACCACCTATTATCTTCCCAGATTTTGTGCCCGAACATATCAACCAATATATGGGAGCTGCTAAGTGTCTCCCTGCTCAATCTCTATTGTTTTTTGTTATTTCAATACTCTCACTGTCTTTAGCTAATGATTCCCCTTTTACGCAACTCAAGAACCAACAATCGTCAACCTCGACAATGAAGATCACGAGGATGAAGAAGATGAAGTCCCCTCCTTCAACAGGAACAAACTTGAAGCCTATTGGCTCCAACGTCCCCAACTGTCGATAACCAACCTACTCAATTAAAAAGGCTAAGGGTAAGTTTTTTGTCGCCCTGCGTCTTTAATCATTTCGCCATTCTAACTTCCCATTAATCATTGTGTTGTACTACAGAAAGCTTACCTTCCATCGGGGTCTAGCTCCTCCCCTTGGCCACAACACATCCCAAATCCTAATTTGGTAAGGGATCTTCCTTACAACCTTGTCAATCCTTCTATACCCGTTATATCTTAACTTTATTCCCTTTTCAGAACCTGGCCGAAGAGTTGCCCTCATCAACCCCCCGAATCCTACATAATGAAGAAGTCAACATACCTTCTCCCCCTCCATCTCAACAAGGTGAGAAGGGTATATGCTTAGCAAAACACAAGTAAAAGCATTGAGCTTCTTTTGATGGTGGTCTAGGAATACCATGTACACTCAAGGAGATACGTTAGGGTAAAACTATTCTTTTTATATTTTTTTATTTAGAAAACTAATCGTGGGCTATTGCTTCTGGATCCATTTGGTTCCAACCTAAAAACCCTGTCCAAATACAATAGTATATAAATTCATGCTTTAGAAGTCTTGGGAGAACTACGATGAAGGATCAACTTGGTGGTGTCGAGTAACCGCACTAATCTCGGTTGACCGTATTATCCTTCGTAATCATAACTAGAAGTTTATAATGCTGGGGTAGAATTTCAGAAGGCGGGTATCTTTTGGAAAAGGGGAAACTGAGTAAAAGAAGCTTATGAAATATTTTATATACTCATTTAACCCTTCTCCCAAAGATGCTCTCTTTCTGAAATTCTACTTCAGCATGATAAACGTCTAGTTCATATTCTAAAGGAACACATGGTCCACCTAGGTTCAGATATATTTTGATATCTAATTCTATATTGTTTATTTTTATATTGTGGATCGATATTTTGTAGGTTTGAGAATTTCTAGGCAATGTAATGCACATATTAATGGTTGGGTTCTGCATTTTTATTACTTGCTATATGTTCTTGTAAAAGTCTATTTATAATTGTCTGCATATTTTGATTCCACAATTGATGTAGGACTAGGAAATTAAAAAAAAAAAAAAAAATTCATGTAGGATTTTGGGTAATAACCGACTGTAAAATCCCTCAATTGGGTGACATAATTTAGCGTTAAAGGGATTTTTAAACACCTGTTGCAGAACAATTGGTGCTAAAAGTCCAACTTACTACTTCTGTAGAAACTACAGCGCTTCAAAACTAGAGTTAAAAGTCTAATTTAACAGGCATTATATCCATTAGAGTACTAGTGCTAATTTGCCTAAGAGACACTCGAGGGTCTTGGATGAAGAAATCTATAAGCGTTCTTCGAAGATATCAAGCCAGAAGATGAATGGTTCCAAGCTAAAGTATCTTCCTCTCCGAAACAAGAACTTGGAAGACTAATAATTTCTTCATAAATAGACGGGCACAAAACCTAGAGCTCAGCAAGGAGATGCCAACTGAAATCTACAACCTTCCTAGACAAAGAGTGTTTGCCAAAAGAAAGAGACAAAGAGTTTGTCTTAGTAATTCACTTCTTCTATTGTTTAGTGACTTAGAGTAATGTAAACAAGTTAAGCATATTTTGATGAAAAAATAATTAACACTTAAAAGTAGTCTTATAAGTAAGACAGGAAATTCTCAAACATCATATATTAAGGGACCAAGAGAGCACTTGAATAGCGCCCTAAATTTTGTCGAGTAATTCTTATGTGGACACAAATATTTAGCATACTATTTGGACACACACACAAAAAAGCAACAAATGCATTTGGGGAAATACACAACTATTATTTTATTATTATTTATTTATGCATTTATTGTTTTGTGTGTATGTGCCCAAATAAAATTCTATTGGGAGGGGAGAACCACAAAGACCGACAAAGTCGGATTTACACGTGGTCAGTCGACAAAGTCGGGTTTACACTAACAAAGCCGATGGAAACTACGCACCAAAAACACGGTAACAAAACAAAGTGTCTAAATATTTGTGACCATATAAGAATTACTCAATTTTGTCTACTAGCATTAGCTTAACACGAAACACTAAATGCCTCTTTAATTAATGTGACCATTCATATTAATCAATTAATTTAAGAAAGAAATGGGGTTTAAGATTAGGCCAACCTCAATTAGCAATATTTCATTGGCGCAATTGAAACCCCTAATTATTCCATTATTTGTATTTCTCAATCACTTTCACTACATGTGGCACTTTAGACTTTGTGATTAATATTTAATTTGAAAAATTAAAAACTCAGATATGCTACTTTAGGTGTGAGGCCAGCTTCATTTAAAATTCTATCTAACCCCATGTCTTATCACTTCTTTTTCTCCTCAAGTGACTTGTGATATGGGAGAATAGAAGTGGGGTCCTTCTTTTTTAACAAGGTAACAAAGTATTAAGATAGAACAAAAGGAAGCAACAAAATCAATTCTAAGATGATGGACAAACATGAGTGTCCCCTTTCACAAGGTAAGAAAGTTAGGGTCCCCTTCATGGCCCCATGCCTTCTTTATTTAGATCTACTATATTATATGCTCTTGTTCTATTCCAATACTTTGACAAGGCCCACCCCAACCTTCAACTGAAATTTGGAATATGTATGTATCATCGATGTGGACAAAGTATGTGACACACATCTCTAATCTTTTTGCACCGAGTTTACTACACATTTACACATCTTGAGTCGAGGTGGAAGCAGTCCAATGGGATTAGTTCGAACTTGAATGTGCGACTTGTGGTATACAAATCTTGTCATGCTCTACTATAATTTCAAAAAAAATTGGAGTTGAAGTGGTCTCGACTTTGAGTGGAGAGAATACAATTTGAATCTACTAATTTTGAAGGATAAAATAACTTTAACCTAAATGCTAGTCCAAATGATTGAAGTTCGCATATATCTCTGCGAGTCACACGAGAGAACCAAATACCTTAATTATGATTTTAAAAACAAAGAACAAAACAACCAACTTACAATTTTTTGATAAGCAACAACCAACGAACATGGGTTAGATACTTAGAAGACTTTCCTTTTCCTTTAGCTCATTGAAAAGAGGGAAAAATAAATGTCATTAATTAGGTTAAGTGTCGTTTTCATAATAGGTCATGACCAAAGGTGCGTAGTGCGTACGTGACGATGGATTTGAAGTCTTGTTGATATTTTCAACGCATAATTAACTACGCTTATGTGTGAACAGATAAAGATGTTTAAAGAACAATTTACTTATCAAAATAAATACTACTCCCTCCGTATCAAAATAATGGTCTCACTTACTAAAAATGTTGTTTCAAAATAATTGTTACTTTCTAATTTTAATGAAACTTTTACCAATATTACCCTCTAATTAATATTATGAGCATCACTCCCAAAACATTATTATCTATTTTGCATTTATGATAGTGGTGAATACACCAATCACCAATAAGGTTAATTATGTAAAATCCTTCTTCTCTTTCTTCCTTTTACACTTTTTTCTTAATATGTGTGAAATCTCTAAAGCGACAATTAAAAGAATACGGAGGAGTAACATTGAAAGTTTATGACCCCACATGAAATGGATGTTTGATTCTACCCATAAAAGAGACCAAAGCAATGAAAGTGGGTTAGTTTATTCACACGTCTCTTTCTTAAAAGGAGACATGGAGGAAAGAGTGTGGGTTAGTGTTGTTGATTTGTCTTTCTCTTTGGCAATGATGTTATTGATCATATTCAATATTTATATATGTGTGGATTTTGTTGCGTTGGTTTTCATGATTTGTGAAAGGTCATTTCAATGGGCAATTCCAAATTTGCAATAAACACCTTCATGAGAATTGAGAAGTGTCATTGGACCTACTCAAGTGGTACTTGATCTCAATTATCTTCAAGGACAACTCCAAAAAATAAAAAAATAAAAACAAAGGTTTAACTCTTCCCTTTAATCAGCACAATAATGTCTGTTTGGAAGGAAAGTCCAAAGCATAGATTATGCTATCATATGACAATTGAGCTCGTGATTTTTGGGTCCAATTCAAAGAATGAAGTGAGTAGCTTAAAAACATCTAGGAAGGCCAAGTTAAATCTAGGTTAATATTTTTTATTGTAATTTGTATAGGAGTTTGTAATCTTTTTCAACTCTTTGCTAGAGTTTTTAGGAAGAGAGCGTGTGTAGACGTGTAGTTTACCCATAGTCTCATACTCCCTCCAATTTATATTACTTGTGGTTCTTCTAGAAAAAAATTACTACTTCTCATTCACTTTATAAGAGATAATTTATTTTTTTGGCTCATTGAATAACTATGTATCTAGTCTATATTATAGATTAGATATATCAATTATTCAAAAAATCAAAAACTACATTGTTTCTTAAGTGGACTAGCGATAGTATTTTTTTCATTGTCATTTTTTTTCCGATAAGCAATGATTCATTGATTAGAACATTAGGGATGCTCAAAACCACAAATACAAGATGAACTTATACAAGTCAAAGCGTTATTCCACCAAACAGACGGAGATAAGATAGAATCTCTACCCACCCCGAAAATAATCCAACACCAAGACAAAAACTTAATACGAGCGACAATTGAATCAATCTTGGCATCTTCCCCTCTAAAGCAGACACCATTTCGGGCAAGCCAAAGGTACCAACAAATTATCAACCAAAGTAAGTATTTAACCTTCTTGGATTTTTTTCCCAAACATAACTCACCAAAATGAATAAAGTGTTTATATAATGTAGAAGACATAGGCAACTGGACATCAAGCCAACGCTCTATCTCCCTCCAAACCTTTCTCGAAATATCACAATCAAAGAAAAGATGATGGAGATCCTCACTGTGGTTGTTAAAGAAAACGCACAAGGCCCCTTCCTCTGAGCAAATAACTTGTCTGCTTTTCAATGCTTTGAAATTCGTATTGTCACCATTAACACTCACAACAAGAACCGAAACAACTGACTTCAAAAAACAATAACAAAATCTCATTGAATAACGATGAGAAGGCTCCAATACCCAGCTCTAGCAATCTGTACTGTCTCTGTTTAACTGCACATCTCTCAAAATGTCAAGCAACGTTGATCCGTCCACGCTAAGGATCTGCAAATCAGAGCGAAAGGATGTCAAATTCCAGCGCCAAAAGCTCTAGTTCCACACATCTAGATCAGCAATGTAAGCATTTTTGGTGCTGCAACCTGCAAAACTTTTAGAAAAATCCATCTCTAATGGGTGTTGCCCAATCCAATGGTGGTTCCAAAAATTTACGCCACGACCATCGCCCCACCGTCTCCTAACATTTGCTTTGAACCACCCTCCTGAAAGTCTATCTTCACCCACATACCAAAGATTAGGCCACCACAAAGAATGATTCACTCTTCTATTCAACAGTCTGTTTTCCAAAAAGAAAATAGCTTTCAAGTCACCATAACGATGAGAGAGCAAATCCCTCCAAGGAGAATCTTCATCCGACAAGATACGCCGCTTCCACTTGGCCAATCAAAGCAACATTAAACAACTCAATATTTTTTACATCTAGGCCTCCTTCCTCCTTAGGCTTGCAAATTTTATCCCAAGCCACTCAATACATGTCTTTATCAACTTCTTTTATACCCTACAAAAAATTTCATTAAATTTTGATCAAACTCTTGATCACCACCTTCGGCACCTTATAAAAAGAAAGATAATAAAGGGAAATGTTATTCAAAACATAGTTGATAAGTGTTACTCAGCCACCCATCAATAAATGACGCCATTGCCACAAAGAGAGCCTTTTGCGAAGCTTATCAATCACCGGCTTCCAAGTTGAGCTCCTTCTTGGATTAGCTTCCACAAGAATACCCAAAAACTTGAAAGGAATAGATTTCGAGAGGCAACGAAGAAAAATAGAAGCAGAATTCAAGAAATCCTTTGAAACATTTATCCCAACGAGTTTGCTTTTGTGAAAATTGACTTTCGACCTCGAAATAAGTTCAAAGCTTCTTAGAATCGATTTTATACACCAAATATTCCCCCAAGTAGCTTTCTCCATCATAATTGTATCTTTGGCAAATTGAAGAATTGAAAACCGAAGGGAATCACGAACCTGATATTCGATGAAGGAACTGATCTCCACCGCTTTGGCCATCATAGTCGTCGAGCCCTCGGCAACAATTAAGAACAAGAAGGTGGAAAGAGGGTATCCTTGCCATTCCAAAATACTCCCTTTATTATTAATCTTTGGTACTTTTGGCTTTTTATTTTTGTCCCAAAGTAGTAATACTTTTAAAAATCAAATGTACAATTCACCAAATCTTTTGTATCTTAATTTGTGTGTAAGAAGCCAAAAGTATCAAAAATTAGGTTATATATCAATAATTATTATTCCTAATATTGTTGTTTTTGATTTGTTAGGTATATTTTCAGAGCTGGACTTGAAGATGCTCCATCAAAGTTTTTTGAGTTTAGGGAACATTAGTGTAGTTTATGGATGTTTGACACTTTTAATCGTATAATAGGTATATCGTTTTAGCTCTTGAATAATAGTGTATTTATGGAAGTTTGACACTTTTAGTTGTATGTTTTGACACTTATTGTTATTTGGCACTTGTTGAATTAGTTACAAATGGTCTCGCTAACATTAGTTTATTGGACTTATAGTTTATCTGATTTTTTGTTATATTGGTTTCGAAACATAAGTTAGTTTATGTGAATTGAATTAGTGGATTGAATTCAATTGGATTGGTTTGGATTGAATTGTTTGGAATTGTATAAGTTAGCTGAAGTAATTTGGTTTGAATTGAATTTCAATTGAATTGGTGGATTGAGTATGAATTGAATTGGCAGGAAAGTTATTGCAAACAGAAAGTGGTATGTATGTAACTCAATGATTTTCCAAAATTATTTATCCATGCGTACCGACAGAATTTGCGAGGGAATATCCTTAGGTAACTAGTGAATTTGCAACTGAATTACCTTGGGTAATTAATGCATTTTCGACGGATTTGCAACGGAAGTTTGCGACCTGCACTTGCGAAGAAAATTTGCATCGGACTTGGGATGGACATTTGCAACAAAATTTGCAACGGATGCATTTGCATCGAATATTACCATTGGAAATCGTTTGCGAGGAGCGTTTTTGCGACGGAATTTGATTCGTCACAAATTCCATCGAAAATGCGCATTAGCAATAGATTTTTCTGTATTTGCGATAGAATTTTCCTCAGAAATCAGCAAATTTCATGTAATTAGTTGGAATATAAGTAAAATTTGGTCTTTAAATTGTAGTAATAAAAAAAATATTTGATCAAAAAAATGTTGTAACAAAATGTAAACAAAAAATGACTCTTTTAATGTTATTTAATGATAGTATACCAAAAACACCCTCATTTATTTAATGCTAGACACATTTGATCAATTAAATGAAATGTGGACTAATCTAAGAAATGAAGTTAAACTTTAAAATGAGATTTACAAAAAGACACGCAAATAACTACCCATCTTAATAAGTAGGTGATTTTTTAACCAAAATGTGTAGTTATTATTTTACGGAGTGTTAAATATATATATAGGTCATTCATCACCCCCTTCTCAATTTTTCATGTGTTAAAGCTTCTCTCTCTTATTTTTTAATCAATGGTTGAGATTCAACATGACAATAATGTTAATAGAGACATCAATTCGCATTCTTAAGTTTTTTTTGAAGAAATTCTTAAGTATTTAATAAGTAGTGAGAAATAAGTGTTATAGGTAATAAACAACTAATGGCACAATAGGCAAAAGATTAAGACTTTGGTAAAAAGTAATGGAGGATAAGCTAGCGAATAGCATAATTTCAGTCGGTGGAAAGCGAATAAGCTAGCGGATGACTTTAGTAAACTAACAATTAAAATAGTTGATAAACGTAAAATAATATAAAAAGATATTTAATTGATGATAAAATTATTTAATGATAACAAAATGTTTAATAAGAAAAGAGAAGTGAATTAAGAAAAATTATAAGCTTAACAATAGTTTTATGAAAATCAACAAAATTTGTTATTTTTGTAGTTCGTGCAAAAACAACTTTAAAAAGACAATTAAAATGAAACAGATGAGTACTTTAATATATAAGTGCTACATTTTATCTTTTAGAAAATTAATTTTCTTTTGACTACAAATTAATGATATGACATTACTTTGGTGTTATCAAAAAAAGTTTAGAGGTTACACCATCACCATCCATTCAATCTAATGACGGTGTAAGAAAGGGTCCCATAACCCATTCATCAATGTGGATGCGTGCGTTAGTAAGACATTATTCTCAGTCGGTGATAATTTAACCATCCCTTTGCAACCAAAATTCATTTTTATTCGTTACTATATTATATTATTGGTATACCTGTTCTTCACCTTTTTATCTATGCTTCGATCATGCATGTTAATTAAAATAATTGTACTAGAGCCAAATTTTAAGTCATGATCTGGTTAAAATTAAAAATGGATTTATTTTTTTCTGATGAGTAACCAAACCACATTTACAATATAAAATTAATCTAGATGTGTGGTTGAGCGGTTGGCGCTCATCCTCCGTTAATTAATTGAGAGTTCGATCTTCGCCTTAAATATAGAGCAGCCTTAAATCTCTGAGTCAGTTATCTCACCCTTCGAAATGCCTCTAATCCAGCGAAGGGATTAGTCACTGCATTTGGCAGTAGATATCCTAGTCTCGACGAAAAAAAGATTCAAAATAAAATCAAAGTCCAAGATGGCTGAAATTGCTTTAAATATATGTGCTTGTATTTTACTATTTTTTGTAGACCACCAAACATATATCATCAAATTAGAGGTGCAGAATATTTTTATTGTTGAAGTTGAATAAAAAAATATTATTTTAGTAAAATCAACTCTTGTGATTTTCCAAAACTAAGTTCAACTCTTGTGGAATTCACCTACCCTGAAAAGATAATCTTGTAGAATAATGAAATACATGTTTAATTTTAAAAAAGAAAATAATGGATAAGGTAATGAATTGTCATTGCTTTTATATGTAATTAATTAAAAATTGATTTATGATGCTAAAGATAAATTGAAAAGATTACGGGGTAGGGCCGCACAGGGTGGAATCGGATTCACGTGTTGTGGAGGGCATGCCGGTAATAAAGGGACAGATGGTCCTGATCCTGTGGGGCCCATATCAGTGCCTAAGATTAAGATACCTTCCCCACACAAAGAAAATCACCTTTTATTTTTGTGTTGTCCCTTTTCCAAAACTCTGTGGGACCATTTCCCCAAATGAGTCAAATGAACAAACACCTGCTTTTATTTCGGGTGCCTTTTTCACTATGCCCATGTATCCAACACATTAATTTTCTTTTGCCCCACATGCATTACAAGTAGATGGTGTGGGATCCATTATGTTAATGTTTTTTTAAGGCCATTATTATGTTACATGTCATCAAAATCTTCCTTTTTATTTAGGTCCCGTTCGAAGTGGTTTTCTGTTTCGAAATTTTCAAAAACTAAAATCAGTTTCTGTTTTGAGTTTTTAAACTTTCAAAAACCAAAACTAAATTCAGTTTTCAGTTAAAGAGGTGGCAAACGATAGCCTGGGTGGTGGTTGGTGGTATTATGAGTGGTGGTTAGTGGTGGTTAATAGTGGTCGACGGTGGTGAGAGTAGTGGTTGATGGTAGTCAAAGGGGTGGTTGACGATGGCCAAAATGGTGGTTGGAAGTGGTCGGTGGTGGTTGGCGGTGGTCGGAGTGGTGGTGGTCAAACTGGTGGTTGACGGTGGTCGGAGTGGTGGTTGGTGGTGGTCAAAGTGGTGGGTAACAGTGGTCAAAGTGGTGGTTGACGGTGTCTGGAGGTGGTCGGAGTGGTGGTTGGTGGTGGGTGGCAATGGTTGGAGTGGTAGTCATGATTAGAGGTTGATGAAACAAAAACAGAAACAAAAATTATAAAACCTATTTTTGTGGTTTTGAGTTTTGATGGAAAACTGTTTTGAAATTAAGAAAAAAACCAACTCAGCCCCATTTTACACGAAGAGGTTTTGGTTTTGAAATTGACTTTCAAAACCAAAAACCAGAAACTCACAACCACCCCGAACAGGGCCTTATGTTTTTCATTTGGGTTTCTGTTTTTCGCATTCTACTCGAATTTACATCATTTTGTATTGAAATATTTTACTATAGTTTAATTGTTGCACTCAATATGAGTTGGACAATGTTTTATAGATGTGAATTGCTTTTTCATGGT
This sequence comes from Astragalus glycyphyllos, assembly GCA_963573325.1. Taxonomy (NCBI): domain Eukaryota; kingdom Viridiplantae; phylum Streptophyta; class Magnoliopsida; order Fabales; family Fabaceae; genus Astragalus; species Astragalus glycyphyllos. Next base: position 4,180,646 of record OY754308.1, on the reverse strand, counting down.
ATTTTTTGCATTTTAGCGCTTTTTTAAACAAAATGTTTGTTATATCTGACTTCTTGTTGAAATTTGAGCATTTTAGCCTCAAGAATCATTCAATTTGGTGCTCTGTAGCAAAATCACCATTGTTGATATTGAAGGATTTTTTAACTTCAAATTCAAGATCCTCGGATCCAAAAGTGCATTTGCTCATAAGCATTTTATGAGCTTAATTTTGATTCCCTTGAATGCCAGGTGAAATTTTATTCAAGTTTTAGAGTCCAATTTTATTCAATTTAGTCGAATATTGCATGAGTTATTCAAGAAATTCAATGAACCTTGGTGTGCTTTAAGACATTCATAGTGTTCTTCAATTTTCCGAGTTTTTATTTTAAAGGACCAAACAGAAACAGATATGAAAGATAAAAGTTCTAAGTGAGAAACTCTATAAAAGTTAATTATGTATTGTTATTATTGGATTAGATTCAAATCAACATTTAGGATGTGAGGTAACTCTATAAAGTTACTATTTGAGTAACTTGAACCCTACTCTAGTAACTAATAGTTTGGGAGCGATAGCCCATGCTCGTCCCTGGAGGTCTTGGTTTTTTCCTTTTTGTGGTAGAGGTCTTTTTAGTGGGGCAGTTTTTTAGGGTTTCAGGGAGTAGTGGATTTTCGTAGGCGTCAATATTAACCAATTAACCGTTTTTTAATGTGTTTAGCTTTAAGCTAGTGATCATGGCCAATATAGACCATATATATATATATATATATATATATATATATATATATATATATATGCACAAATACTAGGCTTGTAAATATTGTAGACACATGACAGTCAACCTGTAACACCCCCTTTTTACTATTACAACTAAATAGACAATTATCAGAGTCACCTCGAAAGGCGCTACATTTTTCACCATTTTAAAAAAAAACACCATTTATTCCAAAAAAAAACTCCAAAATAATTTATATAAAAGAAATCACCAAGCAGCGGAAATATTAACCAGTTTAAACATCTCCAGAATTAACAATTAAAGACATCTCCAAAATTAATTAAAACGATTTCCAATAACTAAAATAATAGTTCAAAACGATAACTAACGACTCCCCGGTGCTACATATCAGAGCTGACACAGACCCAAAAGAGAGAGGAAGCAAAACCTAGCAATTCCTCCACGAGCACTAGCGATCATGTAACACCCCGGAAATAATTTAATTAAAATAGTTGATTGAATTATTAAAATAATTTGGAGGCGGGATATAGATAAATTAAAAGGTTAATATTTTATATGCGTAGGAGGTGAAACGAGTAAAGGAGGTGGTGACGTAGAGAGCCCAGTGTTTACTGAGCCCTCAACTTAAACCCTGGGGGTTTAAGCCAAACCCTCATTCGCAGCAAGCAAAAGAAAAACGAAAGTGAGAGTGAGAGAGAGAGCACGCGGCGCAAAGAGGGAGAGAAGAGGAGGGTTTCGCGAAGAATTTCAAAAGGAGATCGTTCGTGTTGCTGTGGTTTTGTTCGTGTCTCGTTCGTCGTGTTCCGGAGCTTACGTTATTCGAGGTAAGGGTGGGCTTAACCTTGATGATGGGTTGATGATAATTATGTGTGGGTAGTCTAGGGTTTTGTTGAATTGTTCGTGTTGTTGCATATCGTGTTTTCGTTGAGATTGGTGCTTTGATGATTATTGCACGTTATTGTGATTTGTTTCGTTATTTGTTGTTGCGTGATTGTTGTATCACGATGATGGTGTTGTTATTGTTCGTGTTTTTGTTGCTGCTGTGCGTGGTTGATTGTTGTTGTCGCGTTGTCGAATTGTCGTTTTTGTTGTGGTGGTTGCGGTGTCGTTGCCGTTAGGGTTTGGTGTTTGGCAATTTAGCGATTCTGGACACAGGTTCGGTTTTTCTATAACTGGCGCTGTTTGGTTGATCCAAAAATTATGAGGTTGATTGTTTTTGAAAATAGACTTAACGCCGGTCGTATTGGCACTGGTTTCGTTAAATTCGGAGTTGTATAGCTCGAGTTATAGGCGATACAAGTTAGGTTAAAATTCTGGAAACGATTTGGGTATAGATTCGGGATTTCGGTGACTGGGAACGTTGTATTGACCGAAAAATTATGTGGTTTATTTTTCTGGAAAATAGAGTTAATGCTTGTTAATTTGGCACTGGTTTGGTTGCGTTTAGAGTTGTGTAGCTCGAGATATGAATTCCACAAGTTAGAGTAAGATTCTGGAAACAATTTGGACACAGGGTCAGTGTTTTGGTTACCACGTTTTCAAAAGAACTCCTTTTCGAACGAATCCAATTTCTTTGAAAACTAGACAAAATTTGCCCCAGTTTATGCACAAGTTTCATGCAATTTGATTGAGTTTTGGGTCACTTTGGAATTGCTTGAATTTGAAGGACAGAAACTGTCCTCTTTTGCAACTAGCCTGTGTGCTTTTCGAAAACTGTACCTATTGGACACTCTCCTTCAAAAACTGAACTTAGGGATGATAACCAGACCCATGGGGCTTTCCAACAAGTATTTATTTGTTGAAATCCGATGTCGTTTGCTATTTTAATTAATTCGCTGAAGTAGGTGCGATGTGCCTAGGCGCTGTGCGCCAGTCTTGTGCGTGGTGTGCGTGCGTTATGTCCGCGTTGTGGAGCCGTCTGGTGTTAATATTTCAGGTGCGGTGCTGGTATGCTCAGAAGAGTTTAGTGGTAGCTGTGATGCTACAACTTGGTGCTATTTTTGGTGAAATCATTTGTTTTGATTCTGGTGATATAGTATTTATTTTAAATACTTGTTATGGTGAGTTGGTGCATAATCATGGTGTCGCATTGTCATATGCATGTTTTGGTGATATAGGCTCTGCCTCTGGTGTTTATTGGTGATATGCCCGTCGTGGCTCATTTTGGTGATCGGTACCGCATGCATATGCCCACTGGAGGGGTTGCATATCATCCCATTGTCTATGAATGTTATAACTTTGGTGGTTCACTGTCAAATGGACTTTTCCTTTGGTATCTGGTGCTGTGATATGGTGTAATTGTATTGTGTTGCTGTAGTCACCTGATGCTAGCATATTTTTATCATCTGCTTATTACCTCTGTTAGACTCACCCCTTCTGCTTGGAATGTTGCTCTCATGCGGCAACGCTGCAGGTGATCGCTAGTGCTCGTGGAGGAATTGCTAGGTTTTGCTTCCTCTCTCGTTTGGGTCTGTGTCAGCTCTGATATGTAGCACCGGGGAGTCGTTAGTTATCGTTTTGAACTATTATTTTAGTTATTGGAAATTGTTTTAATTGATTTTGGAGATGTCTGTAATTGTTAATTCTGGAGATGTTTAAACTGGTTAATATTTCCGCTGCTTGGTGATTCCTTTTATATAAATTATTTTGGAGATTTTTTTTTGGAATAAATGGTGTTTTTTTTTAAAATGGTGAAAAATGTAGCGCCCTTCGAGGTGACTCTGATAATTGTCTATTTAGTTGTAATAGTAAAAGGGGGGTGTTACATTAGTGGTATCAGAGCAGTTCGGTCTGTCCGGCCAAGTTGTCGAGTCGTCGAGTCGAGTAACACTTGAGTAATTGTTACTCGTTCCTGATTATAGTTTCTGTTGCAGTGTTAGGTTGAGATGGCAGGACGGAACGATGCTGCACTCGCTGCTGCTTTGCAGGCTGTGGCTCAAGCTGTGGAGAATAACCCAGGTGCTGCTGGTGATGCTGGGTCGCGCAGTTTGGCTACGTTTCAGAGGGAGAATCCTCCTACCTTTAAGGGCAAGTATAACCCTTATGGTGCTTTGGTGTGGCTGAAAGAGATGGAGAGAATCTTTCGTGTTATGGATTGCTCTGAGGCGCAGAAAGTCAGGTATGGTACTCATATGCTGGCAGAGGAGGCTGATGACTGGTGGTTGGAGGTGAGGCAGAGGTTGGCGACTGTTAATGAGGAGGTCACTTGGGCTGTGTTCAGCAGGGAATTTCTGAGAAAGTATTATCCTGAAGATGTCCGTGGGAAGAAAGAGATTGAGTTTCTGGAGCTGAAGCAGGGTAATATGTCGGTGACTGAGTATGCTGCCAAGTTCATTGAATTGGCGAAGTTCTATCCACATTATGGTGAGGCTGGTGCTGAATTCTCCAAATGCATCAAGTTTTAAAATGGGTTGCGGGCTGATATCAAGAAGGCGATAGGGTATCAGAAAATTCGGGTGTTCTCGGAGTTGATTGACAGCTGCAGAATCTTCGAGGAAGACAGTAATGCTCATTCTAGAGTCATGAGGGATAGGCAGAAGAATTTCTCGAGTCTTGGGAAGCCGTATGAGGTTCCAGCTGGTAAGGGCAATCAGAGAACTGCTGTGGGCAAGAGACCTAGTGGGGGAGATGCTGCTGCTAGTGTGGTATGTTACAAGTGTGGTAAACCCGGTCATAAGCGTCCTGACTGTCCAGGTGATGTGAAGAAGTGCTACAAGTGTGGTAAAGAGGGTCATATGGCGTCTAGCTGTGATCGAAAGGATGTGTTATGCTACAACTGTGGTGAGGGTGGTCATATCAGCACTCAGTGTCCTAAACCGAAGAAAGAAAGGTCCGTTGGGAAGGTGTTCGCTCTGGCTGGGTCAGATGCAGTGAATGAGATCAGAGGTACATGCTATATTAATAATTCTCCTCTTATTGCTATTATTGATACTGGTGCTACCCATTGTTTTATTGCTACTGCATGTGTTGAGAAATTAGATCTTGTTTTATCTTCTATGTTGAGGGAGATGGTTATCGATACTCCGGCTAAGGGTTCGGCGACTACCTCGGTTGTTTGTGCTAAATGCCCTTTATCGATATTCGGTAATGATTTTCTCGTTGACTTGATTTGTTTGCCGCTGAGCGGAATGGATGTTATTCTAGGTATGGACTGGTTAGTTGATAACCATGTTCATATCAACTGTCATGAAAGGTCTGTGAGTTTCTTTTCTCCTGAAGAGGAAGAGTCTGGTTTGTTGTCTGCTGGTCAGTTGCATAGGGTAATGAGGGAAGACGTCCAGTTGTTTTCATTAATGGCGTCATTGTCTGCTGAGAGCCAAGCGAAGGTTGATGAGTTGCAGGTGGTGCGAGAGTTTTCTGAGGTTTTTCCCGACGAGATTCCGGATGTACCACCAGAGAGAGAGGTTGAGTTTGCTATTGATCTGGTACCTGATACTAAACCTGTGTCTATGGCACCGTATAGAATGTCTGCATCTGAATTGTAAGAACTGAAGAAGCAACTCGAGGATCTGCTTGAAAAGAAATTTGTGAGGCCAAGTGTGTTGTCGTGGGGAGCTCTAGTGTTGTTGGTGAAAAAGAAAGATGGTAGTATGAGGTTGTGCGTAGACTATCGGCAGCTGAATAAGGTGACTATTAAGAACAAGTATCCGCTTCCGAGGATTGATGACTTAATGGATCAGTTGGTGGGTGCTCAGGTGTTCAGTAAAATAGATTTGAGATCGGGTTATCATCAGATCAAGGTGAAAGACGAAGACATTCAGAAGACAGCTTTCAGAACCCGTTATGGGCATTATGAGTATTCCGTGATGCCTTTCGGTGTGACTAATGCGCCGGGAGTGTTCATGGAGTACATGAATCGTATCTTTCGTGAGTATCTGGATCGGTTTGTGGTGGTATTCATTGACGACATCCTAATTTATTCTAAGTCAGAAGAGGAGCATGCAGAACATCTGAGATTGGTATTGGAAATTCTGAGGGACAGGAAATTATATGCGAAGCTGTCTAAGTGTGAGTTTTGGTTGAGAGAGGTTAGCTTTCTGGGTCATGTTATTTCGGGGAATGGAATTGCCGTAGATCCGTCTAAGGTTGATGTCGTGTTACAATGGGAGTCTCCGAAGTCAGTTACTGAGATTAGAAGTTTTCTGGGTCTGGCAGGTTACTATAGGAGGTTTATAGAAGGATTTTCGAAGTTGGCACTTCCGTTGACTCAGTTGACTTGCAAGGGTAAAGCTTTCATCTGGGATGACTGTTGTGAAGAGAGCTTCAAAGAATTGAAGAAGAGGTTGACGACGTCTCCTGTTCTGACGTTGCCTAATCCGGAAGAGTCGTTTGTGGTGTATTGTGATGCTTCCAAGATGGGGTTGGGAGGTGTGCTTATGCAGAATGGTAAGGTAGTTGCCTATGCGTCGAGACAGTTGAGGACTCATGAGAAGAACTACCCTACCCATGATTTAGAACTTGCTGCAGTTGTGTTCGCGTTGAAAATTTGGAGACATTATCTGTATGGTTCGAGGTTTGAGGTGTTCAGTGATCATAAGGGTTTGCAGTATCTGTTTGATCAGAAAGAGTTGAATATGAGACAGCGCAGATGGTTGGAGTTGCTGAAAGACTATGACTTTAGCTTGAACTATCATCCGGGAAAGGCTAATGTGGTAGCTGACGCTTTAAGTCGAAAGACGTTGCATATGTCAGCAATGATGGTTAGAGAACTCGAATTAATTGAGCAGTTCAGGGATATGAGTTTGGTTTGTGAAGTGACGCCTCAGAGTGTCAGATTGGGGATGTTGAAGATTGATAATGAATTCAAGGCTAGCATTCGAGAAGCTCAGAAGTTAGATGTTAAATTAGTTGACCTGATGGTTGGGATTGATCAATCCGAGAATAAAGACTTTGAGTTGGATGCGCAGAATGTATTGAAGTACCGTGGGAGAATCTGCATTCCTGATGATGAGGAGATGAAAAGAGCAATTTTAGAAGAAGGTCATAGGAGTAAGTTGAGTATCCATCCGGGAGCTACAAAGATGTATCAGGATCTGAAGAAGATGTTTCGGTGGCCTGGTATGAAGCGTGATGTGGTGCAGTTTGTGTATTCCTGCTTGACTTGTCAGAAATCGAAGGTTGAGCATCAGAAGCCTGCTGGGTTGATGCAACCGTTGGAGATTCCGGAATGGAAGTGGGATAGTATTTCTATGGATTTCGTGATAGGGTTACCTAATACTGTGAGGGGGCACGATTCGATTTGGGTGATTGTGGATAGATTGACGAAGTCTGCTCATTTTATTCCTATCAATATCACGTATCCGGTGTCGAGATTGGCAGAGATTTATATTCAGGTGATTGTGAAGTTGCATGGTGTTCCTTTGTGCATTGTGTCTGACAGAGATCCTAGGTTCACTTCTGATTTCTGGAAGAGTTTGCAAGAAGCGTTGGGTTCTAAATTGAGGTTGAGTTCAGCTTATCATCCTCAAACTGATGGGCAGACAGAGAGGACCATTCAGTCGTTGGAAGACTTGTTGAGATCTTGTGTTCTTGAGTAGGGAGGTGCGTGGGATACTCACCTTCCGTTGATCGAGTTTACTTACAACAATAGTTACCATTCTAGCATCGGGATGGCACCGTTCGAGGCATTGTATGGTCGGAGATGTAGGACTCCGTTGTGTTGGCATGAATCTGGGGAGAGTATTGTTCTTGGACCCGAGGTTGTTCGAGAGACTACTGAAAAGGTGAAATGGATCCGTGAGAAAATGAAAGCGTCGCAGAGTAGACAGAAGAGCTATCATGATAAGAGAAGGAAGGATTTAGAATTCCAAGCTGGTGATCATGTGTTTTTGAGAGTCACGCCTATGGCTGGTGTTGGGCGTGCATTGAAGACAAAGAAGTTGACTCCTCGTTTCATTGGACCGTATCAGATCACTGAGAGAATTGGTAATGTTGCTTATAGGGTGGCCTTGCCGCCTAATCTTTCGAATTTGCACGATGTATTTCATGTGTCGCAACTTCGGAAGTATATTTCGGATCCGTCCCATGTGATTCCGATGGATGATGTGCATGTGCGGGATAATCTCACTGTGGAGACAATGCCTGTGCGAATTGAAGATCGTGAAGTGAAGACTTTACATGGCAAAGAGATAAACCTGGTGAAAGTGGTCTGGTTAGGAGCTGCTGGTGAAAGCATGACATGGGAGTTGGAGAGCAAGATGCGAGAGTCCTATCCGGAGCTGTTTGAATCAGGTATGTTTTCGAGGACGAAAGATTCTAAGTGGGGGAGGGTTGTAACACCCCGGAAATAATTTAATTAAAATAGTTGATTGAATTATTAAAATAATTTGGAGGCGGGATATAGATACATTAAAAGGTTAATATTTTATATGCGTAGGAGGTGAAACGAGTAAAGGAGGTGGTGACGTAGAGAGCCCAGTGTTTATTGAGCCCTCAACTTAAACCCTGGGGGTTTAAGCCAAACCCTCATTCGCAGCAAGCAAAAGAAAAACGAAAGTGAGAGTGAGAGAGAGAGAGCACGCGGCGCAAAGAGGGAGAGAAGAGGAGGGTTTCGCGAAGAATTTCAAAAGGAGATCGTTCGTGTTGCTGTGGTTTTGTTCGTGTCTCGTTCGTCGTGTTCCGGAGCTTACGTTATTCGAGGTAAGGGTGGGCTTAACCTTGATGATGGGTTGATGATAATTATGTGTGGGTAGTCTAGGGTTTTGTTGAATTGTTCGTGTTGTTGCATATCGTGTTTTCGTTGAGATTGGTGCTTTGATGATTATTGCACGTTATTGTAATTTGTTTCGTTATTTGTTGTTGCGTGATTGTTGTATCACGATGATGGTGTTGTTATTGTTCGTGTTTTTGTTGCTGCTGTGCGTGGTTGATTGTTGTTGTCGCGTTGTCGAATTGTCGTTTTTGTTGTGGTGGTTGCGGTGTCGTTGCCGTTAGGGTTTGGTGTTTGGCAATTTAGCGATTCTGGACACAGGTTCGGTTTTTCTATCACTGGCGCTGTTTGGTTGATCCAAAAATTATGAGGTTGATTGTTTTTGAAAATAGACTTAACGCCGGTCGTAATTGCACTGGTTTCGTTAAATTCGGAGTTGTATAGCTCGAGTTATAGGCGATACAAGTTAGGTTAAAATTCTAGAAACGATTTGGGTATAGATTCGGTATTTCGGTGACTGGGAACGTTATATTGACCGAAAAATTATGTGGTTTATTTTTCTGGAAAATAGACTTAATGCTTGTTAATTTGGCACTGGTTTGGTTGCGTTTAGAGTTGTGTAGCTCGAGATATGAATTCCACAAGTTAGAGTAAGATTCTGGAAACAATCTGGACACAGGGTCAGTGTTTTGGTTACCACGTTTTCAAAAGAACTCCTTTTCGAACGAATCCAATTTCTTTGAAAACTAGACAAAATTTGCCCCAGTTTATGCACAAGTTTCATGCAATTTGATTGAGTTTTGGGTCACTTTGGAATTGCTTGAATTTGAAGGACAGAAACTGTCCTCTTTTGCAACTAGCCTGTGTGCTTTTCGAAAACTGTACCTATTGGACACTCTCCTTCAAAAACTGAACTTAGGGATGATAACCAGACCCATGGGGCTTTCCAACAAGTATTTATTTGTTGAAATCCGATGTCGTTTGCTATTTTAATTAATTCGCTGAAGTAGGTGCGATGTGCCTAGGCGCTGTGCGCCAGTCTTGTGCGTGGTGTGCGTGCGTTATGTCCGCGTTGTGGAGCCGTCTGGTGTTAATATTTCAGGTGCGGTGCTGGTATGCTCAGGAGAGTTTAGTGGTAGCTGTGATGCTACAACTTGGTGCTATTTTTGGTGAAATCATTTGTTTTGATTTTGGTGATATAGTATTTATTTTAAATACTTGTTATGGTGAGTTGGTGCATAATCATGGTGTCGCATTGTCATATGCATGTTTTGGTGATATAGGCTCTGCCTCTGGTGTTTATTGGTGATATGCCCGTCGTGGCTCATTTTGGTGATCGGTACCGCATGCATATGCCCACTGGAGGGGTTGCATATCATCCCATTGTCTATGAATGTTATAACTTTGGTGGTTCACTGTCAAATGGACTTTTCCTTTGGTATCTGGTGCTGTGATATGGTGTAATTGTATTGTGTTGCTGTAGTCACCTGATGCTAGCATATTTTTATCATCTGCTTATTACCTCTGTTAGACTCACCCCTTCTGCTTGGAATGTTGCTCTCATGCGGCAACGCTGCAGGTGATCGCTAGTGCTCGTGGAGGAATTGCTAGGTTTTGCTTCCTCTCTCGTTTGGGTCTGTGTCAGCTCTGATATGTAGCACCGGGCAGTCGTTAGTTATCGTTTTGAACTATTATTTTAGTTATTGGAAATCGTTTTAATTGATTTTGGAGATGTCTTTAATTGTTAATTCTGGAGATGTTTAAACTGGTTAATATTTCCGCTGCTTGGTGATTCCTTTTATATAAATTATTTTGGAGATTTTTTTTTGGAATAAATGGTGTTTTTTTTTTAAAATGGTGAAAAATGTAGCGCCCTTCGAGGTGACTCTGATAATTGTCTATTTAGTTGTAATAGTAAAAGGGGGGTGTTACATATTTAGTTGTAATAGACAATTATCAGAGTCACCTCGAAGGGCGCTACATTTTTCACCATTTTAAAAAAAAAAACACCATTTATTCCAAAAAAAAATCTCCAAAATAATTTATAGAAAAGAAATCACCAAGCAGCGGAAATATTAACCAGTTTAAACATCTCCAGAATTAACAATTAAAGACATCTCCAAAATTAATTAAAACGATTTCCAATAACTAAAATAATAGTTCAAAACGATAACTAACGACTCCCCGGTGCTACATATCAGAGCTGACACAGACCCAAACGAGAGGGGAAGCAAAACCTAGCAATTCCTCCACGAGCACTAGCGATCACCTGCAGCGTTGCCGCATGAGAGCAACATTCCAAGCAGAAGGGGTGAGTCTAACAGAGATAATAAGCAGATGATAAAAATATGCTAGCATCAGGTAACTACAGCAACACAATACAATTACACCATATCACAGCACCAGATACCAAAGGAAAAATCCATTTGACAGTGAACCACCAAAATTATAACATTCATAGACAATGGGATGATATGCAACCCCTCCAGTGGGCATATGCATGCGGTACCGATCACCAAAATGAGCCACGACGGGCATATCACCAATAAACACCAGAGGCAGAGCCTATATCACCAAAACATGCATATGACAATGCGACACCATGATTATGCACCAACTCACCATAACAAGTATTTAAAATAAATACTATATCACCAAAATCAAAACAAATGATTTCACCAAAAATAGCACCAAGTTGTAGCATCACAGCTACCACTAAACTCTCCTGAGCATACCAGCACCGCACCTGAAATATTAACACCAGACGGCTCCACAACGCGGACATAACGCACGCACACCACGCACAAGACTGGCGCACAGCGCCTAGGCACATCGCACCTACTTCAGCGAATTAATTAAAATAGCAAACGACATCGGATTTCAACAAATAAATACTTGTTGGAAAGCCCTATGGGTCTGGTTATCATCCCTAAGTTCAGTTTTTGAAGGAGACTGTCCAATAGGTACAGTTTTCGAAAAGCACACAGGCTAGTTGCAAAAGAGGACAGTTTCTGTCCTTCAAATTCAAGCAATTCCAAAGTGACCAAAACTCAATCAAATTGCATGAAACTTGTGCATAAACTGGGGCAAATTTTGTCTAGTTTTCAAAGAAATTGGAACTATTGAAAAACACAAAGGCAACCAAAACACTGACCCTGTGTCCAGATTGCTTCCAGAATCTTACTCTAACTTGTGGAATTCATAGCTCGAGCTACACAACTCTAAACGCAACCAAACCAGTGCCAAATTAACAAGCATTAAGTCTATTTTCCAGAAAAATAAACCACATAATTTTTCGGTCAATACAACGTTCCCAGTCACCGAAATACCGAATCTATACCCAAATCGTTTCCAGAATTTTAACCTAACTTGTATCGCCTATAACTCGAGCTATACAACTCCGAATTTGACGTAACCAGTGCCAAAACGACCGGCGTTAAGTCTATTTTCAAAAACAATCAACCTCATAATTTTTGGATCAACCAAACAGCGCCAGTTTTAGAAAAACCGAACCTGTGTCCAGAATCGCTAAATTGCCAAACACCAAACCCTAACGGCAACGACACCGCAACCACCACAACAAAAACGACAATTCGACAACGCGACAATAACAATCAACCACGCACAGCAACAAAAAAAACACGAACAATAACAACACCATCATCGTGATACAACAATCACGCAACAACAAATAACGAAACAAATCACAATAACGTGCAATAATCATCAAAGCACCAATCTCAACGAAAACACGATATGCAACAACACGAACAATTCAACAAAACCCTAGACTACCCACACATAATTATCATCAACCCATTATCAAGGTTAAGCCCACCCTTACCTCGAATAACGTAAGCTCCGGAACCCGACGAACGAGACACGAACAAAACCACAGCAACACGAACAATCTCCTTTTGAAATTCTTCGCGAAACCCTCCTCTTCTCTCCCTCTTTGCGCCGCGTGCTCTCTCTCTCACTCTCACTTTCGTTTTTCTTTTGCTTGCTGCGAATGAGGGTTTGGCTTAAACCCCCAGGGTTTAAGTTGAGGGCTCAGTAAACACTGGGCTCTCTACGTCACCACCTCCTTTACTCGTTTCACCTCCTACGCATATAAAATATTAACCTTTTAATTTATCTATATCCCGCCTCCAAATTATTTTAATAATTCAATCAACTATTTTAATTAAATTATTTCCGGGGTGTTACACAACCCAACACTTATTTTAAGCATTTTTACGCCCTCTTTATTATGCATTTTCTTAGAATAGTTAATCAAACCTTTCACAAACACCTAATCTTAATACTCTTTGGAGTAGTTAGAGAACCCATAGCTGATGAACACAATTCCCCCCTCATATTAATTGCTTGAAGAAAGAGAATCAACAAACTCGAGCTTGTTAGTCAATGATCAGCAAAATTCTAAGTTTGCAACACTCTTTAAAAGTATTTTTTTTGTTGGAAATTGCTTTAGGATAGAGCTCCGACTCGAACAAACTAGTTCAAGAGGGGCATCATTCTATACCTGCTTGCCTTGCCACTAATTGCATCATGTGCTTGGACCATATGGAGTCGACTTCTCATGTTTTTGCCTCATGCAAATTTTCCATGTAGATTAGTAAGTTGGTTGACTTGTGACTTCGTTTTAACTTTGAACTATCTAGGTTATTTCAAATGTTCGGGAAAACTTTATATTTTTGGAAAGGATTGTGATTTGTGGGATATTATTGGTTGGATCTGAACTTTAAAATATTAGTGTTCGCTTTCTTTCAAAGGGAAAATCCTCCCGTTGTTTATACTATGAGTGGTTCGTGAATTCAGTAAGTTGTAATACTAGACATTAATAGCTATAGTTCAACTTTATCTTGAACTAAATTGTAGCTTTCGATTTTGTAAATTAAGGGCTAAATATCGTGATTCATTTGATGATCCTTAGGCCGCTAATTAAATGATCAATGCTAATGGACTTTGGACACATAACAGGGAGATGGCATAGGCCTAACCACTATGCGTATGATGGGAGGTGCTAAGGTTAAATAGTAAAGGCTAGGTCTCCTTCACCATCATGTGACTAACCTTCTCACCTTTGGTTGCCTCGTTGATGATGTGAGCCCACATGAAGCTTGGACCTAGTGTTTCCTATACTTTGTTTTCTTTTAATAATTATGTATTTGTAAGACACTTTCATTTTTGCCATGTGGCTTTGAGTAGATGGGCTACGGCTTAGACTAGTTTTCGTGGTTAAAGGCCTTTTTTGTAATTGTGGATTTGGTTTTATATTGTGGACCTAGGATCCAATAAGTCCATAATATAAATACTTTATCCCTTAGTGTAATTAGGGAGAACTCTTGATGAATAATTTCATTTCTTCATTTTGCAAAGTGAAAGCCTAGAGAGAAACCTAGTGAGGGGTGAGAAGTGGCAAATACAAGCATATGAGAGAGTGAGATTTGTGACATCTAGGGCTGACGAGGGCGGAAAGTGATCGCCAGTGCCCAAAAAGGTAGCACAGACAAAGAGCGGCTCCTGGCAGCTTCCAGCGAAGGGGCGCGTGAATGAGCCAAATACGCACCGGAATGAGAGGGATCCTGAGGCTGTGCAGGTATGGGACTGTACTGTTGAAGGAAGGCTTATAAGAATTGATTTGGACTACCTATACCAACAAGATGCATCTTCTTTTCGGGAGCCCTTCTCATAAGAACTCCATAGTTAAGCGTGCTTGACTTGGAGTAGTATTGGGATGGGTGACCTTTTGGGAAGTTTCCTAGAAAGCATGCAAGTGAGGAAAACACATGCTGAAAAGACTCGTGTTGGTTAGTGGGGGTAGTCGACAGTTCTGGAAGTAGTTTGGGATGTTACAAATGGTATCAGAGTAGTAGACCTCTCCCAGTACGGTGTGGTTCGAGGAAGAACCAAGCAGAAGCTGGTGGCATGTGACATCTGGGGCTGACGAGGGCGGGGAGTGATCGCCGGTGCCCAAAAAGGTGCACAGACAAAGAGCGGCTCCTGGCAGCTTCCAGCGAAGGGGCACGTGAATGAGCCGAATACGCACCGGAATGAGAGGGATCCTGAGGCTATGCAGGTATGGGACTGTACTATTGAAGGAAGGCTTATAAGAATTGATTTGGACTACCTATACCAACAAGATGCATCTTCTTTTCAGGAGCCCTTCCCATAAGAACTTCATAGTTAAGCGTGCTTGACTTGGAGTAATAGTGGGTCTTTTCTTTTATGTTTTTCAATTCCTAGGTGGTATTGGGCTTTAGCTAGGGCAGATTGCTTTGGTTACAATTCTAAGCTGAATGTTATTCCCCTATTGAGTTGTAGTGGTTTGGGCCTTGCCCGATTAATGAAAATCATTGCACTCGTGACAAAAAGAATGGTGTTTTAGTTTCATATAATAAATTTTCTTATTACAATTTCATATAATAAATCTCGTTAATTTTACATACCTTTATAGATACTAGTGGGGATGTGAGTATGTTAGTGAGTGATTAATGTGTTGGTGTGTTAGTGGGTGGTTATCGTTTATTAGGAATTTGTACTCACAATAAGGGCATTTTGGTCAGAAAAATCTGACACCAAAATGACAGTTTTTTTTAGAATCCCCTTTATTAATAGTTTATAGATAGTAATAAAATTAAAAGCACTGCTTCGGCCTCTAATATACTTGGAAAAAAATACCCTATTATTTTCAAAATATTCTTTTAAAGATACGTAAGGGTATCTAAAATCTATATCCAAATATGTTAATACGTCTATATGTTTACAAAAAAAATACGTATTTATGTTTTTATTTGTTTAATATATATATATATATATATTAATAATTTTAGTAGTGACAATTTACTAACATTGACCATTTCTTTGCCCCCTATATTATTAGCTAGCCATTTCTCTCTATCACTCATATTGGAATTGTAATTATCCTTTTATCCTTTTCATTATCATCTGAGTCGTATGACCTAAAATATAGACAAGAACAAGAAAAATTATATTAATATCATGTCATTTTTTTTATCATTGGGAGATTCAATCCTCCTTCTTACCCCATAAGCAAAAAAAAATCGTGTAACCTCTTACCATGGAATTATTAAAATAATTTATATTTTCTCAACTTTTACATGACTTAAAAGGCAACAAGATCAAAAGAAATTTTATATCCTTTTTACACTTGAGGTAGAGAGTATTAAAAAAAAATAAAGGGAGTAACAGATATTTATAAATTCCACATGCATGTCAGACTTTATTAGTTTGGGTTGGATTTTTATTGTTGTGGGATTGCTTCGATGTAATCGTGAAATCACTCTCTCTCCATCATTTTCTGAATATATTTTTCAATATTCTCTAAGTTAAATATTTTTTATAGTTGTGTTTTTTGTCTCTCTAAATAAAATCAAAACTTAACAAAATTAGACTCATCAAAAGGCAAGAGCATCCGTCCAGTAATTTTTAAAAAAAGCACTCTCCCTAATAAATCGACAAACGTTTCGATGATTAATTTAGTTAATATTTTTTGACAACAATGATTATTTTAGTTTTTTTTGACACAATGATTATATCTTTGAAACACAATAAAATTAAGATATGGTATTTTAATATAAATTTTTTTACAACCATTATTGTAATATAAATTTTTACTACTTATTAACGTGATCAAAAGGTTTTGTCAAAAAATGTGATCAAAAGAGGCTAGAAATTGAGAATCTCTATGGCCACTAATTGCTAGTGGGGTAGTGGCTCACAATTTTCACATCACGATAATTATGGTTACTATATTTTTGGTTGGAGCAAGAAATTACTACTTTTGAGTTTTTCACAACCGTGTTCAGAAACAGATCGCATCTCAGAGCAGAAAAAACAGAAAAGAAATAAAAAAAAGTAATAATAGCATTGAGGACCAAACCAAAGTCTGCCATGCCAGCATTACCATTTTTAACTGGGTGCTGTAAAATCTCAACTATCGTATCTTTTCTGTACCCACAAACAACACAACACAATTATTAGTCAAACACTATCCTTTAATATTCCATACCGTACACTACAACTCACCCTCTTTCCCGCTAATTTTTTTATACGCATCACTAAAAATTTTTTCACATAACTGTGAGGTCTCAAGTTCGAACTCGAGACATACTATCTAACCTAACAATTTTGATATTTGCAATTTGCCAATTAACCTAAACCTTATGGATCATTAATTTCCTACTATTTCCCTCATTTTTCCTTTTATAATCAATTAATGACTGGTTTCGTGTTAATCACGCATAATATCTGTTCTTCCTATGCTATTTGTGGAATTTAAAATCATCAATTAAATGTCATAACATGAATTGTGGTGTAATAGTGTCGTTATATGGTAGTGGGTGGTAATGGTAAGGAAGGAACTGATCCTCCATTATGAAGGAAAAAAACAAAACTTGTGTTGTCCCTATAAACATGGATCAGGAAACGCCGTCGTTTTCTGCACGCAATCGGCAATATTCTGCTATGTTAGTAATAGCTTTGCAGATTCCCAGGCATAGTAGTGTGTCATATTTTCTTAATTTAATAAAATAAATATGTTTTGGCTGAGATGCAGTGCAATGCACCTAACAACCAGTTTTGGTGTCGTTTTGCGCACAGCTTTTGGTCCAAAGGGTAGAGACAGAGACACAGGTTTGTGGACTGTGTGGTGGAGTAATAAAAGAATTGTTATTGTGATGAGAGTGAAATGGCCGTTGCAGGCACTCTTTCATTAAAACAGCGACATTTGCGCGCGTTGTACGTGTCAGTTTTTGCCGCACGCCCTTCGCTTTCATCTTACTCTTAGTTGACTCCACGCGCTTTAGTAATCTTCCACGCGCCTCCTAGTTTCTATTTTGGAGGTCACTCCCCCTAGCTACTGCCTACTGGATAGGTACGCATCGGCCACACACACCCAATTTACTATTTTACCCCTCTCTCTCTAACTGTAAATAATAGTCCACCGCATAACTCGTCCTTCACGTTCAACTTTTTTCGTACCACTAAATTAAGCTTTGTTTTTTTGAAGATCACTAAACTAAATTTAAAATATTGTAAATTACAACTTTTATCAAAGAAAAGTTCAAATTACATTATCCTTCAAATTAATCATCAAAAGCCACAGGGAACAACTCTAATCTAAAGCACCCCATGGGCCATTACATCAATCAAAATCCAAAGCAGGCCCCATAGTTATACTTTTTTTTGGTGGAATGCACATAGTTATACTAGATAACAACATTTATCGTAGATTATTTATTAAAATAGAGTCAATTTTTTTTTTCATTGACGTATAATTATTGTCAATATCTGATTTCGTAATACTAGTATGTTTGGTCAAAAAAATATTGTATTACAATATGTTTTTCGGAAAAATATTTTGTAACAATACATGTGACATATATAAAGACAAAAAAATAATAATTTTTCTTCAAAACACAATAAAAGAACAATATAGCACATCATGAAAATTGAAAAAAGTTTTTTATCTGTTGTAACATAATTAAAATATTCAAGAAACAATTTATAATTTACCAATGAAATGAACCCATAAAAAAACAACGATTCAACATAGGACAAGATAGACGCAACAATATAGCCGTGTAAGAAGCAAGTTGGAAAAAAAAAACACTATGGATAAACTTAACTTTGTGGTTTGAATTACTTGAAAATTAAAAATTAAGAGTAGCTATCAATGAATAAATAAAATTAGCTCATGTTAACATGTACGCTAGCGTTTTTAAGGCATTTACAGATAGGACAAGAGTGCATTGTAGAGCCACAAATAGTACAAAGACAGAGATGCCTACATGGCAAAATTAGTACACACGATTCTTCTTTCCCACAATTCCTGCACAATCTCCTTTTGTCAGTGCAACTACTACGGTACTCATTCATTACTCCTTCTTCCTTATCCTGCGCACCTTTACCTACTGTGCGCCACCCATAATCATTACTACCGCAACATGACTCTGCATCTTCCTCCGGCACGACGGCGACGTTTACTCCACCGTCGTCGTTCAGCTGTGTGAGTGCCTGCTCCAGATTTGTACGGAGAGCGTTGGCTGTTGCCTCGTTTGTTTGTGCCACGTCACGCCATATTTGATTCTCGATGTAGAGTGATTTTACTCTTTCTTCAAGTGCCATGTTGAGTCTTGCAATTTTCTGCATCTCTTCTTCTTTTGCCTTCAGTTTTTTCATTATCTCTATGTCTATTGCCTCTACTAACCTTCTAGCTTGTTTCTTCCGCTTTTCTTCTATTTCCACCCTCACTTTTTCCATCTACACACCCCAAACAAATAAGACAAAAAATAAGTAAAGAAAAAGAACAAAAAAAACATAAAAAATTAGTGGTTGTAACGAATTTGAAGAAAATAAGGATTTCTTACGTGTTGTGAAATAAGGTTGTCGATGTCGAGTTGTTGGTTATGGAGGTGAGGAGAAATGTCTTCGCCGAGAAACGACAAAGTGCCGTTGTTTTTGTAAAGAGTTGAAGGGAAAGAGTTGTAGTTGTTGATTGTTTCCCTTGATCGTTTTCGCGGAACTAAATCAACGTTGTTGTTGTAAGTTAATGTGCTGTCGGATTTCAAGGCGGCGGCTTTCTGATGAAGGGATTCGGCGATGAAGGGATTGTACGGCGGTGGTTGTGTTGGGATGATATTCTCCGACGCGGTGGTTGTGCCGGAGAGAGGAAGCAGCGAGTAGTTGTTGTAGATATTCATGATGCTTGGTTCCGTTGGATTCGTCATGATTTCTCTGCAGAACAACAAAACACAAGAAAATTTAGAAAAGAAAAACGGTTTGGATCCAAAAAAAATAGAGGATCCAAATCCAAAAAAAAATAGAAGAGAGAAGAATGGAGGAAGTTTTGTAAATAAAAAGAAAATAAAAGAAATAGAGAGGGGATGAAGATGTACCGGTTGTTGGGTATGAGTTGAGGAGAAAAAAGGTTGAGATGGCGAGCCTCAACGGCCATGATATTGTGTGATTCAACGTTGTTGTGATGAATGATGTTCTGTTTATTTATGTTGATGAGTGTTTGTTCTTATGTGGGGACTTTGCTTGTGGTTTTGGTTATGAAAAAGGAGGAGAAGAGGATATGAAGGGAGAAGGAAAGGAGAGAAAATTAGGAAGGACTGGATTGGAGTGAGAGAACAAGAAAACAATGACCAAAAGCATGCAATAGAGGTGGCAACAATTACAAAGGAAGTATGGTGGGGTTTATTAAGGGTTTGGTTTGTTTGCTTCCTTTCCGTCCACTATTTTTTATTTTAAATGCTAAAATATTCTATGGGATTTGGGTGTGTGTTAGAGAGAGAGAGAGATTGGGTTTTATACTTTTGTTGTAAGATTAGATTTTGTCTATTTATGGTTTGCTAGTTCCTAATCTTCCAGATTTGATCCAGTCATAATTAATTATACCATATTTTCAGCGGTTTTTTAGTAACACGCACCCCCTTTTTTCAAAAAATTCAATATTTAATTTAGTCATGTTTTCAAAATTTTAATTTAATTTAATTAGTGCTAATCGCAAGATTAATGCCATTAAAATATTCTCTATTAAACGATTCTTTGTTGTCAAATGACACTAATTAATTTAAGCGAATAATTTTTTAACAAATTTGATATGGAATATTTTTATACTAGTAGTAATAATAGTAATATTTCATGATAAATACAATAAATGGTAAAAAATTATCTTTGAGATTTTAAATGTAAATTGACAACTCAGGTAACTGCCACATAAAACCTGCCGACTGTGGTTCCATGCTGTCACATTAAAATCCAAAACAGATCCACTTTCTAGTTTTGGTACTGTGAAAAATGTGACCCACACAATTCTTTTTAGGAAATAATAATATTTAATTTTTTTTTATACGATTGCAAGGATTAGAAAGGAGAATAAGGGGTTTCTGGGTCCCACTATGAAACACGTGCGTGGCGGGGTTGTGGGGAACAGTCCAAAGGGTGACGCAGGAGTAAGCACGTGCGAGGGGAGGAACTTTTTTGGCAGTTTTCTTCTTCTGCTTTTTTTGATTCAGGAAAATGGTTCACTCATGCTGCTGGCGTGGGAAACGTTGCTTCGTGTCTTGTATTGGACTTTTTTGTTAATGCCACTAACTTGACTGGTCCACACACAAAACTACGTCGTTTGACGAAGTAACGTTTGTCGTTGGATTCAACGGTCTTGATCTTTTCCTTTAATTCGGGTTTCGAAGCATGAAATTTTCATTTAATAACTCTGCTCTATTGGGACGGTGATTAATCTTGCATGGTACAACTACAGGAACTCTGCGGAAGTTTGCATTGCACACAGTGCAGTGATTTAATTTTATGTTTTCATTTGATGTTTTTCACATTGTAATTGAAGGTGTAGGTTTTTAAATAGGTGAAAACTCTCGTACTTATCGAGTTTTGATGGGTATGCAGTGAAGGATTCAGAAATTTTTATTAGTGGGGTCAAAAAAATAGTCTGTAATATTTTCGAAAAAAAATATTATCAATTTTTATATAATACATAATTTCGCTATAGAGAAATCTTAAAATACCTAAATTTCTATAAATAAAATTAGTACTAATTTATTTCCTTTTTTATTTATCTTATGAATTTCTACATTTAATATTTATATCTTATGGGGGTGTTTACCTTGGATTTTGGTAAACATCGCTAGTTTGAAATTGCTTCTGTTTGCAGGATCAACTAGTAAATCCTAAGACCATTTGTGTTAAAGTTTTTCCCAGAATTATATGTGTTCTTGCAGTTTAAAAGTAAAAAGAAAAAGATAACCGTCGATCTCGCGCGAAACCGTCGGATTTCCTCAATGAGAGAAAATAAAATAAAGAAAAAATTGCAGAAAAGCAAAGAAGAAAACAAATTAAAATTGCATTAATTGTAAAGAAAGTTGGTGCACAGATCATACATTCTTCTCTTGGCTCGTTTTCTCTGTAATGTGTTGGAAGTTAGAGTGTGAGAATTCTGTAATGAGATTGTGACCCCTTTTTCCTATGAGAAACTCCTATTTATATGAGGAGGGAAAACGCTAAAACTAACTAACTATACAGAGAATTTAAAAAAAGGAAACTGCTACAGCCTTCGACTAGGATAACTACCAAAGCTTCGACAGCGAGCACTTGCTTTTGACTTGCTATTGAATTCAATTTTCTTCTCGTCGAAATATCACCCTTCAAATCTAGTTAAGTCTGAAGCTTTGTCGAATTTGCCTTCTGACACAACTTTTGTGTTAAAACCAACACCTTCTTCTAAGAAAACCAAAGTCAAACTATGTTGACTGCATTTAATTTAGCCTGTCGAAATTACAGGTTAACAAATTGCCCCCCAAAAATGTCTTTTTTGACAGGGACTATGTGAATGGCAGAAAAAGAGCATTTTTGAAAACCCTTTTCAATTGCTCTGATGACGTCACTTGCATCACGTTGCAGAGTGATACGACGTTTCAATGAAGAAACGGCTTTTGGCGCCTCCGTTGTAAAGTTAGTGGGCCACGTTTCACCCTGAAACTCCCCACTACTCATTGCGAGTAACTGCTCCATTAAGAGGGAAACTCAAGAGTTTTCAGCCTTTGCATTTCAAACAGCTATAAAAACCATCACTTCTCCTTTATTTCATTCTTTCTAAAACCTTTGTAACCCTTTTTTTTTTCTTCGCGAGAACACTTGTGCTCACTAAACCCAGAAAACTAGACCTTCATCAACACCTTCCTTTCACGTCGATGGCAACTTCATCTCAAACTCGCGCACCAATCACTGACAAGCAACAACCCTTCGCAGAGCCTGCTCTAACAGATGAGGAAGCAAAAATCCTCCAATCTCAGGTACTAATCCCTTTCCCCGAGCCTTTAAAGTACGCATTTTTAGGGCTTGTTCCGTTTGCTTGCGATGACACACCTGAAGTTAAGGAGGTTTTCCCAAGCTATCACCAATATAACCCTAAAATTTTCCAAAATGGGCATTGGGTCATGAATTTCATGAATAGCCCAAGTAGGGTCTTTAGGTCATCACCTCCCGTCGACAAAAATCACCCACCTAACCTCAATCGGCTCAACAAAGTGGAATCCAAAAGGGGAAATATTTGGAAAGAACAGGGGATCTTTGACCTTATCCAACTGTCGAAATATGGCCCTAGATACCAAAGCCCCATGCTCCTTGCATCTCTGCATTTCTGGGAATTCACCACCAACAGTCTGCACTTGAAGTGTGGCATGCTTACACCTACCTTGTTGGATGTAGCTGCCATCACAGGCTTAAAACCAACAGGGGAAATTTGCGACCCCAGTACCACTGGGACTGACCATGAATTCGATTTCAAACGCCCTCCTTCAAAAGCTATATCGAAGAACACCATATCACAGATAAGGAAGTTTCTGATACTGAGTCTATCGCCTTCCTCACTTTCTGGCTTTCATTCTATGTCTTCTACTCCTCTTCGCTCCAAGTGCTAAAATGTTCATTCCCTTGGCCATCCAACTACATGAGCGTCGAGAGGTAAACCTTGGGCAACTCCTTTTGGGGTCGCTCTATGAAAGTTTGCAACTAGGAGCCTATGAACTGAAGACTCTCAAACCTGATGGTACACTTCTGGTCTCAGGACCAATTTGGTTGTTCCAACTGTGGCTCATTGCCACTTTTGAGTCGAAACTCCAGATGTATATCCCAAGTGATTATACTGAAACTGTTGATCAGAGAACCATCGAAGGAATAAGGCTTGCACTATTGAAGCCTAGGCAAATTGGAGTTTCTGATGAAGATGTATTCATTTCAGCATTCAGAATGTTCTTAGACTGAAGCACTTTCACCCACACAATGGCTCCATTTGCCCAAAGGACTATTGGGCCTGCTTGGTTCACTAGGGATTTTCCTGCAACCTCGTTGGTCGAAGAAGAAGAGAGTAACCAAATTTGGGGCGCTTTCTTAATTCCAAAACTGCTTTCTGCAAGAATCTCACTTGGGAAGGCTGCTGCTTTGTTTGGAGTATATGCATACCACCCAAGTCTTGTCGCTCGACAATTCGGATTATGCCAAATTCGACCAAGTCCTTTCTTTAAGTCTAGAACAGAAATGATGATGCCCAAGAACGAGAGGGAATGGTGTAAATGCCTCAACAACTTCGCCAAAAAACCTTTTATCTTTGCACCTGTTAAGTTTGTGCATGTATTTACTTGCACCAAAACCTTTTCTAAGTGGTGGAGAGATTACTTTATGAGTAAACTATCTGCTGTTGAAGAAGCCACGATGCTGACAAATCTAATCTCTGCTTTTCCTCTTCCGCAGAAAAAGAAGACCAAGACACCAGGTATGCACATACAGGAAATTCGAGCTTTTCAAAAATACTTTGAAGTTGTCTATGACCCAACGCATCTTAATCGAACTATTTCTCAAGCTGCAAAAGTTTTAAAAGAAAAACTTGTCGAAAAAATTCCAACTATGGTGTTTCCACCATATGCGACCAACAGATATGCTTTCGCTTTGGCGCATAATAAACTTAAATTTCCAAGTTTGCCCACCAGTAAATTGGCTTTATCTTTTCACTCACCACTTCCACCATGGTTTATATGTGGTGGGTTTTCAGCTCTTAAAAACTTTTTAACAACTAAAACAGTTGAGAAAGTAGTTCCGACAAAATGTGACATAGATACCTTTGATGGACATCTCCATCTCGACATTCAACATGTCCGAGTTTTATCCGCCATCGCAGAAGGTGATACAACGACTCTTAGAGCAAAATATTTCTTTTCATGTAAAAAACTACTAACATACTTGTCAAATGTCTGCAGCTATCCCCTTGTCACCTACTCCATCAGAAGAAACAACAACTACAACAACCAAGAAGGTTTCAAAGAAACACACAAACACTTTGTCGAATGAGAAACCACCACAATCAAAGAAACAAGAGGTAAACATTTCATTATTTCTCTTTAAATTGAATTACTAGACTCAACGCTTATCAAATTTCCTATCTTTTAGAGCAAGAAGAGATCAACCAGCTCAACTACTGCCACTCCTCCAGAGAGGAAGAAAACTAAACAGATGGTTGTAAGCGACGATTCAGAGGTTGAAACGTTCAAACACTCTTTTTTCTTCCTTTCAATACTTGTATACTTCTATGCTCTCTTACTAACAAAATGCATTGAATTCTTTTAGTCTGATGAAAGCCCACCAAGGATTTTGAAAGTTGTCTCCAAGTCTCCTCCAATAGAAACTATCGAAAAACACACAGGGAGGGAGGATGCGCCGCAAGAAAAAGCTCCAAAGAAACTTACGAAGAAAAGGGAGATCCCAAAGCCTACTAGCGCGCATTCACGTTTCGAAGGAGACACTTCAAAGGTAACTAACGCACCTTCTACTCACTTCTATTCAACAATTTGAGTTAACAAAGTACATAACTCTGTTTATACATTTTGCCCAGGATCTTGAAGATCAACCTGCCACAATCTCCACCAAACAAACAACACCAACTTCGACCCCCACCGTCTCTGCACCAACTAATGATCCATTGGTCGAAGCAACGTTTGAAGAGAGTTATCTCATTGTCATAGCAGATGAAAGTACTCCAATGACTCTTGATGATCTCCCTCTACAGCAAGAACCAACAGAGGTCGAAGACCAAGGGCGTGGAGGAACTGATCTAGCAGTGACTGATATTCAAGCCCAAGACCAGCCACAAGAGAAAAACGAAGAATTGGTTGAAAATGCCAACCAGAATCAAAATCCAGAACGTGATGATCTTTTGGTCGAAAAATCTGACCAAGTTCAAGCAACTGAAGACGACGTTATTATGGATCAGTCACTCGTTAATGATCCAAATCAACCTCAACAACAAATCGAAGAAAAAGAAACAAAACAAGAGGGAAACATTGAAGAAGCAGAAAATGATAAAGAGATTGAAAAATCCAATGAGGATAATAACAATGATGATACCGCAGAACACGTCGACAAATCCCCCACTAAGGAAGATTGCTCAACTGGCCTCAACCTCTCAACTGGCATTACCATGAGTGAAGAAGAATGGAAGGAATTCAAGAGTAAAAAACCCCTTGAGGCTCTACAATTGCTGCTAAAAACTAAAACCTCAAGTGAAAAGAAATCCATTTCTTCGACTACTTCTGCGGGAGAGCACTCTGAAAGCTCTAAAGTGAACCTGTTGCAAAAACTTCGCACTAGAGTCCTTGAGGTGGACCTGTATCAAGCAATCGAAGAGGACCATATGGTTGCCTTTAAAATCAAAGACCTGCTGCACAAAATCAACAACCCAATGGCTAGCACCTCTCTCATTGGATTTCTTGTTTCTTTTGAACCTCTTCTGGAACAAGTCACTAAGGATCTTGAAAAGAAGAAGAAACATGCTTCGCTCAAAGAGCAGGAGAGTGCCATGAAACTAGAAACATGGACTGCCGTTGAAGCTTCACAAAACAAAATCTCTTCCCTACAAACCAAAGAAAAGACTAACATGAAAGCTGTAGAGGGATATGATGCTGAAATTGCTGGTTACCAAAAAGAGATTGACAGGTTGGAGTCACTGATCAGAGCAGCAGAAAAGAAGAAATCTTCGATTTTGAGGGGCATGAAGACTTCAGAAATGTTGGAGGCTGAAGTTAATCAAGAAGCAACCCACTGCCTTGGCCTCTTGGAAAAATTTGACGCACATGAAACCAGGGTCAACCAGTTGGTCGAAGAGGAAAACTTTATCAAAACGAGATTTGAGCAAGCTAAGGCTCTGTTCGAAGACTTGAAAAACAAACTCGTTTTGTAATTTGCGATTCCATTTTTCCTTGTATTGGCACTTTGTAATTTTAACTTCCCATTCCAAGTATTGTAAATTAACAATAGCCTTTGTTGGCAATTAAAGTTTTTAGCTTGCCAAATTCGCAATTTGCTCATTTTAATCATGCGTTATTTTGACTTCTTGCAAAATAGGCATATATTTATTTAAGTACTTGCCATTTATTTGCAAAATTCGACCATCAGAGCCAAGTTCTTCGACTTCAAAGGCACCGTTAGTATACACTTGTAGAATGCGAAATGGTCCTTCCCAATTTGGTGACCATTTACCCAAGACTCTATCTTTTTTATCCATGGGTAATATAACTTTCCACACTAGATCTCCTAAGGCAAATGTTTTTAGCTTAACCTTTTTATTGTAAGCTTTAGCCACTCTTTCTTTTTGCCTTATAAGAACATCCAACGCATGTAGTCTTTCTTCATCTAAATCAACCAATTCATTTAACATCATATTCCAATAAGAATCTGATGGACTTTCAAACTGTCTTTGAATTCTGACTGATTGTAAACAAATTTCGACAGGTAAGATTGTGTCATGTCCAAATGTAAGTCTATAAGGAGTAGTGTTGATTGATTCTCTGGGAGAATTTCTACATGCCCACAACACTTGGATCAAGCATTTTATGCCAATTCCTAGGCTTTTGCCCAATGTGTTTCTTGATCAAATTGATAATAATTTTGTTGGCAGCCTCCACTTGACCATTAGCTTGAGCATAATATGGTGTCGAAGTTAGTAACTTGAAACCAATTTCAGAAGCAAAGTCAACCATTTTTCGACCAATAAAAACTGTGCTTTGGTCAGTTGTAATGGTTTCAGGAATTCCAAACCTATGTAAGATATGGTTTTGAATAAAACTTATCACAGCTTCCTGATCAACATTAGTTAAGGGAACAGCTTCCACCCACTTGGTGAAATAATCTATTCCTACTAAAATAAAACGGTGACCCTTCGACGAAGTTGGTTTGATTTCACCAATTAAGTCTAAAGCCCAACCCCTAAAAGGCCAAGGTTTTATTATTGAATGCAATTCACATGCAGGCACATGTTGTATTCCTGCGTGTTTTTGACATTCTTGACAACCGTTGGCGAAATCTATGCAATCTTTCAGCATAGTTGGTCAATATACTCCTTGTCGAAATAAAAGCCACTTCATTTTGTGACCTGCTTGATGAGATCCACAAGCACCACTATGAGTATTGGAAATTGCTAAATATGCCTCACTTTCACTAAGGCATTTCAATAATACTCCTTCAGGAGTCTTTTTAAACAATTCATTCCCAATAATCACATAGCTTAAGGCTCTGTACTTGGTTTTTCTATCAGTCACTCCTATTGGATTCTTCAAGTATTCGACAATTTGCCTTCGCCAATCATCATTCGACATATTGTCAATGGCATAAATTTCCACTTCATATTTTTCAAAAAGTTGAAAATTTTCCACCAAATTTAACATCTCTGCCCCCTCAAGTTTTGGCATTGACAATTGGGCATTGGATGGATCTGTCGAAATCAGTTTGTGCTTTATTTCTATAAGCTCCAATAGCTTTTCTTTTGTCACTTTGTACCCTGAAGCTACTTGTGCCAAATCATTGGCCTCTTGATTTTCTATTTGAGGCACATGTTCTATGTGAACAGTATCAAATCTTTTTAACAACGTGTTAGCAATGGCAAAATACATTATTAAGTTCTCTTTGATGCATTTGTATTCTTTTGTTAATTGTTTCACAATTAGTTCTGAATCTCCTTTGATTTCGACATGTTTTGCCCCCAATTCTAACAAGATCTCAAGTCCTGCTATTAAGGCTTCATACTCTGCCTCATTATTGGAGCACGTCCCTTCAATTTTAAACTTATGCCTTGTTGGTATTTTTGTTGGTGAAATTATTAAAACTCCAACTCCAACACCATTTTTATGGCTTGAATCGTCGAAGTATAACTTCCAAGGTTGTATTTCCACTAAGTTTATTGTTTTTTCGACCACTGAATGGTCAACTATGAAGTCAGCCACTATTTGACCTTTTATTGCTTTTAATGGCTGATAAGTCAAAGAGAATTCAGAAAGAGCCAAAGCCCATTTACCTATTCTACTATGTAAAATTGGTTTCGACAGCATATGTTTAATAATATCGTAATGCGAATAAACATACACATCAACAGGCTTTATATATTGCTTCAATTTTGTACAAGAGAAATACAAGCATAAGCACAATTTTTCTATTGGATGATACCTAATTTCTGCGTCATTTAGAATTCTACTAAGGTAATAAATGGCCCTTTCGACACCATTTTCATCTTCCTGAGCTAACATGCTACCTATAGAAAATTCTGAAGCTGCTATATACAATTTCATTACTTTAATCTCGTCGAAAGCTTGTTGGTGTTCTGCATCCCACTTGAACACATCTTCTTTCTTCAGTCGAAGTAGTGGCGAAAACCCTTGGGTTTTACCACTTAGATTTGAGATAAATCTTCTACGGAAATTGATTTTTCCTAGTAATGACTGCAATTCTTTTTTGGTCGAAGGAGCTTTCGTTTCCAAGATTGCTTTCATCTTGTTTTGATTGATTTCAATGCCTTTTTTGTGTACAACGAAACCCAAAAAAGTCACCTGCACGAACACAAAAGGCACATTTGATTGGATTCATTTTCAATCCATATTTTCTCATTCTTTCAAATGATTGTTGAAGATGGTCTATATGACCAATTCCAGAAGAAGACTTAATTACAATATCATCTATGTACACTTGCATAAGTTTTTCAATAAAATCATGGAACATAGAATTTATTGCCCTTTGGTACGTTGCACTAGCATTTTTTAGGCGAAAAGGCATTACAACCCATTCATAGACACCTAATGCCCCTGGGCATCGGAATGCTATTTTTGATGTATCTTCTTCAGCAATATATATATTTGGTTATATCCAGAATAACCATCAAGCATACTAGCATTTCTGCCACTGGCATGGCATACTCATCTTTAGGTGTAGCATTATTTAAATTTCTAAAATCTATACACACCCTAAGTGTACCATTTTTCTTAATTACAAGCACTATATTAGCAAGCCATTCAACATACCTGGCAGTTCTTATGAACTTGCTCTTTAGTAACCTTTCTATTTCTGCCTTGATCTTCACCAAGATTTCTGGTGCAAATCTTCTTGGAGTTTGCTTCACTGGCTTCTTTCCTAGTCGAATTGGTAGTCTGATTTCAACAACTTCACGACTCAACCCTGGCATTTCATTGTAATCCCATGCAAAGCAGTCTTTGTACTCCTTCAGCAATTCAACAATCTGCGCCTTCAACTCTTGATCAATCTTAGCACTTATGTATGTTGGCCTTTTTATTGAGCCATCTCCCAAATCAATTTCTTCTAAGGGATCTTGTGCTTGGATCCTTTTGGTTGAACCCATTGGATCTTTTTCAAAACCTAAAGGCTCGTCATCATCGACGCAATCAAGCCTCTGGTTTTCGACAATGTTGTCTTTATTCTTATCTTCAACGGCTTCAGCAACTAATTGTTGTTGTAAGTCAGCTTCTAAAACAGCTTTTTTGCTTATTTTCGGCCACGTAGGCCGTAATTCTATCCCATACAGTGGGTTCATCCATAAATAACTATTTATGGTCCTTCCCACCCTATAGTCTTGACATAGCCTTGTGGGTAGTTGTCTTCGTCAATGACTTCTCTATCCCAAATGAATCCATAGTTGGGATCAAGAATCACTGAGTTCCTCACATTATCTTGGCTTTCATAACCATGTTCAGAGGAAATGCATGGCGCAATGCTCGCAAGTTTCTTGTCGAAGGTTTTCTTGGTGATAGTATTCACCTCAGCCTTGAAATAGCTTTGATCACCCTCAATATTTTCGACTAGGCCATCTTCTCTCCAAATAATGAGCCTCTGGTGATCTGTCGAAGGGATTGCCCCCACAGCATGGATCCATTCCCTTCCCAACAACATGTTGTAATATGCCTTGGTTGAAATCACCATAAACATAGTTGGCCTTCTAATGCTTCCATCAGAAAGGTCAACTTCAATGGCTCCAAGAGAGTAGCCACTTTTACCTTCATAGTTGGTAAGGATTACGTTGTGTGTTTTCAGATCTGTTTCACACTTCCCAATCTTCTTCAGCATATGTTGTGGCATCAGGTTCACAGCAGCGCCACCATCAACCAAGATCTTGCTTACCCCAACATTGTTTACATTTGCTTGGATATACAAAGGTTTGAGATGATTCCTCATCCCACAATCAGGTCTCTCAAAGACAGCGTGTTGCTCTTCCACACAACCATTCTTCTGGACATAGTAACAGATGGGTTTGTAAATGGTTTCTTCGTCGAAATCCTCTTCGACGTCGTTTACTTCAGAAACCACGTCATACTCAATTGGGAGGATTGAAACTACACCACACAAGACGTCAAATTCTGACCCAGAATCAGCGAAATCCGAGCCCATTTCTTCATCTAAATTGAGGCCCTCTTTGATCACTGAAAGTGGTGGAAATATCCTTTGAGTAGCTGGCTTTCTATCCATTTCAAGAGACTTTGAAGGTATTTGTTTGCCTTTCTCTTTGTTGGAGTTTTCCACCTTGCCTACAGCAGCAACTTTTTTCTGGCGTTGATATCTGCGCCATTGCGTTCTTGTCATAGGGTTCTTCCCTTTGTAATTATTGTTATAGGCATACTTGTTAGATTCAGTTGCCTTATTTTGGCTAGTAGCACTAGTGCTGCCCCTGACCAATTTTGCTGGTTTCTATTGATTTCCAACATTCTTTCCAGCATAATATACTGGGTAATACCCAGTACTCTTTCCACCAGAATGCACCCATTTCTTAACAGGTGACTTTGCTGGAGGAACATAAGTTCTAATCTGACCTTTCTGAGGATTCCTTGTCGAAGTAACCTTATATTGGATCCCTCTGTTGTTGTAATTGAACTTTGGCCTTTTGTCGACCCACTTTCCTTTACGTTTTAGTTGAGGCTTAAATCCCTCAAGATTCTTGGCAGCCTCTTTGTCGAAGACAGCACTGCACCTAGGACAAAACATAACTTCAGTATTGTTGATTTTGCAACGATTAAGAAAATCAATCAATTCTTCTTCAGCCCCTGGATACACTATATTCATTTTTTCAGAGTACTGGTCTTCAGTGACCATTTCGACATCAACCTTGTGGACAGCTTTCTCTACCTTAGCATTTTCAGCAGCAACCTCTGTGACCTCAACCACATTGAGATTGACTTCAACCAACAGTGCATCAACTGTTGGCAAGGATCAGTATCAATCTTCATTGGTGGCTTAGATTTGTCAGCAAATTTCAGCATTCCTTCGTTGATAGCATTTTGAACCAAATCCCTGAAAATGACACAACGGGAAGTGTTATGACCTAAGAAACCATGAAACTTACAAAAGCCTCTTTTCTGTCGTTGTTCTAATGGTGGAATCTTTAGGCCTTTAGGCACTAAGATTTGACCATCAGCCACAAGTTGATCAAATATTTCGTCACATTTAGATACATCATAAGTGTAAGTTTTTGCGACAAATTTACCATTCTTAGGTTCCACAGGATTTTTCCCATTAGAAGGTTTTAACAATTTGCAAGTATAAGGAGGTCCTGGTTTTAGTTCTGCAATGTTAACCTCTTCTTCGACATCTTCATAAGATATGTCGTATTCTTGGTCACTGTCATTAGCTTCGACATAAGCAACCTTTTCTTTTTTACTTTGGAATCTACTTGTTCTGGCTTTTTCGGCTTTGAGTCTTTCGACTTGTCGAACTCTATCAGCCAATTGTGCCATATCTCTTAAATGTAGTGTGTCTAGTTTCTTTCTTATAGTGTAATCTAGACCACCGGCAGCCATTTCAACTAACTCATGCTCAGGAACTTGGGTAAAACACCTTGCTTTGAGTAGTCTAAATCTATTGAGATAATCATCAATAGATTCTGCCCCCTTGCGTCGAACGCTAGCCAGTTCTTTAAGACTAATCTTACATTGGCCCATATAGAACTGCTCATGGAAGGCCTTTTCTAATTGACTCCAATTAAAAATTGAATTTGGAGGCGGTGTAGTGAACCATGTGAAGGCGTTCTTAGTTAGATAATTTGGAAAGAACTTCATCCTTAAATTCTCATTATGTGCTAGATCGCCAGCCTCAGTCAAATAACGAGCCACGTGTTCGACGATAGATTCACTGGTTTCTCCAGCGAACTTTGTGAACTTGGAAATTTTCCATCCCCTAGGTAGCTCTGTTTGTAAGATGTATTCTGACAAGGGCGACACAAAATTAGGCCTATGTAAACCTAAGTTAAGGCCATTCTGGGCTAAAATAGTTTCGACCATATTAGCCAGATTGTTTTGTGCTCCAAAATTGTTTTGTTGCACTTGTCTGACCACTTCGTCTGCATTTTGGTTTCTATTCACCAACACAACTTCAGGGGTTGCCTCTATCCTCATAGGCTCTTCGACAATTTGTTGTTGTCCTTGGTTTCCCTGATTCATAGGAATTGCATTGTTAGGCCTTTCTACCGGTATCTCTACAGGCCTAGCATTTTGGATTTGGGGGATTTGCTGGTTATGTACTGGTGGAGTACCAAAGAAGTCAGCAATTCTTCCCATTTGTGTTGCCAACATTTGGTAACTATTATTAGTGTTTTGTATCAAAGGATTAAACACAGTACCAATTTGTTGTGTTAACATATTGACCATATCATGATTGCTATCAACCATTTGTTGTCTTAATGCCAACAAAGATGTTGTAGTCAGATTAGTTTGGGCATTTCGGCTATGGATGCCTTCTGTTGAACCATGAGTAGGAGAATACCCTGTAATTGCATTATCTATAAATGTAGACGAATTTGTCTGAAGGCCTGCCATCAATGCTGTTGGCATGCCATACGGTAAAGCCCTTCCACTCATAGTAAATGGCATATTTCCAATCTTTGGATTTGCCATCAAAGGACTCGTTGGTCCTACTATTGGTGGCACAGAAGCCATTGTATTAACATTTGTTAATGCTGCAGTGGTCATCATTGACACATGAGTAATTATGGGAGAAGTTATAGCGGTTACTCCCATTGTTGTCGAAGAAGACATAGCAACGGTTATGCCTGCGAAATTTGCAGCGTTAACGTCTCTAACTGACGCTTGTTCTTGTGTACTTTGTGCATTTGATGCAGAAGCATTACTTGTACTAGAGCGTGCCATCTCTGGAAGATGTTTACCACTCCTTAATTGCATGCACCGACAAACCCAAAGTTTAAGAATTCAACGAAAAACTTTAAAATTAGCACAAATTTCCCACCGGGCGTGCCAATTTGTTTACCTTGGATTTTGGTAAACACCGCTAGTTTGAAATTGATTCTGTTTGCAAGATCAACTAGTAAATCCTAAGACCATTTGTGTTAAAGTTTTTCCCAGAATTATATGTGTTCTTGCAGTTTAAAAGTAAAAAGAAGAAGATAACCGTCGATCTCGCACGAAATCGTCGGATTTCCTCAATGAGGGAGAATAAAACAAAGAAAAAATTGCAGAAAAGCAAAGAAGAAAACAAATTAAAATTGCATTAATTGTAAAGAAAGTTGGTGCACAGATCATACATTCTTCTCTTGGCTCGTTTTCTCTGTAATGTGTTGGAAGTTAGAGCGTGAGAATTCTGTAATGAGATTGTGACCCCTTTTTCCTATGAGAAACTCCTATTTATATGAGGAGGGAAAACGCTAAAACTAACTAACTGTACAGAGAATTTAAAAAAAGGAAACTGCTACAGCCTTCGACTAGGATAACTACCAAAGCTTCGACAGCGAGCACTTGCTTTTGACTTGCTATTGAATTCAGTTTTCTTCTCGTCGAAATATCACCCTTCAAATCTAGTTAAGTCTGAAGCTTTGTCGAATTTGCCTTCTGACACAACTCTTCTGTGTTAAAACCAACACCTTCTTCTAAGAAAACCAAAGTCAAACCGCGTTGACTGCATTTAATTTAGCCTGTCAAAATTACAGGCTAATAGGGGGCAACCCTTATTTTTTATGGGGGCAAAATAAATTTGTTATATATATTTCCAACCAAAATAATTTATTAACTCCAAATAGATCCGTCCCAGTGGGTGAGTATGAACGCATTATTCAATCACTATGATACATAATTTTTTTCTATTTAAATATTTTAAAATAAAATTAAATACTGAACTAATTTTGCCTAGAAGATAGCATACTCACTAAATTTTCAATGAGTATGGTAGAATTTTCCTTTTAAATAACACATGACAAAATCTTATCGAAAAAACAAAATAACAAAGCAGGTATTTAAATTTATAAACAATTATTATAATTTATTTTACAAATAGTTGTTTTACAATTTAAATGTGAAGTACTATTGTTACCAAAAAATAAATAAATGTGAAATACTATTATTTTGGAAACAATAAATTAAAAATCAAATCACAAAATATGAAAAAAAAAAAATCAACTCACGAGTCCTCTCCAAACCCTAACTGCCCTTTCAACTTTCTTTGTACTCTCCTCTTCTTTGCTGCTCACCTACTGAAGGGGGTGGCTTTAATTTAGGTCAGTTATTGGCCTGAAGTCATCCCTCTATATCGTTTTTCGTGTCTTTGTCATTTGAGTGCAGTGTTATTGTTGTTCGTCGTCTAAGTGCAGCGTTTTTGATTTCCCGTCTTGTTGTGGTTTTCGTATGGTTCAGATCAATTTCGATCTATTGCAGATTCAACCAATAACTAGGACCTCAAAGTTACAGATCTGCATGCATGGGTACTCCAGTGACTTTTATTTTGTCACATTTGTAGGCATTTTGCCGTTTATTGCTATTATCATCGGTGTCGTGAGCTTGTTCGCAGATTCATCCTCTGTGTTTTTAGTAATGAATTTGTATTATCATCGATATAATCTATCAATTTTAATAAATGCATATCTTTTTTATTAAAAAGGAAAAGAAATCAAATCACAATCTATAGATGGGTTAAGCAAAATATCTGTATATGTTACTTAATTTGTATTACAGATATTTTGCTCAAAAATATTTACTTGGTTTGGTCTCAATTATAAGTAATTATGGGTTAAGATTCCCTGGGCTAAGTATAATCGCAGGAAATCAAATTCTCATAGGTGATTTCTTATACTCATGCAACTCCTATTTGAAGAAGTATTACTGATAGGGCGCAAGTATACGGTTCTATCGCGTAATAAAAAGTATCGATCTACAGAGGTTTGTGATTGCCAATAATTTTTTGGTGGGGATTAGTAGGGTCGGTCCTTGGCCTGTGCAGTTTGTGCTACCGCACAGGGCCAAGCCCAATTTCATTTTTTAGGGCCCCCAAACAATAATATAAGTTGCGTATCTTTATATATATATATATATATATATATATATATATATATATAATGTTCGATAATAACAAACTCGCAGTAGTTCAGTGGCTTTAGATTCACATTGTTACTTATTGTACGCGGTTCAAACCTCCCTGAAGCCATTTTAATACTTAAAATCATTGTTTTAAAAATTTAATGTACTTTTCCACAAAAGCTTGACCTAAAATATAAAAACTAGATGGCTACATGTGTACATGGTGAAATATTTAGAACACTCAAGAATACTATAGACGCACGCATGACCTAATTGTGCAGAACAATGTAATAGCGAGAAATGTGGGGCTGTAACTTGACTAGTATACCTCTAATACACATTAAGTGTCCCGGAGTGGCAGATCCAAAAAATTTAGTTAGAGGGGGCAAAAATATTTTATATGAAATTTGCAAAATTTACTTTTAGTCCCTAAAAAAATTTGACTCACTTTTAACCCCCAATATTTATATCGTCAATGCTTTTAATCCCTCATGACATTTTTTTTTGGATGTTTTATAATATTGGTAAGCGCTACTAAAAGTCATAAAGGACTAAAAACAGTGACAAAGAAATATGGAGATTAAGAGTGGGTCAAATGTTTTATAAGGACTAAAAAAGGTTAGGGCTTGCGTTTTGTGAGTTTAGTGCAACTTGGTGAGATGATAATTAGAATTTATGATGTTTTTTCTTTTGCAAAATTAATTTGAATTTGAAAAGGCCTATTCGAAAACCATATTTGTAGCGGTTTTATAAATGAATTTGGACTACATATTGACCAGCTTCATAACATATATATTTTTTTTGACGGATTCATAACATATATCTATTGCCCATGTTATCGTTTATCCTTTAATTTAAGATTATTATGGCCATAAAGCAACACATTATATTTTGATAGTTGTATTTTAATTTTGTTTTATTTCCTACATGATTACAATTAAATGGTCGTCTTGTATGTTTATATTACATAAGACTCTTATACCTATCAGCCAAATGAGTCACGTTTTCTTC
This sequence comes from Astragalus glycyphyllos, assembly GCA_963573325.1. NCBI lineage: Eukaryota > Viridiplantae > Streptophyta > Magnoliopsida > Fabales > Fabaceae > Astragalus > Astragalus glycyphyllos. Next base: position 4,144,116 of record OY754308.1, on the reverse strand, counting down.
TCACAGAAAACTCGATTTTTATCCATCCTCTTTGGGTTTCCATTGCGGTTTTTAGTTCTTTCTATATTCTATAACATAAATATAATAATTAGAGGGTAAATTCTTAAAGAAATCTATTAATCGACGCCTTAAATTTCCCTCGCATCTTTCTATTTTGTACGCTTGATTTTTTTTTTCGTAATTATGTTCATCATACTCTAATTCAACAAGATCATTCCAATTGCTAGATGTTTGAAGAAAGTTGGCATTGTTGTCACTTTTCTATTGAGGGGATTGATGCTAACGATGGATTAGGAAAGGGTGTTTAAAGAAAAAGAGGGCAAATCAATTAGACGTGATCACGAGGTTACATGAATTATCACATATTTGTCGTACCAAAAAATATGACAAATTGGCAACAAATTAAATAACATTATTACATATATGGAGGACCATCTTTTCCATGAATTGAAAACTATTGTACGATCTTTTCAAGTATGGCATAAGACGAAAAAAATATCCATAACAAAATATGTAAAGTGCGATCCTAAGCAGTGTATATTGGGGTACTTTAGTGCTTATCTAAAAAAATAAAAGTATGGCATAAGACATTAAATAAGATGAAAAGTAAGAGAATATATTCAAGTTGTTTAACCCAATTAGTTAGTCAAGAATTTTGAAGTTTAAACAATTACCAAACGTATCATAATCAAGTTAATTAGAGAGAAAGAGATAGAGGAGCCTTTGCCATAACAAGTAGATGAGAAGTAGCTACTAGATGGATGCCACCACCAAAATTCTCTTCATCTTTTCCTTTCAATTATATTGCTTGATTACTGCTCACGTATACTCCAACTATATTCACCCTACTTTAGTTCAAACTTTAGCCACCAACGTAATGAATAAGTTAAAAAAGGAAGAAGAAAAAAAAGAAGAAAGTAAGCAAGTCGGAAAAGATGGGTGAGTGGTCACAAAATAACTACAATTTGATTATTTACTTTAGTGGATGATGGAGATATTGGGGAAATCATGTGTGTTTGTGCTTGCTCCTCTTTTTAGGGCAAATTGTTTGCATCTTGACTTGTAAATTACTTTATATATCTCTTCTTTTTCCTATTTCAACTTTAAAGGTCGTGTTCACCACCCTTCTATGTTCCAAGTTCTAACTCTCACATTATATATGAGAATCTTTTTGCTTTTTCTTTTTTATATTCTTTTTTTTGTTTGGAAAAATCTCTTTCATCACCTCTAAAACACAATCATATAAAACCTACTTTTGAATATGTCAAGTCTCAATCTCCCATTTCCATCGTGTTAGGGTATATTAGTGAAGTGGAAACAGAGGTATAATTAATTAAAGAATCATAAAAAAAACGCATCAAAATATTTTATTTTCGGGTAAACCACCAAATTCGTTTCTTAGTATTCATCATCTATCTCGTAAGCTTTACTCCCAATGTAAATGAAGATAATAAGTAGTTCTTTTTTTTTGTTGTTGATATAAGTGAGATATTAATGTATTAACGGGAGTACAAAGGGGTACTCTAATCCATACAATTAATTTAGGGTCTCGTTAAAACCTCTTTAAAGCCAAAATCCCATGAGAAAAAGGCTTAAGGAGGAAAAAGAGTACTCCAAGGAGAACAAAGCGACAAAGCCAATTACACAGGTATCGTTATGAAGCCGCGACACTTCAAAAATGGAGACGCACCTGTGTCGGATACGTATCCGATACCGACACGCACCCGATACTTTCTGATACGTACCCAAAGAGTATCCAATTATTTTTTAATTATTTTTAAAAAATATATGACTCGATACTTTTCAGCTACATCTTTTATACTTCTTACCAACTAAGGATACTTCTCAGATACATTTTCGATACCTCTTGCCAACTAAGCACATGATTGTCACTCATATATGATACACTTTAATACCTCAATAACTAAAAGACAAAATTATATGTTTTTTGTAACACAATAATAGAAGAAATAATACAATTGTGATATGAGTGAGATAAATATACACAACTATCTCTAATTGATATGATCACAAGTATTTATTTCTACAATGTGATGATCATATATTGACTAATGATATGCTTATGATTTATTAGCAACTACGTACTAATATAAATATCTTAGTCTATAAAAAGGCACCTATTTCCATCGCTAACTATTCGGATTGTACGATTTTGGGTGGTCTCAGTTACTTGTCCACTATTATTTTCTATGACTAGTCACTCGTACAGAGGTGTGTCGGTTGTCCTCTTCCTTTCATCCATATAGTTTGTGTAATTTTTTTTTATCTATTTGGCCCATTTTTTTCATATCTATAAACTGCAATATTTCTATTTTTCATCTTTGTTTTTTCCTATTTGTGTTTCTATTCTATTTTTTTTTCCGTTATGTTTTTATATGTTTAAATTTTAATTGAAATTTTTTATTACAATATCCCAGTCATGTCGTATCTTGATTTTCAGAATTTTTCCATATCCATGTATCTGTATCGTGTCGTATTCCGTATCGTATCCCGTATCTAGGCTTCATTCGCAATACTTCCTAATAGTTTCTCACACCCACGCAGTCAATAATTAACATTAACGAGCAAGGAATATTATTTGGCTGTCGGTCATTTCGTCTCTCTAGTTAATGTGAAATAAAATTCTATTTATGTGATTGTGGATGTGGTCAATTGTATTTGTACTTGCGTAGAAGTGGATGGATCGACTTCTGAGGAAGCTAGGATTTTTGGGCGCAAGAGTGAAGTGAGACTTCCTTTCTTCTTGGCTCCTAACTAGGGTTTTGCTCCTAACGGAGAAAGGCGCTCAGCATAGAGTGATTCCCTCTCCCCTGTCTCTCCTTCGGTTGCCTAGGATTAGCTCCTATGTCTTTCTAGGGGGATTCCATGTTTGACCTGGTGCACCAGGCGAGTTACATATTGAGCCCAATGCATTAGGCGAGCTCCCTGGCTTGGCTCTATTGGACTGCTGGGTTCTTGGACTCTTGTCTCAAACTAGCCTACTTGGGGAGACTTACTGAGGGTCAGTAAGTAAGTGAGCAACTTACTTACTGTTCATACTTATAGGGCACCTTACTTCTTAATATTGCTAGTGATGCTCAAAATAAAATGCTATATTTGAGATGATTCATTTGTAATAAGAGTAGAAAATTTAGTTGTACCTATTCTGATTGGTGCTCAAATCTGTTAGGATACTTAAAAGCATTGCAATACATTAACGACGTAACAAGTTGAAGTATTCTTGCACCACCCATAATCTGATAATATTTGTTGCTTATTAATAAATATTAACGATTGACAATTAATAGTGGGGAATTTTTTATTAAAAAATTGATAATAGCTGTTATCTATTGTGGTCACGACTAAGCTTCGACCTAGAAGTGTCAAGTCCCTTTAGAAACCCATTGCAAAGTCTTGACCGACCACTATCAGCTAAGAGCCAGGCTCTCATAGGCAGGCCGACCTCATAAAAATGATAAGACAAACTACAACAGATACTGAATACTTGGGGCGGTCTCCGAGCTCTACCCCGAGTAGACCTCCCTCAAAATGAACCCACACTCACCTTTGAGGTCGGAAGTAAATCCTAATTTTTTCATTCTTCTATCTAGCGTGTCTAACAAGCAACGACACCATTATGAGCAGATATCTCACTACGATCGCATTAACTGTCCATGGACTAACTTCTGACTAAATAAACATAGATCATCAGCAACTAGGGATTGCCTCTAGGCTCCTAGGCTTTATGGGCAGTATTCTATAAATAGGGTTTGATTTACTATGCTTTTTGGCTTGACTAAACTCTGATATTTCTCTCCCCTTATTCAAAAGCCTTAATAATAACTTAGACATCAGAGTGTCTTTGCATGGACACCTCCCAGCGTGGAGACGTGATGCCGCAAAGGAGAACCACCATTGTGCAAAATTCAACATCAACATTATCATATATTTAAAGCCATAGTCTTAAGGATTTTTGCAAGATGCGAGTGGGAGTGGGAATGAGAATGGGGGTTGTTTTTGAGCCTAGAATTTATAGATTTTTTTCCCTTACACCCTTATTAATATATTAGTATAAAAAAAAATTAAAACTTAGGTAGAGATATATTCAAATTATAATAGAAAAGGGACAAAATTGCAAAGACATATCACAGTGGTTTTTTTTTAAATTGAGGGTCTTTATAAATGACGAGATTATTATCAATTAAAGTCGTATAAATAACTATTTACAATTTCCCTGTAAAAATTCGAACTTGGTCCCTCAAGTTAAAAGGGATAGCTCTTACTGTTAAGCCGATTGCTCATGCACTTTTGATATTAAGGGGTGCAGGCACTAAGCCCTAAATAACTCGACCTCTACTTAACAAGATGATTTTAACAAATCATTAAAGATAATATTGTGATGATTATGACAAATATTAGAGACTATTTAATAAAAAGTGATACATAGTACGAAAGCTTTTTGAAGAATTGTCAGACATATGTTTTTTTATATAAATTAGAAAGGAAAAAGTAGGGACTGCATAACCCAACACTGCCAACCGAACCCAACACTGCCATTTGCATAACCCACATGATTCTTTGTTTTCGTCTCGTACCAAATACAATTTCTCCTATTTAATGTGTTTATTTACATAATTCTTCGTTTTCGTCTCGAACCAAATACAATTTCTCCTATTTAAAGTTTTTATTTACTTGAGTGACAAAGTAGGAGAAAAGTGTAAGTTGAAGGACAAAATTGACAATTTACTCTTTTCTTTTCTTTTTGTTAGGTTTTTCTTAAAAAAAAATTTTTACAATTGTGTTCTATTATATGACAACAAGTGAGTTGAGCTATCACTATTTCTTGTGTTCATGATACTTGTAAAGAGGGTAACTTTGTTTCTATCCATAACCAAGAAAAATAAATTAAATTTGACCGTTAGGTTTGGGAGAAGTGGTTTTTCATAGAAGTTGCATGATTTATGGGTCTAAGTGGACCCCTCCCACTCCTCTTTTTCTAGAGTACATGATCTTTATTTTCTATCTTTATTGATAGGCATAATTATATTCAGTATTCCAGGTTGAAAATCTACCCTTTTTTTAAGTAGTAGTTGGCACTTTTCTTGTTCAACAACAGCATGTAACTTCACTATCAGAATTCAATTCCCATTGAAATGAAAAAACTACCAAAATTGAATGGTGTGAACCAATGACAAAAAAAGTGAGAGAGATTTTGGGATTTGAAGTTAAGATATGGTCAATGGAAAATAGTAGTAGTTATAGTAGTAGAAGTCCTTTCTTTCAATTGAAGAGTACATTTCCCTATACTTGCTCTAATTTATTTGGCAGGTAGTATTCATAATTCCATGTGCATTAATATACCCCACTATATAGGACACGTTATTTCACATTCATTTGTTAGACATTGTATTCAACACAAAGATACCTAATCTAGAGGAACCACATTGCTGTTATTTGATGATGAAGAGGTTGTCTCTACCATTTCTTGCTGACTCATTTGCCACTTAACTTGGAGCTGAATTTGTTCTAACATGATTTTGGGGATTCAGTTGGGAAAACTCAACTTTTCAATGACACTGATTATTTAACCTTATAACTTAAAAACAAAAAATGATGGAGACAGATACTGATGAACAACAGTGCATGCATGTGAGAAGAAATTAAAGTCATTCAACCAACCTATTGTTTTGGGTGGGTTTGAATGAGTTGATTATAACTTGTATGGAAAGGTGTTGATTTTAAGTTATAGCAATATCAATTGGCACTTCAATGAAGATATATGTGCTAGAATAAGGGAAAGCTTCCAAGGAAAAAAGATAAAGCTTATACCTTTTATACATACCATGATGACACTTTTTTTTAGGAAACCATGACCCCATGTATGTCACATAGTTAGCAACATGTGGATAATCATAACACTACAGCAAGAAAAAGATTTAACAGTGCTTATTTTAGGCCTCTGATAGAGCTTACAAGCATGATCTATTCACCCACTATTGAAGGTAAATAAAAACAATAGCTTGTACTTAGGCTAATAAAAATTGGGAAGAGACACACTTGAGGTGTGCTAGCTCAGAGTAAGAGCTAGCCTTATATTCTCAAGGTGTTGAGTTCGAATCTCCTTTAAGACAGTTGTAAAATGATCACTAATACCACTTTAATTAATAAAAAAATTCTGAAAATAGGTAAGATTCTTAAGAAAGCGTTGTCTAATGCAAAAATCAACTTAGGAAACAAGAGTGCTTCAGTTAGAAGCGCAAATTAACACTAGGAGGCAATACTTTTTGTTAAAAGTGCTACCTATACCTAATATGTTAGGCAACGAATCTTACAAGAGGCGCTGTCATTCCCATTTCTTTTCAATACGTTAGGCAACAGTTCCTTATAGTAGCCCATTCCCTTTTTTAAGAGATTTCCAGCAATTAGATACACATACATAACATTGCATACAGAATTGGAAATGTCACAAAGTTCTCATTTCCTAGTCTATTTAAATCAAATTCACATAAGTCTAATAACTATATAAATACACAAATCTTCAAATTCATTAACAAAGGAAATTAAACATCTCTATATCCAATATTTCTCAGTCAATGTTTTCTAATGCAACAAAAAAATTAACATTTTACAACAGCATAATCCAAAATATCCTCATCACTCTCACCCCCTCTTCTCCCTCTCTCCCTGCAAGCTCTCTCCCTTTTCTCATCACCACACAGTTTCACATTCGCCTTGCCCCACCACCATCACCTCAGTTTGTCTTCTTTTTCGCATTTCTCTGTGTCTTGGTTTTATTTCTTTTTTGCACTTTAGTACCGCTCGATACTTTAGTACCAAACACTTTCGGTACTAAGGTACCAGACGTGTATTTTTGAACCATCTAATACACGTTAGGTACTTTAGTACCAGACAGCTCTGATACTAAGTTACCTGGTGTGTATTTTTTGAATTGTCCGATACACTGTCTGATACTAAAGTACCTGATGTGTATCTGTCTGCTCAAAAGATACACGTTCGGTACTTTTAGTATCGAAACTATCCAGTATTAAGGTACTACGTGTGTTAAAGAGATTTTAAGGGGTATTTCAGTAATTTCATTGGGGCCGGGGGGGGGGGGGGGGGGGTGGGGGGATGAGTAAAAAACGGGTCAATATATTCTTCTTATTGGATAAGCCCAAATAATGTGTTACAAGTTACAACTATGAAGCCTCTATTAAGTCTCATGATCAAGACAAATACTAAAAAATAATGATGACTAGGACAATGTAAGTACCTAACCATGTCGAGAAAAAAAAAAAATCTAATAACAGTGCCAATTGGGGACTGTATTTCCACACCCTTAAATTAGTAGTAAGAGTTAAGTTCTGTGTGGCATTCGAATGGGCTTTATAGGAACGAGTTTCTTTGCAGGTGAAATTGTAGAAGGTGTATTAAAATCAGTGGGGGTGCAGAAAACATGGACCTTACAAATGTATAAAATAGGGCCATACTTCACACAAGTATACAACCCCCTCCTTACTCACAAGACACCCCCAACCCCCCAATATCCCCAAAATACCCCTCTTTCATTAAACCCCTCCCCTTTCTCTCTCACACTCCCCTTTCCAACCCCAAACCCAATCTCTCCCACTTCTCCCTCTTCTTCTCGTTCGCTTCTGTCTTTTTTTTTCTTGGAACTCTACATAGGTCGGAAGTTTACTTTCGAACCCGTGTACTCAGAACATTAGAACCGAACGGTTTCGGCCTCAAAATTTCGAACTGGTTCGTTAATTAAGTTCTGAACCTTCCAATTTTTGGTTTCCAGCGTTCTGAATGCCAGTCTTTTTTATTTTTATTTTTTCAGATATGGAACTCGTGACCGTTATCCAGCGAACTAACGTAAGTTTTCGAACTATTCAATATATTTATTAGTTCTCGTTAGTTAAATTTTTAAAATGATATGATTTATATTGAATTGCAAAATCGCATCAATATTATATAGAATGTTTTTCAGCAGATTGGCAACACATTGCCTCGCAATGTTGTCCGACAAGCTGGTAATTGCAATGTATACATTGCTGTCAAGAGACATATCCGTAATATGGGATTTTTGGAAACTGATACACATGCTATCTGCAATGTATACAGGGATATTGACAGTGTTGAAGTTTCAATTACGTATATTCAGGATGGTCATTTCAATGTTGTCAAAAACTGCATGATAATGAAGACACTGACTCACATGCATCAGACTCGACTGATTCAGATTATCAAGCATTCCTTGCAAATTATGTCTCTGGTGATGAAGTTAGTGACAATGAAGAAACAAAAGTCTCAGTCAATGGGCCATCATTTGGTGAATATGACAACTGAAATAGAGAAGTTTTATTTTAAGTGACAAATTGTTGTTATTTTATTTGGGATGTTTTAATTTAACAGATTAAGTGTTGCTTAACATTCTATTTTATCTTTATTTGAATAAAATCTAGCAAAAATTCAAAACAAAACATTCAATCTTTATTTCAATTTTTTGAATCATAACGAAACAAGAACGACGAATAAAGTGATAAAACAACACATAACGAAACTAGCGATTATTTGGGAAGTCCTTGTTGCAAACGATAAATGATCTCGTTCGGAGTGCGTATTGTTTTGACATACATCTACAAGAAACGACGTCCTATTGGAATATTAGCATGTGCTTCCATCATGGTGCGAACATTATCGTCGCTTCGAATCTCCATAGCTGAATGATGAATGGCCCCCTCCTCTCCATAATTGTGCTTGTGGTAACATAAATGACTTACGTCTTTACGCCACTCTCCCTTTTCCTTCAACTAGGTGATGTTATATCCTTATTCAACCTACAGAAGATAGGATTGTTACATTGAAACCAAACACCATCCTCCCTGTCGGTGACATTTCCACAGGGATAAAGGACGGTTAAGAATTTGTCACTTGAGTACTGGGTTCGGCACAACTCTCATTCCATTTCAGCGGGTGGGGGTAGGGTGTTTGTGAAGAAGCAGAGATGATGAAGCAGAAATGTGGGTAGGTTGTTTATGAGACTTACTGAAAAGTGAAAACCTATTTATAATAGGTGTGGTCGAATGTGAGTTGTTGATTTTAATGGATCAGAACCGTTGAAATTCTATCAGTTGTAGCACAATTTCCAAAGAAAATATTAGCCACTCGTTTTTCTGACACGTTTGACCGCTTTTTTGACTGATTTTAGGCCGTTGAAGATAATGGATGGTTGAATCTGAGCAGTTGAGCGACATAAAATATCTATCAAATTTTACAGTGGTTCGATACTTTCGGTTCGAACCAGTTCGGTTCTTAACAGTTGGACTGGTAAAGTCATTATTGAAGGGCGTGTCTGTCAAGAAACAACACTCGGGAGCGCGATTCATCAATGGCATTTTCATATTTTCCATAGTTTTGGGGGTGTCAAGTGAGTAGAAGGGGTTGTACGAAGTATAGGCCGTAAAATAACTGTTGACAAAAAAAATGTATGAATAACCAATGACTTTTTCTGATGACCTTCAATTGCAATAGTTTTTTTATTTTTACAAAAAATACTTTGATATCAGGAATAATGTACAAGCCTATATATATATATATATATATATATATATATATATATATATATATATATATAAAACTTGAGTTGAGATGAAATCCAGGTTGGACCAATGTACCCTTTGAGCTGGTGAGCTGCCGACCGACGTGGGTGTGGTACCTGCACACACTCCGATGCCCAAGTCAGTAAAGTGAATTTTATGGTGAGATGAGATATATGATCTTACGTGTGACGTGGAGACGGAGCGGTATCTATAGGGCTGTTAGTCTGGTCGCGACCCGTCAGATGGCGATCTGTGCCTTCGCACACTGGTTGTCTTGTTCTTGCTCGTGTCGAACTACATCATCGTAATCCGTTGAGGTCGGTCCGAGGTGGTCTTCGGGCCGGAACAGTTGCCCACTAGGCCGGGGTCAGGATGCGGCTGTGATATGATGTGTGAGGTAGTGTTGGAGGTGTGAATGTAGCTGGGCTTGGTGCGTGGTGTTGGTATAATTTGGGGTTCGTTTGGGTCAGTAGTGTCGCTCGGCTCCAGGGTAGACACTTAGTCGTACGAGGCGACATTTCGGGGTTTGAACTTTGCGCTTCTTCTTGCAACGTGGTGTGGGGTCCCTTTTTGACGTTCGGTCTTCCATTTACGTTTTTTAGGGGATAGCTTCGAATTGTTATACCTGGGGATCGACATGTTCTCGTACGTTGAGACTCCTGGCTTCAAGTGAAATTCCCATAGGTGGGGTCGATGGGTTAGGTAGATCCAGCTTGTTGTACTTTGCGGTATTTGGCTCGGATGCGGGGCCCCGCCTTATGGCGGCGGGAGCGCATGATAAACTCAAATTTAGTGCATATTTAAAGATATTTTTGAGTTATTTTTAAATCAATTATTATTAGTTATATAAATCATTGGCTTAATTTGCTCTTTATTTTATAGAAAAGAAGAAAGTATGAAAAAGGATGAAAGCCCAACTTAAAGCCACTAAATCATCAATTAGAAGGGCTCACGACTAAAATGAACATTAGGCCATGTGGCCCATTTCAAAGAAACAAGACAAAGCCCATGAGAGAAAATGTCGTGGTGAATTGATTGAATTTGTGGATTTCACGCAACCCTAGGAAGCAAGGATAAAAGGCACAAAAGAAAGGGGGTGAGACTGATTAGAAAAGCTGCATGTTACAAGCCGTACAGAACACAGGAAGAGTGACCGTCAACAGTAACGCACAAGAGAGATTGATGATTTGGGTACAGTTTTTGACAGTGTGAGAGAGCTTTCAAGTAGAAAAAGGAGAACAGAGACTCAAAATAAAAATTTCTCTAATCTTGTTTATTTTTATCTTTGTAATTCATGCTGTAATTTCTATTTCATTGTTCTTTATGACTTTGGATACCTAAATCCTCTTCTAGAATCTTAGGTGGATCTTGCAAGTCTAGAGAACCTTTTATGTTCTAGTTTCATATTTGAATTCCGGTTTTTATTTCAATTAATATTGTCCTATTGTTCTTTTTTCTCTCACATAATTAGGATTATGTACCATTTGCATGTTCATAATCAATTAATTGATCAGCGACCGCACTGCAACTAGTTGGTGGATCTATAGGATAATTGGTGCTATAACTATTTCAATGCCAAACGTTAATTTAATCTTCCAATCATTCAATCTTTTTGTTCTTTTTGCTTTTCTTAAATTTAAACTCTTGCATGACCAAACAATGGTTGATTTAGGAAAAATAATATTAATCACGAATGGCCAATCAGATTAATATCTTTAGTAAATGGATTAGTAATTAAATAAAATAAAAGAATTTAGGTAGAATTAGACATAGGGTAATCGAAGCTTGCAAGTGAAACTGTGATCCTAGACCTCTCTCCTTTAATTAAATCTTGCATTTTATTATTGTTATTTATTTCTGTTTAATTTGGTTCCATAACAACTCAATTATTCACTTGTCTACATAAAAAAGATAATTTTTAGTAGTTTGGTACTTGTTAATTGATCCCTATGGAGACGATAATCCTTTATACTACATCTGAGTAAGAGTACACTTGCTCTAAGTGTGTTTTTAATGTAACAACGCCTTTGTTGTGCCTTGCGGGATACAACTTACGGGTCACGTCCCGATCTAGCTCGGATCCTAGAGGGTGGCACCCTCGGGAGGGGTCCCGACTTATGGCGGCAAGAGCGCCTTATCGTACCTCGTGGAATCGAGCTTACGGGTCACGACCCAATCTAGCTCGAATCTTGGAGGGCGGGACCCTCGGGAGAGGTCCTGACTTATGGCGGCAAAAGCACCTTATCGTACCTCGTGGAATCCAGCTCACGGGTCACGACCCGATCTAGCTCGGATCCTAGAGGGCAGGACCCTCTGGGGGGTCCCGACTTTCAATGTTAGGTGGCATATGTTCCTGATGTATGGAGACTTTGAAGAGGAAATATGGTTTTCTGCTTTATTCTTTATTGACATTTAGTCGTTTACAACTTAGCTGAAATACATCCTTAATTTGGTTGCATTTTAAGATCGCGGGATTGCTTGCTCTTCAGTGGTCTCGAGCTTGTATGCCTCATTTTCGGTCTTTGCTATGACTCGGTACTGGCCTTCGCAGTTGTGGGCGAGCTTGCCCTGGGAGGTGTTCTTTAGGTCGACGTCAGCTCGGTGGATGACGAGGTCTCCGAGGTTGAATTATCAGGGGACGACTCGTCTGTTGTATCGTAATGTCATTCGTTGCTTGACTGTTGCTTCTCTTACAATGGCCCTATCTCGGGTCTCCTCTATGAGGTTGATCTCTTCTCGGATTTCTTGCTCGTTGTTTTGTCGGGATCGCGGGTGGCGTCGTCCTCCATGATGCTTCAATGATTTCCACTAGGATGACGACCACAACGCTGCATGCGACTGCAAAAGGGTCTCACCCATGGTTGAGCGTGGAGTGGTGCGATAGGCCCAGAGGACATGACGGAGTTCCTCTGCCTAGTTCCTTTTAGCTTCTTCCAACCATCTTTTCAGACCCCAGAGGATGACGCGATTGGCCGCCTTGACCTGCTCGTTGGTCTAAGGATGCTCTACAAACGTGAACCTGTGTTTGATCACTAAGTCGCCCATGTACTTTTGGAAATTCTTGTCAGTGAATTGTGTGCCGTTGTCGGTGATTACTTTTGCCGGTACTCTAATCAGACTAAGATGTTTTTTGTAACACCCCCCTTTTACTATTACAATTAAATAGACAATTATCAGAGTCACCTCGAAGGGCGCTACATTTTTCACCATTTTAAAAAAAGAAAATCTCCGAAATAATTTATATAAAAGAAATCACCAAGCAGCGGAAATATTAACCAGTTTAAACATCTCCAGAATTAACAATTAAAGACATCTCCAAAATAAATTAAAACAATTTCCAATAACTAAAATAATAGTTCAAAACGATAACTAACGACTCCCCGGTGCTACATATCAGAGCTGACACAGACCCAAACGAGAGAGGAAGCAAAATCTAGCAATTCCTCCACGAGCACTAGCGATCACCTGCAGCGTTGCCGCATGAGAGCAACATTCCAAGCAGAAGGGGTGAGTCTAACAGAGATAATAAGCAGATGATAACAATATGCTAGCATCAGGTAACTACAGCAACACAATACAATTACACCATATCACAGCACCAGATACCAAAGGAAAAATCCATTTGACAGTGAACAACCAAAATTATAACATTCATAGACAATGGGATGATATGCAACCCCTCCAGTGGGCATATGCATGCGGTACCGATCACCAAAATGAGCCACGACGGGCATATCACCAATAAACACCAGAGGCAGAGCCTATATCACCAAAACATGCATATGACAATGCGACACCATGATTATGCACCAACTCACCATAACAAGTATTTAAAATAAATACTATATCACCAGAATCAAAACAAATGATTTCACCAAAAATAGCACCAAGTTGTAGCATCACAGCTACCACTAAACTCTCCTGAGCATACCAGCACCGCACCTGAAATATTAACACCAGACGGCTCCACAACGCGGACATAACGCACGCACACGACGCACAAGACTCGCGCACAGCGCCTAGGCACATCGCACCTACTTCAGCGAATTAATTAAAATAGCAAACGACATCGGATTTCAACAAATAAATACTTGTTGGAAAGCCCTATGGGTCTGGTTATCATCCCTAAGTTCAGTTTTTGAAGGAGAGTGTCCAATAGGTACAGTTTTCGAAAAGCACACAGGCTAGTTGCAAAAGAGGACAGTTTCTGTCCTTCAAATTCAAGCAATTCCAAAGTGACCAAAACTCAATCAAATTGCATGAAACTTGTGCATAAACTGGGGCAAATTTTGTCTAGTTTTCAAAGAAATTGGATTCGTTCGAAAAGGAGTTCTTTTGAAAACGTGGTAACCAAAACACTGACCCTGTGTCCAGATTGTTTCCAGAATCTTACTCTAACTTGTGGAATTCATATCTCGAGCTACACAACTCTAAACGCAACCAAACCAGTGCCAAATTAACAAGCATTAAGTCTATTTTCCAGAAAAATAAACCACATAATTTTTCGGTCAATACAACGTTCCCAGTCACCAAAATACCGAATCTATACCCAAATCGTTTCCAGAATTTTAACCTAACTTGTATCACCTATAACTCGAGCTATACAACTCCGAATTTGACGAAACCAGTGCCAAAACGACCGGCGTTAAGTCTATTTTCAAAAACAATCAACCTCATAATTTTTGGATCAACCAAACAGCGCCAGTTTTAGAAAAACCGAACCTGTGTCCAGAATCGCTAAATTGCCAAACACCAAACCCTAACGGCAACGACACCGCAACCGCCACAACAAAAACGACAATTCGACAACGCGACAACAACAATCAACCACGCACAGCAACAACAAAAACACGAACAATAACAACACCATCATCGTGATACAACAATCACGCAACAACAAATAACGAAACAAATCACAATAACGTGCAATAATCATCAAAGCACCAATCTCAACGAAAACACGATATGCAACGACACGAACAATTCAACAAAACCCTAGACTACCCACACATAATTATCATCAACCCATTATCAAGGTTAAGCCCACCCTTACCTCAACTATGGTGGCGCAAACTCCCTCCTAGTCTCGTTCCTCGATCTCCGAATACGGCGACTCCCCCAAACTGCAGCTTCAGTGCGAAGCCAATATCTCTCTCCTCAGAACTCGTTTCGAAGATCCGAACGGTGAAAGTGTAGAACTATATCTTACGAACCTGCTGCCCAAAAACGAAGACGATCCAACGGTTAACGAAACCGGAATCGCAATTTTACGGTGACAGGTTTGAGAAAAACGGGAATTGTTTTCTCTCTTCTTTTCTCTCTCTTTGGTGGCTGCTCTAATCCGAAATTCCTCTCTCTCTCAACCCTAAATTAATCCTCTCCACTTATAATAAGTGAGAAACATAATGGGCTAAATTATTTGGGACTTTATCCACATAGGAAGGGAGTCCAATGCTATTTTTAACTAGCCCACAACACGTGATTATCATCTAACTCGTTTTCAACATAGCTACTACGCCCATAATTTCAATTCTTACAATCATCCTACGGCAATCCAACTTCGAAATAATTTGATTAAATTTTAGGGCGTTACAACTCTCCCCCACTTAGAATATTTTCGTCCTCGAAAACATACCTGATTCAAACAGCTCCGGATAGGACTCTCGCATCTTGCTCTCCAACTCCCATGTCATGCTTTCACCAGCAGCTCCTAACCAGACCACTTTTACCAGGTTTATCTCTTTGCCACGTAAAGTCTTCACTTCACGATCTTCAATTCGCACAGGCATTGTCTCCACAGTGAGATTATCCCGCACATGCACATCATCCATCGGAATCACATGGGACGGATCCGAAATATACTTCCGAAGTTGCGACACATGAAATACATCGTGCAAATTCGAAAGATTAGGCGGCAAGGCCACCCTATAAGCAACATTACCAATTCTCTCAGTGATCTGATACGGTCCAATGAAACGAGGAGTCAACTTCTTTGTCTTCAATGCACGCCCAACACCAGCCATAGGCGTGACTCTCAAAAACACATGATCACCAGCTTGGAATTCTAAATCCTTCCTTCTCTTATCATGATAGCTCTTCTGTCTACTCTGCGACGCTTTCATTTTCTCACGGATCCATTTCACCTTTTCAGTAGTCTCTCGAACAACCTCGGGTCCAAGAACAATACTCTCCCCAGATTCATGCCAACACAACGGAGTCCTACATCTCCGACCATACAATGCCTCGAACGGTGCCATCCCGATGCTAGAATGGTAACTATTGTTGTAAGTAAACTCGATCAACGGAAGGTGAGTATCCCACGCACCTCCCTGCTCAAGAACACAAGATCTCAACAAGTCTTCCAACGACTGAATGGTCCTCTCTGTCTGCCCATCAGTTTGAGGATGATAAGCTGAACTCAACCTCAATTTAGAACCCAACGCTCCTTGCAAACTCTTCCAGAAATCAGAAGTGAACCTAGGATCTCTGTCAGACACAATGCACAAAGGAACACCATGCAACTTCACAATCACCTGAATATAAATCTCTGCCAATCTCGACACCGGATACGTGATATTGATAGGAATAAAATGAGCAGACTTCGTCAATCTATCCACAATCACCCAAATCGAATCGTGCCCCCTCACAGTATTAGGTAACCCTATCACGAAATCCATAGAAATACTATCCCACTTCCATTCCGGAATCTCCAACGGTTGCATCAACCCAGCAGGCTTCTGATGCTCAACCTTCGATTTCTGACAAGTCAAACAGGAATACACAAACTGCGCCACATCACGCTTCATACCAGGCCACCAAAACATCTTCTTCAGATCCTGATACATCTTTGTAGCTCCCGGATGGATACTCAACTTACTCCTATGACCTTCTTCTAAAATTGCTCTTTTCATCTCCTCATCATCAGGAATGCAGATTCTTCCACGGTACTTCAATACATTCTGCGCATCCAACTCAAAGTCTTTATTCTCGGATTGATCAATCCCAACCATCAGGTCAACTAATTTAACATCTAACTTCTGAGCTTCTCGAATGCTAGCCATGAATTCATTATCAATCTTCAACATCCCCAATCTGACACTCTGAGGCGTCACTTCACAAACCAAACTCATATCCCTGAACTGCTCAATTAATTCGAGTTCTCTAACCATCATTGCTGACATATGCAACGTCTTTCGACTTAAAGCGTCAGCTACCACATTAGCCTTTCCCGGATGATAGTTCAAGCTAAAGTCATAGTCTTTCAGCAACTCCAACCATCTGCGCTGTCTCATATTCAACTCTTTCTGATCAAACAGATACTGCAAACCCTTATGATCACTGAACACCTCAAACCTCGAACCATACAGATAATGTCTCCAAATTTTCAACGCGAACACAACTGCAGCAAGTTCTAAATCATGGGTAGGGTAGTTCTTCTCATGAGTCCTCAACTGTCTCGACGCATAGGCAACTACCTTACCATTCTGCATAAGCACACCTCCCAACCCCATCTTGGAAGCATCACAATACACCACAAACGACTCTTCGGGATTAGGCAACGTCAGAACAGGAGACGTCGTCAACCTCTTCTTCAATTCTTTGAAGCTCTCTTCACAACAGTCATCCCAGATGAAAGCTTTACCCTTGCAAGTCAACTGAGTCAACGGAAGTGCCAACTTCGAAAATCCTTCTATAAACCTCCAATAGTAACCTGCCAGACCCAGAAAACTTCTAATCTCAGTAACTGACTTCGGAGACTCCCATTGTAACACGGCATCAACCTTAGACGGATCCACGGCAATTCCATTCCCCGAAATAACATGACCCAGAAAGCTAACCTCCTTCAACCAAAACTCACACTTAGACAGCTTCGCATATAATTTCCTGTCCCTCAGAATTTCCAATACCAATCTCAGATGTTCTGCATGCTCCTCTTCTGACTTAGAATAAATTAGGATGTCGTCAATGAATACCACCACAAACCGATCCAGATACTCACGAAAGATACGATTCATGTACTCCATGAACACTCCCGGCGCATTAGTCACACCGAAAGGCATCACGGAATACTCATAATGCCCATAACGGGTTCTGAAAGCTGTCTTCTGAATGTCTTCGTCTTTCACCTTGATCTGATGATAACCCGATCTCAAATCTATTTTACTGAACACCTGAGCACCCACCAACTGATCCATTAAGTCATCAATCCTCGGAAGCGGATACTTGTTCTTAATAGTCACCTTATTCAGCTGCCGATAGTCTACGCACAACCTCATACTACCATCTTTCTTTTTCACCAACAACACTGGAGCTCCCCACGGCGACACACTTGGCCTCACAAATTTCTTTTCAAGCAGATCCTCGAGTTGCTTCTTCAGTTCTGACAATTCAGATGCAGACATTCTATACGGCCCGCAACCCATTTTCAAACTTGATGCATTTGGAGAATTCAGCACCAGCCTCACCATAATGTGGATAGAACTTCGCCAATTCAATGAACTTGGCAGCATACTCAGTCACCGACATATTACCCTGCTTCAGCTCCAGAAACTCAATCTCTTTCTTCCCACGGACATCTTCAGGATAATACTTTCTCAGAAATTCTCTGCTGAACACAGCCCAAGTGACCTCTTCATTCACAGTCGCCAACCTCTGCCTCACCTCCAACCACCAGTCATCAGCCTCCTCTGCCAGCATATGAGTACCATACCTGACTCTCTGCGCCTCAGAGCAATCCATAACACGAAAGATTCTCTCCATCTCTTTCAGCCACGCCAAAGCACCATCAGGGTTATACTTGCCCTTAAAGGTAGGAGGATTCTCCCTCTGAAACGTAGCCAAACTGCGCGACCCAGCATCACCAGCAGCACATGGGTTATTCTCCACAGTTTGAGCCACAGCCTGCAAAGCAGCAGCGAGTGCAGCATCGTTCCGTCCTGCCATCTCAACCTAACACTGCAACAGAAACTATAACCAGAAACGAGTAACAATTACTCAAGTGTTACTCGACTCGACGACTCGACAACTTGGCCGGACAGACCGAACTGCTCTGATACCACTAATGTAACACCCCCCTTTTACTATTACAATTAAATAGACAATTATCAGAGTCACCTCGAAGGGCGCTACATTTTTCACCATTTTAAAAAAAGAAAATCTCCGAAATAATTTATATAAAAGAAATCACCAAGCAGCGGAAATATTAACCAGTTTAAACATCTCCAGAATTAACAATTAAAGACATCTCCAAAATAAATTAAAACAATTTCCAATAACTAAAATAATAGTTCAAAACGATAACTAACGACTCCCCGGTGCTACATATCAGAGCTGACACAGACCCAAACGAGAGAGGAAGCAAAATCTAGCAATTCCTCCACGAGCACTAGCGATCACCTGCAGCGTTGCCGCATGAGAGCAACATTCCAAGCAGAAGGGGTGAGTCTAACAGAGATAATAAGCAGATGATAACAATATGCTAGCATCAGGTAACTACAGCAACACAATACAATTACACCATATCACAGCACCAGATACCAAAGGAAAAATCCATTTGACAGTGAACAACCAAAATTATAACATTCATAGACAATGGGATGATATGCAACCCCTCCAGTGGGCATATGCATGCGGTACCGATCACCAAAATGAGCCACGACGGGCATATCACCAATAAACACCAGAGGCAGAGCCTATATCACCAAAACATGCATATGACAATGCGACACCATGATTATGCACCAACTCACCATAACAAGTATTTAAAATAAATACTATATCACCAGAATCAAAACAAATGATTTCACCAAAAATAGCACCAAGTTGTAGCATCACAGCTACCACTAAACTCTCCTGAGCATACCAGCACCGCACCTGAAATATTAACACCAGACGGCTCCACAACGCGGACATAACGCACGCACACGACGCACAAGACTCGCGCACAGCGCCTAGGCACATCGCACCTACTTCAGCGAATTAATTAAAATAGCAAACGACATCGGATTTCAACAAATAAATACTTGTTGGAAAGCCCTATGGGTCTGGTTATCATCCCTAAGTTCAGTTTTTGAAGGAGAGTGTCCAATAGGTACAGTTTTCGAAAAGCACACAGGCTAGTTGCAAAAGAGGACAGTTTCTGTCCTTCAAATTCAAGCAATTCCAAAGTGACCAAAACTCAATCAAATTGCATGAAACTTGTGCATAAACTGGGGCAAATTTTGTCTAGTTTTCAAAGAAATTGGATTCGTTCGAAAAGGAGTTCTTTTGAAAACGTGGTAACCAAAACACTGACCCTGTGTCCAGATTGTTTCCAGAATCTTACTCTAACTTGTGGAATTCATATCTCGAGCTACACAACTCTAAACGCAACCAAACCAGTGCCAAATTAACAAGCATTAAGTCTATTTTCCAGAAAAATAAACCACATAATTTTTCGGTCAATACAACGTTCCCAGTCACCAAAATACCGAATCTATACCCAAATCGTTTCCAGAATTTTAACCTAACTTGTATCACCTATAACTCGAGCTATACAACTCCGAATTTGACGAAACCAGTGCCAAAACGACCGGCGTTAAGTCTATTTTCAAAAACAATCAACCTCATAATTTTTGGATCAACCAAACAGCGCCAGTTTTAGAAAAACCGAACCTGTGTCCAGAATCGCTAAATTGCCAAACACCAAACCCTAACGGCAACGACACCGCAACCGCCACAACAAAAACGACAATTCGACAACGCGACAACAACAATCAACCACGCACAGCAACAACAAAAACACGAACAATAACAACACCATCATCGTGATACAACAATCACGCAACAACAAATAACGAAACAAATCACAATAACGTGCAATAATCATCAAAGCACCAATCTCAACGAAAACACGATATGCAACGACACGAACAATTCAACAAAACCCTAGACTACCCACACATAATTATCATCAACCCATTATCAAGGTTAAGCCCACCCTTACCTCAACTATGGTGGCGCAAACTCCCTCCTAGTCTCGTTCCTCGATCTCCGAATACGGCGACTCCCCCAAACTGCAGCTTCAGTGCGAAGCCAATATCTCTCTCCTCAGAACTCGTTTCGAAGATCCGAACGGTGAAAGTGTAGAACTATATCTTACGAACCTGCTGCCCAAAAACGAAGACGATCCAACGGTTAACGAAACCGGAATCGCAATTTTACGGTGACAGGTTTGAGAAAAACGGGAATTGTTTTCTCTCTTCTTTTCTCTCTCTTTGGTGGCTGCTCTAATCCGAAATTCCTCTCTCTCTCAACCCTAAATTAATCCTCTCCACTTATAATAAGTGAGAAACATAATGGGCTAAATTATTTGGGACTTTATCCACATAGGAAGGGAGTCCAATGCTATTTTTAACTAGCCCACAACACGTGATTATCATCTAACTCGTTTTCAACATAGCTACTACGCCCATAATTTCAATTCTTACAATCATCCTACGACAATCCAACTTCGAAATAATTTGATTAAATTTTAGGGCGTTACATTTTTCATGAAGAATTTGGCAGCATTTTTCGATGTTATCTTGGCCAGTGGGTTGACCTTGATCCACTTGGTGAAGTAGTCAATGGCATCTTACAGGTACTTGAGCTGGTGTAGTGGGGAAAGGCCCAAGGAGGCTGATTCCCCACCACGAGAAGGGCCATGGGGCCGCCAATGCCTTCAGCTCGACTGGAGGTGCTATATATACGTCAGCATGCCTCGGGCAGTATTCACACTTATTTACATGCTTTTGGGTGTTCGTGTGAAAGGTGGGCCAGTAGTAGCCTGCCCGCAATGCCTTTTTAGCTAGGGCCTTGCTCCCCAGGTGTTGCCCGCCAATGCCTTCGTGTAATTCTGTCAGTACGTACTCTACCTTTCTTTTTTAGGCACTTCAGGAGCGGGGTTGAGAACCCGCGTCGATAGAGTTTCCCCTCGATAACGGAATAAGCGGACACACGCTTTCCCACCAAGGGGACTTCTTTTGCATCAATCGGGACCTCACCGTCCTCGGTACCTTACAATGGGTTTCATCCAACTAGAGTCGGTGACAATGCTGTAGATGTTCCCCCGGGAGAGGGTTTAGGAGAGATACTAGGCCTCGAGAGTGTTTCGTGGATTACACTTTATAGGTTCCCGGGTTTCTTTGTGCTGGCGAGTTTGGACAAGACATCAGCTCTGACGTTCTTCGTGTGGAGCATGTGGTTTACTTCCGCCTTAGAGAAAGACTTCAGTAGCTCCCTTACTTTGGCAAGACACTTTTGCAGCGTAGGGTCCTTTGCTTCGAAGTCCTAACTACAAGAAAAACTTATTTTTCTGGCGACCAAAATCCGCCGGTAAAATCGTGGTAGCAAACGGTTTCCGGGGAATTTTCCGCCGGATCTTAGACCCTTGGAAAATCCGCCGGAAAATTCTGAGGGATAATCCGCTGGAAAAGTAAGTCAAATCCGCTGGAAAAGTTTTTTTTTTGAAAAAAAGAACGAAAAAATCCGCCGGAAAATAGAAAAATCCGCCGGAAAGGTTTTTTTTTTTAAACGAAAAAAATTCGCCGGAAACTAGAAAAATCTGCCGGTAATGTCTTTTTTTTTAAAAAAACACAAAAAAATCCTCCGGAAATCTTTTATTTTTTTAAAAAAAAACGAAAAAATCTGTAGGGAATACATTTAAATCCACCGAAAATATCTCAAAATATTTTTTTAAAAAAACCAAAATCTATTTAATAAATAAATATTATTGATTATAATATATTTTTTAAAAAATTATTAATAAAAATATTAAATAAATTAAATAATAAATATACGACTTAAATATAATAAATTTAGTAATATATATTTTAAAAAATTAATAATAAAAATATTATTGATTTAATAATTGAAAATATATTTTTTAATGAATTTATTAATAAGAATATTAAATATACGAATTTATTAATAAATTAAATATAATATATTTTTTAATAATAAAATTAATTAATAAAAATATTAAATATAATTAGTTATTTAATAACATTATTTATTACATTAAATTAAAAATATTATGAAACTTTTTTTGATTGTAAAATAAAAATTAATAATTAAATTAAAATAATAAATTAAAAATACGATTCAAAATCAATACCCGGTCTTAAAACGATATATTATCCAAACAAGTGAAACTAAAAGATCCCAACAAAGTACGCAAATTAATATTCATAACCAATACAAATTAAAACTTAAATATCCAAACAACAAAATAACACAAGTGAAAGCTAATGGGGTGGGTGCTGGGGTGGGAGATGGTCTGAGTCATCGCTATGATTGTAATAGCTTCCACCTGTGGCGTTATTAGATGCAAGATAAGCACTAATATGATCGATATTATTCAAATCGATACTTGAGTTGAATTGCTGCTCAGAGTGCTGAACCTGCTGGGGTGGATACAACGGCTGCTGCTGGGGTGGATACTGCTACTGCTGGGGAGGATACTGCTGCCGCTGGGGTGGATACTGCTGCTGGTACTAAGGCCATGGCTGAAAGACACCGCCAAAATGCTACTGCGGTGGCAGGTAGGATGACATATGTGAAGATGATGGTCTGGACTGCTGCTGAGACAGCTGACTCAACAATTGATGATAACGCTCCTCATTTAGCCTTGCCTGCTCCGCATTTAACTTTTCCTGCTCCTCCAACCGCCTAGCCTGCTCTGTATTTATCCTAGCCTGCTCCTCCATGCACTCCTCAGCTAACCTAGTCTGCTCTCGAAGCTCCTGCACTTCCTGTGCACTTTGCTCCTGGCGCTCGGCAAACTCACGGCTCAACTGCTGGGTCAATTCAGTCACAACATTCAAAGTACTAGGTGCATATGAGCGGGCAGTACTCCCAGCTGATCCAGAACTTGACAGACTCGGAATAACACTTGCTCTGAAAGCAGAAGGTCCAATGCCACCAGACCCTACGAGGCGATTACTCTTTCGTGGGCCAACTACTTTCTCCCAGATGTCACGAGCCGCTTTAGCCTCCTCCACAGGATCAACTTCTGTACCCTCACTACTCTGCTGCTGAGTCTCACGGTACTCAGCAATCCCCGCCTCAAAGTTCTCCTGAAAAAATAACAACCAAGAAATGAATAACTATTAATAAAATAATGATAATTTATAGATAAACATATATATATATATATATATATATATATATAATATTGTAAAATTAGTTTACCTGAATCTCCCTCGCCTGATCAGTAATAAACTCACCAGTGTCCTCCCGTACATGAAGGTAGCAATACAACTCAGGCAAAGTAACTGG
This sequence comes from Astragalus glycyphyllos, assembly GCA_963573325.1. Lineage (NCBI taxonomy): Eukaryota > Viridiplantae > Streptophyta > Magnoliopsida > Fabales > Fabaceae > Astragalus > Astragalus glycyphyllos. Next base: position 4,120,213 of record OY754308.1, on the reverse strand, counting down.
CCTTTGATGCATCGCCTCCTATTGATAATGTTATTAATTAATATTACACATGAAAATTAATGACTTGTTAAATAATATTTAATTAATTAAGCAAGAAATTTACCAAACGCCGATGGGTTGCAGCATTAACACTCCCACCTGTGTGTGTGCAACGACCTTTATCAGAAGCCCTGCTTTTTCTAGCTTTTTCACAATATTCTTTAAATTTTGGTGTCCCCCAATAATCTTGCAGCTGATCCCATGCTGAATCTGGCATATAAGACGGCTTGTCATTATTTAATCGTGCCGTCCTTAATAAATCAGAATAGCGATGAGAACACCGCTTATGGAACACTTTCTCCATTTCTTCCTGCTCCTCCGGTAACCATGTGCATTTTTCGTATTTTAAAAATATACAATTATGTTTGTATAAACAAATAAATAATAAAATAATTAAAAATGGTTTTGTAGAATTAAAACTTACTAAAAATGAATTTAACATCGACGCAATTGCTTGTTCATCTTTCCTCACAACTGTCCAATTCTTCCATCCTTTATTAAAATTCTCCCTAATTGTTTGTGCGATTGCAGTTGCACTTTTCTTTGAAGGAAGAAACCTGTACAATATTAAAAGAGATGAATTTTGTTACACCAAATATAAATATAATTATTAAAAAACAAAGAGAGTAATAAATTACTAATAAATGTTACACTTACGAGTCACCAACGGCCTCCAAAATGATACGGCCATTAGGCGTATACCTCACCACCTCCTGGTCAATGTAATATGTGCGTATCCCATCAGCATGAACATTTACTGGGGCTATGCCCTCGGAACCCTCAGGAATCACTGGCTTTGCACTAGTAGAAGCTCCATCTGTATGAGGTCGAGGCACATATCTGCCACTAGGAACAACAACACGAGCGGGTTGCTGACGACGCCCAAGGCGAGTAGAAGTCTTCCTCCTACGACTGCTGCCAACATCCTCCGCAGGTGGAGGAACATATGTGTCATCATGATCAGACCCGGATCCTGAGTGAGCCATACGATTGTATATATCTAGAAATATATATAGATTTTAATATTAAAAAATGAGACTTAATTAATTTAAACACCAAAAGATAAATTGTACTAATTAATTATTAAATACAACAAACATGCATAAATTAAGTACTAGCTAATTGGAATTGTATTCATTCTCAAAATCATCATCATCAACGTGCTCTGCTGCATCTTCATTAGCATCTTCTTCATCATCAACTTCGTCGCCAGTGTTTGGCTCATCCATTTGATATGGCACATCTTCCACTGTGTCATCATTTGTCTCAATGCGACCTCTTGGCTTTGTTTCAATTGCAACACACCAACCACGCTTATCAGTCCGTGTTGATGGATAAGAGACACAATAGACTTGTCTCACATTTTGTGCAATGACAAACGGATCATACAGTCGATATCTACTACTCATTTTAATGTCCACTGTATTTGACTTTTGATTCACCCTTGTTCCTCGAGAAGACGGATCAAACCAATTACAATAAAAAACCACTACCTTCTGACTAAAATCTAGATGGGGGTACGCAAGTTCGTATATGTGTTGAACAACACCATAAAAATCATCTTCACCTCCTTCAGTGACACCCTTCATGCAAACACCACTATTGATTGTTTCTCTGCCCTGTGTCCATTCATTGGTGTGAAATTTGTAACCATTAACAAAGTATGTGTGCCATTCTTTAACACATCTTCGAGGACCATCGGATAAGTTTCTCAAGTGTTGGTTGGCAGGAGTTGGTGGGAGGGCATAAACATGTTGCGTAAACCACATTGGAAAATGTGCACTAATATGAGCAGATGATTGATCTTCATTTACTTCCTCTGATGACAAAAATTCCCTAATTAAAAAAAGATAATTAATTGTTACACAACCGTCACCATTAATTAGTGGATTGATAGTAAGAATTATTAATGCACGTTTGAGGAATACATACTCAATGAATGGTTGCACCTCAGAACAGTTTATCAACACATGAAAATGTGCTGAATTTAACTCTGCTTCGGTTAGCCAGTGAATTGACTCCATCCCAGATGGACGACCAGGTAGACAAAAGACAGACAAAGCTAAATGATGTCTAGGACAATCAATATCCATTTCATTTCGACTGCTTCTTGGAGCAAATTCACTCTTGAAATAATAAGAACAAAAATGGGTTGTTTCACGGTGTAATTAAGAAGAACATATGGATCCTTCAACTCTAGCTTTGTTTTTCACCGATCTTTTGGAATCACCCATGAACCTAGAGAAAATGATATGTTATATAATAAACATAAACTTCTTTCTTTGCTAGATCGATTATGATAATTAATAAACTGACCTTTCAAACGGATACATCCATCGGTATTGGACAGGTCTGCCAAGTTTAGCTTCATATGCGAGATGCACCGGTAGATGCTCCATAGAATCAAAGAAACTAGGTGGAAATACTCTCTCCAACTTGCATAAGATAAGTGGGATGTCTTGTTCCATTTTTGTAAGATCATCAACTTTTAGCGTTGCAGAACACAAAATTTTAAAGTATTGACTAATTTCAATAAGCGGATTCAAAACGTGTGTCGGCAACGAACTAAAAGCGATGGGAAGTAAACACTCCATGAATACATGACAATCATGGCTCTTCATCCCATGCAACCTCCCATTATCGACATCTGCACATCTAGATAAATTGGATGAATAACCATCTGGCATTTTCAACTCTTTTATCCACCGATAAATTGCTTTCACTTGTTCAGTAGATAAAGTATAATTGGCTTTAGGTTTCAATGTCCTAGTACCTTGCTCAACCAACAACAAATCCTTCCGTCTACAATAATGATCTATGTCCCTCCTAGCTTTCTCATTATCTTTCGTTTTACCTTTCACGTTCATGACAGTGTTAAATATGTTGTCAAAAAAATTCTTCTCTCTATGTATCACATCGAGATTGTGTCTCAATAGATTATCTTTCCAATAGGGAAGTTCCCAAAAAATATTTTTTTTTGTCCAATTGTGCCATTGTCCATAGCCTTCTGGACGAGAAACAACACCCGCTTTAACTTCCACAGGAGGAATATCCTTAACACTCTCCCAAACTTCCTCCGATGTCAAAATACGAGGAGGTCCATCTATTTCAACATTTCCCTTGATAAATGCATATTTCTGCTTTCGGAAAGGGTGATCCATAGGTAAGAACCTACGGTGCGAGTCAAACCAGGAAGTCTTTCCTCCATATTTAAGAGTAAAAGCCTTTGTGTCAACCATGCAAATCGGACATGCCATCTTACTATGTGTCCCCCAACCAGACAACATTCCATATGTAGGGAAGTCATTAATCGTCCACATCAAAGCCGCCCTCATCACAAAATTCTATTTGCGTGCTGCATCATAAGTTAAAACACCATTCCACAGTCTTTTTAGATCATCAATCAGAGGTTGCAAATATATATCAATACCAGCTGTTGGATTACTTGGCCCAGGAATTTGCATTTAAAAACATGTATGGTTTAGACATACACATTTCTGGAGGTAGGTTGTACGGGGTAACAATAATTGGCCAACAAGAGTACGGTGTTGCCGAGGCTTGAATATATGATGTGAATCCATCAGAGCATAAATCAAGCCGAACATTTCGTGGATCACTGGCAAAATCTGGATGAATACGATCAAAATGCTTCCAAGCCTCACCGTCAGATGGGTGACGTAATTCACCAGAATTGTTTCTATTTAGATGGTGCCACGTTATTTTACCCGCGGTCTCCATTGAAGTAAACATCCTCTGTAGCCTTGGTATGAGCGGCAAATAGAACATTGCTTTTCGTGGAACCAATTTGCCTCTACTCATCCCTCTCCTGCTGGCACGATAGCATGACTCTCCACAAATCTTGCATTCTGACAACTCTCCATCATTTATGTCAAACTCATTGTTATAGTAGAGCATGCAACCGGAGACACAACAATCAATTCTTTTAGATTTCAAGCCAAGCTTCGATACCAACCTTTTAGCATCATAATAACTCTGCGGCAAAAGTCCTCTAACGGGAGTTGCATCCAACATCATTTTGGTCATATAGTCCATGCACAACTCAGCAACATTAAACTGAGACTTAAGACCCAACAACCGAACACACATTGATAATTTAGAGTCTTTAGATCCTTCAAATAATGGATTATTTGTCTCACTTAAATACATGTAAAATCTTTGAGCTTCCTCATTTGGAACTTCTTCAGCATCATATTCTGGCTCTACAAAATCCAAATTTACTCCAACCGCATCAGATATCATTCCCTGATAAACTTCTAACGGTTGAATAATTTCGCATCTAGACGTCGCAGCCGTTGGATAATTACTTGCTGTGGGATCTACTACTTCAACCGGAACATTAACTGCACGAACAACCCCTGGTGCTACTTCGCCATGACGACTCCATATAAAATAATTTGGCCTAAACCCATTATTGTACAAGTCAAGTCTGACTTCATCATCATTTTTTATAAAATGAAATGAACATTTTAAGCACGGACATCTAATTCCGCCTTGTCGCGCAAATTCTTCATGCTGCTTAGCACAAAAAATAAACTCTTCTACTCCTTGTACAAAACGTCGCTTTAAACCAGCTCTTCCAGGAAACAATCGATCATACATCCAACTACGATCCATGTTTTGGGGAACTACGTACTAAAGTTCAATAAAAAATAATGTTATCTACATATATATCTATTGCATATATACATACACATATATATATACCTATAAAGTAAATATAATATTTAATATTTTTATAAAAAATATAATATTTAATATTTATATATAAAATATTAACATTAAATATTTAAAAATTAATTTTATTTTATTTTAAAGTAAATATAAAAAAATTACTTACCATTAATTATTTACAAATTACGTTATTTAAAAACTAAGTTTAAATTTATTTTTTATTTTAAATTAAATATAAAATATATTAACATTAATTATTTAAAAATTAATTTTATTTTTATTTTAATACAATATTTTTATTTAAAATTAATTTAGAAATGAATAATAAAGTAAATATAAAAAAATTACTTCATTTTTATTTATTTTTTATTTTAAATTTTTTATATCAATATAGTATATCATATTTATCTAAAAATCTCAAAATTAATATAAAAATAAAAATTAATAATATTTCGCATTTATATATATAATTTATTACAAAAATTAAAATTTATTTCTCATTTTATTTCGTATTAAAGTTAAAATAAATTAAATATACAAACAGAAATTAAAATTACAAAAATATAAACACAAATTAAAAATGAAATTAATAAAAACATAAATTAAAAATGAATTAATAAAAATATATTAAAAATATATTACTTTAATTTCGTAATTATATATTACCTAATATATATATATTAACTAATTTATTAACTATTAACTAATTATTATAAAGTTTTATATTTAACTATTGAAGAAATTATAATCTAACTAATAATATATCAAATAACTAACTAATAAAATATCAAATATTAAATTGGATATCTAACTGGTTGTGAAGAGAAGATTCTGGCTTGATGCTATTCCAAACTCCTTCGAATAGAAATCAAAGCGAACCAAACTCAAACAACTCCTAAACAAACAATACAACAATTAATAACTAAACCGTTATTGAAAACAATACATAAACTCAAACAAAGAGAAGAAGAGAAAAATCTATCAAAGAGAGGAAGAAATCATACCTTAGATGGAAGAAATCTACCAAAGAGAGGAAGAGATTTTGTAGAGAGAAAAAGAGAGAAATTTTAGATGTGAAGAAGTGAAGAAGATGTGAAATGGGAGAAGGAAACCCGTGGAATGGTAACGGTTAAAAATTTGAAATCCCTCAAAAATATTGGTTTCCGGCGGATTACGGAGTTTTCGGCGGATACACTATCCTTCGGAAAAAGCATTTCCGGCGGATTTTGTCGGTGGTGGGAATTTCTGGCGGATTTAGGAGTTTCCGGCGGATTCCCCTATCCCTCGGTTTTAGGATTTTCCGGCGGATTTACGAATTTCCGGCGGATTAACGGGTTTCCAGCGGAATCGTCGACATTTCCGGCGGATTCCAGGATCCCTCGGAAATTCAATTTGCGGCGGATTTTGAATTTTTGGTTTCCCCCCTTTTCCACCAATCCGCCGGAAATGGCTTTACCGGCGGATTTTGAATTTTTAAAATTTCTTTTTATCCGAAACAATCCATCTTAAACGCTTCAAAATCTGTCGGAAACTTACTGCTACTACAAATCCGCCGGAAATTCTCCTAAATCCGCCTGAAATGTTCCGTGGTATAAAATTCGCCGAAAATCCCTTAAATTCGCCGAAAAGTTTCCGACGGATATAAATCCGCCGGAAAGTCCTCGACAGTAAATCCACCCTTTCTTGTAGTGCCTCTTTGATTTGTGGCACCGTTAAGAGAGAGTTAGTTAACACCTCGAGCTCCTGGACGCCAAAATCCTTGGCCAGCTGGAGCCCGACAATATAGACTTCGTATTCGGCTTGGTTGTTGGATGTTGTGAAGGAGAAGGTAAGGGAGACTTCGATCAATAGCCACTCGTTATTTTCAAGAATGAACCCTGCCTCACTCCCTTGACTTTTGGAAGAGTCGTTTACAGGAAGCTTCCATGTGGTGGTGGGTCGTGCTTCGGCTGGCGGTGTTAACTCCGCCACGAAGTCGGCGAGGACTTGTGCTTCCAGGGGAGTCCTTGACTCGTATTTGATGCCAAACTCAGATAATTCCACTGCCCATTTAATCATGTGACCTGCAAGGTCAAGTCGGTGTAAGATCTGCTGGATAGGTTGGCCTATTCTTACGACTATCTGGCGCGAGACGAAATAAGGCGGAGACGCCTCACTGCGAAGACCAGGGCAAGGGCTATTTTTTCAATTTTCTAGTACCTTATCTCCGCTCCCTAGAGCGCCTTACTAACAAAATACACCAGTCTCTAGTTGTCCCTGTCTCTCGAATCAACACAGCGCTGAGTGTTTTTTCTACAATGGCGAGGTTGAGGTAGAGTGTTTCTTTGTCGATGGGTCGGCTAAACATTGGGGGCCCCGACAGAGTGGTCTTGAGTTGGGACAATGCCTCCTCACACTTGCCGGACCATTCAAATTCAATCCTCTTTATCTAGAGTCAAAAAAGGGGAGGGACCGGCTTGCAGATCCGAGATGAATTTGGATAGGGCGGCGATCATGCCGGTGAGATTCTGTACCTCTTTCTTGGTGGTGGGCATTTACATCTGTGTGATGGCCCAACATTTGTCCAGGCTCGCTTCAATTCCTCGTTCCGTGAGGTAGACACCAAGGAAATTCCCACTTTTGACCGAAAATGCATTTTTCGGGGTTGAGGCGCATATTTGGCGGACTTGGTTACTACCTACGTTAAGTCGACTGAGTGGTCCGCCCCGAATGTGGTTTTGACAATCATATCATCCATGTAGACTTCAAGCATTCACCCGATTTGGTTCTTGAAGACCTTGTTCATCATCCTCTAGTATCTCGCGCTGGCGTTCTTAATCCCATATGCACTAATCGATAATAAAAAATGCCTTTGAGTGCCATGAAAGAAGTCTTCTCTTGGTCGAGCGAGTACATCAGAATCTGGTTGTACCCAGAATATGCATCCATGAAAGAAAGGAGTTTGAACCAGGAAGCGTTATCGACTAACTTGTCTACGCTGGGGAGAGGGAACACGTCTTTTGGGCAGGCGCGATTGAGGTTGGTGTAATTGACGCAATCCTCCACTTTCCGTTGCTCTTCTTTATTAGGACGACGTTCGCGAGCCAGATCGTGTATTTGACTTCCCTAATAAACTCGGTGTTGATCAAGTCATTGAATGCCTTAGCAACGATTTCGACTTTCTCTTCGCCCTGTGTCCTTCTCCTTTACCCTACCCACTTGGCCTTTGGGTTTATCGACAAATGGTGGCAAGTGACGTCAGGCAAGATTCCCAGCATGTCGTACGAATTCTAGGAAAATAGGTTGGCGTGGTCTTGTAGGCACTTGGTCAAGCATTCTCTGACGTCGAGGGATAAGTAAGCTTCAATTTTTACCGTCCTAAACAGGTCTTCTCCGATTTAAACTAAAACGAAGTCACCTTTTGGTTCGGGTCTCTTTATTTTCTTCTTGAGCTCTTTGGTGATCTCTTCATCTTCCTATTCTTCAGAGCTACTCGGATCGTATCGAGCGTCAAGGTCGGTCAAGTTGACGTCGAGTCCTTTGTTGGACCTCTTTTTCTTTGTTTTTAAAATCCCTTGGCATTACTCGGGATGAAGATAGCTCTGCTCAGCGTGAAGGGTGATGATGTCGCCATTTTTGGAATGAAACTTCAGCTTCAGATGGACGATGGAAGTGACGGTTCCAAGCTGGCCCAAGTTGTATCGCCCTAGGATCGTATTGTAAGACGACTAGCATTGCAGGATTAAAAATGGGATCTTCACGGTCCGAAACTCTGATGACTCATGACCCTTGAAAGTGACGAATAGGTCGAGTTGGCCTAGTTGCTGGATCGTCGAGCCGTTTAACCCAAAGAGGTCGGTCTCGTGAAATGGAGAGACGTGCTCTTCCAGGATACCCAGGGTCTTCAGAGTGCTAGAGAAGAGGATGTCTGCTGAACTTCCTTTGTCGACGAGGATACATGGGACCTCGGAATTTTCCATGGTGGCTTTAATCACTAGGGGGATGAACCGATTAGGGCCGCTGTTGGGTAAATATGAATCATCGAAGGACATCGGAGGTTGCCATTGTGGTGGCCGAGTCACACGCTTCTTCCCTTGTAGGATGACCTCTCCAAGTTCCCTTGGTAACCCATCGACGATGACCATCACAGTGTGGTGTGGTCCCCGTTGTAGGGTTTGTAGTCAGCTTCAAGTATCTCTTTTATCCGCCATAAGGTTTATGGCCTAGGTCGTCTAGGAGAGATGGTCGATCCCGAAATGCGGTTTGAATATGTTAGAGCTAGGCTCCCATTGCGGTCGCCAATGTCCTGATGTAGAACCTAAGTTGAGATGAAATCTGGGTTGGATCGACGTACCCTTCGAGCTGGTGAGCTAATAACCGACGTGGGTGTGGTACTTGCACACACTTTGACGCCCAAGTCAGTATAGTGAATTTTATGGTGAGATGAGATATATGATCTTACCTGGGGCGTGGAGACGGGGCAATATTTATAGGGTTGTTAGTCTGGTCGCGATCCGTCGGATATGGGTTGATCATGGCCCTTGAACTGGGCAAGGCACAGATGGCGATCAATGCCTGCGCACACCGGCTTGTCTTGGTCTTGATCGTGACGAGCTACATCGTTGTAGTAAGTTGAGGTCGGTCCGAGGTGGTCTTCGGGTCGGAACATCTTGTCATTTTATTTTATAAATTTTAGTAATACATAAAAATTCAACATACATTAGTGTGGATCCACTTATTTTAGGAGTATGTTTTTCTCAAGCTTACTGCAGTTAATAACTGTTTTTTTTTGTTGTGATAAACAGGGCTCTAAAGCTCAAACGAAAACCAACTAACAAAGACTTTCTCCAGTAAGCTAAGTACCATCATGGTTAAGGGTGTGGACCAGAAAGTCCGACACAATATTAAAAATTACAGATGAGCCTTGCATGCTATGACTAGTTCTGGCTAAAGTATCAGCCACACAATTCACGAATCTCTTCACCTTCCTCTAGCAGAGCAATAATTCACCACCACCAATTCCTCGAATTTTACAAGACAAGAGATGAGGATCAACGGTGCTCTCACCAACAATGAAATCAATTGCCTATGACGAATCAGTCTCCACTTCAAGACCATGGAAGCCTTAGTTCCATGCACGCTTCAAACCATGGAAGATCCCCCACATCTCAGCTTCAACGGTGCCGCATGTCTCAAATATGTTTGCGTAAGCGAAGATGAATTTTCCACGATGGTCATGGAGAACTCCACCACACCCAGCAGATCTGCCATTATTGTGCAGAGATCCATCTGAATTACGCTTCAAGGATCCAAACGATGGAGGGTACCAATGATCACGATCATCTTCAGTAGTAACAAGGATCTCAGGGTTAAGCGATGAACTACGCATCATACAGTTCACAATCACCTCCACATAATTCTTAATCTTGATAATCGTTGTCTGAGTGGTATAGGATTTTTGCACCAAAATGAATTCATTTCGATTATGCCATAAAGCATCATGAACGACGTCGAACATGATGTTCTAGTGAGGTTCTTCATTCGTTTCTTCTCTATGGCTAAGGTTAGTCTCGAGCCAGTTATGCCAATTCATGTTGTTGAAAAAACGACCTTGTTTCCTAACTCTGAAACAATTCCAAATATACTAACATAAAAATCTCTGAATATGTGAAACAGGGACTCATTTGCATTTCCACAAATTGGACAATGACTCGAGTTGGCCATTCTCCTTCTCTGTCTTTCAACAATAGTGAGCACGGTTTCCTGGCTTAATTTCTAGAGGAAGGTATAGATTCTCTCATTTCCTTTCCACTTCCATATATAATTGACATTAGAAACAGGGGAGTTAGACATCCCCCATTATATTTAGAGAGGCATATTTTGTGGTAAAACTACCATCTGGATTCACTCCCCAAGTGAATTCATCATCTTCCTGAAGAATTGAGGGGGGAGGATAATTAGAAATCATCTGTATTATCTTCAGAGGCCAAATATTATCAAACATCTCCCAATTCCGCTCCTCATTATAGCTGATGTAGTGACTAATAGTAAATTGGGAATCATCCTCACTGATAGGTGATAACTCTATTTTATATACTTCCAATTCCTCATCTCATATACCATATACTAAGATAGTTAGTTTTAAATTTCATTTTTCATTCTCTTGTAAGAAGGCAAGAAAGGAATTGACAACTTCTTTCTTAACTTTCCACACAATTAAGTAGTGCTAACTGAATGCAGTGAAGTTAATGCACCTGCATTGCTTGGAGATTTCATGCAAAGGAACTTCAACCAGTGTAACCTTGTTGTTTTCCTCTTTTTTTTTTTGTGATTTCAATTATATAAATATGATACATTCAATTTATATATGCCTTGCAATGTCTAACATGAGCTAAACTCTTTTGGTTGGGATGTTTTAACCTTATAATGATATTTTAATTAAGTTATTATGTTCATATGTGATGTGTGCATTTAGTTCTTGTTTGATACTTCTTTCAACACTTATTTTGAGGTTGATCACTTAGAGTAAGTAGAGTTATAAATACAGACATGGTTTATAACTAGAACTCAAGAACTAATATGGGTAAGGAAACTTTTGTTAAAACTATGCTAAAACTTAGACATAGGATCAGTGTTATTAAAGCCGGGCCGGGCCGGCCGGTTGGACCGGTCCAACCGGGTTCCAGTGCCCCACCCGGTTCGGTCAGCATGTTAGTCCGTTTCTGCATTCGGGCCGCCTATAAAGTCATCGGGCCGGTCAACCACGCTGTTGACCATGTTAAATTATGTATGTATTTCACAAAAAAAGGTGTGACAGGGGTTTGAACCCCTTCAACTAACTTTAACAGTCGGATGCTTTATCATTTGAGCCACTCTCTATTTGATGTCTATGTCTTGTTTATATATATTATAATCAATATTAGACTTAAGTGTTAAATTTTACACAAACCATTCACACTTTTAACTGTATTCAAACACTGATAAATATATATTTGCATTTTTAATACAACTTTTTATATTTTATATGTTATATAGTATATTTATGTCTCACATAAAAGCTAATTATAGAGCCCATTAAAATAAGGTTGTTAATTATGTTCCACAATTTTTATATTTAGCCTTTACATAGATATATTTTTATTAGTAAATGTATACAAAACATATTTATAATTTTGCGGATATTTTATTTATTATTAAATTTAAATATTTTATCATTTTACTTAATTACAATTATAAATACAAATACTTTCTTAGTATATATTATAATTTTTGAATTTATTTAATATAGACCGACTCATGCGGTCTTACCAAAGACCCGCCGGCCCGACCAAAGAACCAATGACCCAGTGGTTTGACCGGCTCGATGACCGGTCCGGTTCTGATAACATTGCATAGGATAACATAGTCCATAGGGTGATACTGTGGGTACTTCAAATACAGGAGTGAACTTATTTAGCATCTTAGACGTAAGAGCTTGTAATGAAACTCTAAAGACAGTGACTGAAAAGCAAATTTCTAATGCAACAACATTCGGTGCACCTACATCACATGTAAACACAAAACTATTGAAAGTGACTTATTTGGTAAAAAAACATCCCAACTATCATTCTCCACTGATTTCAACTTATTTTATAACTTATTTACATTCTGTTTTCATACCACCTTCCATTGTTTATTAATTGGTTACTTCACACTAATTTTTCTATATAGAAAGAACCATCTCCAATCTCAATTTGTCTGGCTAAATTGGTGCTTGAACTATTTACCATCTGAGTAATGCCCAAATCCTCACCTCTGCTCTTATCATCGTTTGGCCTAAGGCATGTCTTATTGGTTCGAAGCTTCTAAATCTATTTAGAAGATTTTCACCAAGTGCAAGATACATAGTATTATATAATGTAACACAGGTTCATCCTCTGGTTTGTTTATACTCTCACTAGCAAATTGGTTGCTGGTTGAAGGAATATTTCACAAAGTGGCTGTAAGAGAGAAGAAAGGACGCCATCTTTGGACTATCAAATAGTGGTCAATCACCTTCCATGGTCCCTCAAATAGGGCATGCCTATAGTCATCCATATCAAAGAGTTAAACTATCACTATCAATGTATTCCTCCATGATTTGGCCCAAGCAGTTAGTTCCTCTCTGAATATTGGATCATTGGACCTGGAGATAGGGTTTTTGGTCCATTAGATAAGCTTTCATCCACCTCTTTGTACCAATGATTTTCCGGTAGATCTTCATTTAGAAGATCTTCTCAACACGCTTCTTTTAACCCTTCATCACCCAGAACTGATAGTAGGGCATCTTTGAAAGTTGGTGATTTAAACCCTTTCTCTTTTTGAGCATTCTGATTTAATAATTGTTTATAAAGTATAAATCTAATTTATTATATATTTAAATTGAAAGTTCCTATCTACTCAATAAAGTGTACAAAATTCTATAAAATTCAAAAACAAATTTATGCCTCCCAAAATAATCTTATTTTTAATAGTGTAAGTACATAAAAATAGATTTATACCTCCCAAACTAACCTTATTTTAACACTTTTAAAAAAATGTATAAGTACATTTAGGCAATCATAAATATTTATTTGTCCAACTGCAAAGATATTTTGCGATTAAAAGGAATCACTCGCGCTCCGCAAAAAACGAAAGGCTTCGTGTTCACTGTGATAAGGGAGGGGACACCGGAGGTGGAAAAACCACCAGATAATGTGGTGGGGAAACATTCCACAACAAAGCCAGCTTTTAAAGGTTTGTTGACAAAATGGCAAAAATGTGCCTTAATTAAAGAGAAGGCGAATTTGCTTGCTGCTGGCCTTGTGGAAATATCCTTTTAAGGAGGTTATAGGTTACTGCCCTCGGTGACCCTGGATGAAAAGTACTTCCAGGATCTTTGCAATCCATGGAAAAATGCAGGGAGTAGTTAAGCTATTAGGCTAGACAATTGGTTATCATGTGATGAATGAGAGGTTGAAGAAGCTTTGGAAACAAGTGGTTTTGATATAACGGTATTGACAATGGATACTATAGGGTTAAGTGTGATCTCCTTTGTAACAAAGAAATTTTGGAACCAAGTGGATCCAGAAACAATATAACGACCCTTGATTGGTTTTGAAGATAACAAATATCATAGGAGAACAACTCTACTCTAACTTGTTTTTCAAGTGTGCATGAAACGCTCTATCTATGAGACATCATCTATCATCTACTATTGCTCAATGCATGAACCTTCCGTTCCGAGAAGCATAGCTGATCTCAAAGATGAACTATCAGAGCGCAAGGCGTCTAAATAACAAGCATTTGTTTAGTTCAAACCATCATATATCAAGCTTTTGATTTCGCTCTCATTTTTTTTCATATACCAGAACTCAAAAACTTCTTTTTTGAGACATATTAAATTGTATTTGAAAAAGAGTATTGAGTACAGGGAATTAAGGAAAAACGCGGGAAGAATTAAAGAGAATATTTCACAAAGCGGCAATAGTGATATATTAGCCGAGGTTTCAAAACTGCTACATAGTACATATCAACGACGATAACATTGGATGGAGAAAGTAGAGACTGTGTACGACCTGATTGCATTTATTGCGGTTGCCTCTCAAGAGAGATCCTAATTTCAACGTAGAAATTTGTATCTCATAGAATGCATCAACGACAAATAATTCTCATCTCTATATAAAAAGTTTGAAGGTGTACAAGGATAGAAAGAGAAAACCAACTTGTGTAAAAAGATTTCAAAGTTTACAAACTATATTCAAATCCTTTATACAGACAAGCTTCCAGACTCGCCAACTAAAAATCCATTGAAGCACAACTACTGAAGCCAAGACAAAATAGAGAAACATTTTCACATCTTTCTAAAGGCTCTTAATTGTAAACCTCTCAGTTGAGAGTGTATTGTTTTATCATTCAAACATTGTATCTTGCCCAGTAGTGGATTTTGTTTCTTAGAGGATTGAGGTCAAGTCGCTCAAAGAAGCTAAGAGTTCAGGTTGGAGGATAAAGCCTTGGGGTTGTAATTGCCAAAAAAGGTTTTTAGTAGAAATACTTCAAAAGATTTTGAATGCGCTGGAGGTAGCTTGCAAATGGTGGTGAATCGGTATAGCTCTCTTGTGCCATTTACTTGTTTTTTTAACTCACGTTCATTATCTGTTTACAAAAGGTTTTTGAAAAATAGTATCTGCCAAAAGATTTTTACTTAGAAAAACCTACTCAAACTCCTTTTCTACATTCAATTGGCTTCAGAGCGAGGGATCTAGGAAACACCTAACAAGTGTGAGAGAAAAAGACTTCCTCAATCATTTCTATAAAGTGGGAAAGCAAGGACAACAGTTCTAACTTCAACTGTCCTCATTTGTTTACTTGATTAAACTATGACTACATGAAAGAAAAATTGAGTGTTTCTTTGAGTCTTAATGTGCTGAGTTGTGGCAAGCAATTTCCAAAATCATGTGAGTCTAAAAAATGCGGATGGGACAGATAAAGACATGGATTGATACAAGGAAAAAGGCTCACATGACCAATCATAAGGAAAGATATACACTTATATATGCCATAGCTGAGAAAGAGCATGAGATGGAAAGAACTCCAAAGCTAAGGAGGAAGAGGAAAAGGAGGAGGAGGAAGAGGAAGAGAAGGAGGAGAACTCCAAACACTCATATTTTGGATCACTACAAAAGATGGTTGAGTATGCTAAAGTATAAAACAAACTCTTATCAAAATCACTTTGTATGCATCTCAAAGGTCTGAAAAGTACTTTGTAAAGCCTGGAGAGGTAGAGGATAAGAATACTTAGTTTTAGTGAATTAAGTCTTTAAAGATTTAAGGCAAATCATTCTGTAAGGGGTAAGGGGTGGACTAGATGTATTTTTTTTAATCAAAAGAAAGGGAAGTGGAGCCTCGTTAAAACCTTCTTTTCTGATGCAAAACCCTCCTTAGGGAAAAAGCACCAGGAAGGAAAGAGTACTCCCCCTAAATTTTATTGATAAAAAAGAGAAAAAGTACAGAAAACATGGGGGGACTAGACCAAAACCCATGAGCAAAAATATCATTATAACTGAAAAATGATAAAAGCAATCCCACAAAGGTGTGCAAAAGCATCACTATAACGGCTCTCATCCCGACCAAGTCGGCACCAGAGTCGCTAACAATCATCTGCAGCACACTGATAAACTCTAATTTAATGCATTTTTTAGAGATTTTTTTGAGTCACTTTTAGAGCAATTATATACTAATTATAAAAATCACTAACTTAAATTGCTCTATATTTTGTAGAAAGGTAGAAAAAGAATAATATTCCAATTTAGGGCCATACATATATACATATATAGGTTTGCATTACAAAGACAATCAAGGCTTGAACCAAATTGGAAACAGAAGCCTTACGGCCCAACTGGAAGGAAGAAACCCAATGCTTTCCATTTTTTTATATGCAGCCCATGAAGTCAACAAAAAGTAGGAAACCAAAACTTTTGGTTTGAGGAATGCACGTGACCATCAGGAGAAGTGGAAAAACAATGAGTGCGCATACCATGACTTGGGAAGGAAGTAAGAGGAATTAAGCGGGCATCACGTAACCTAGCTTGCATTATAAAAAGGAAGAGAGCCGTATTCAACGGGGGACGGAAGTAACAAAAAGGCTAGACACTATTACCGAAACAACCGTAATTGGAACTGACGGCAATGCAGAGGGAGAAGGAGAAGAAGAATTTAGGTACCATTTCTTGTCATTGTGAGAGAGCTCTGGAGCAGAAAAAGGAGACTAAATTATCAAGATCAGAAATTTCTCTACTCCGGATTATTTTTATCTCTGTAATTTATGACTCCTAATTTTATTTCATTGTTCTTGATAACTATGGATTGCTAAATCTTCTTCTAGGGTCTTAGGTGGATCTTGTATTCTTAGAGACCTTTTTATGTTTTAATTTATACTTTGAATTCCTAGTTTTATTTCAATTAATATTGTCCTATTGTTTTTATCACATAATTAGGATTAGCTACCCTTTTTCATGTTCATAATCAATTAGTTGATCAGCGACCGTACTGCAATTAGTTGGTGGACCTATAGGATAATTGGGGCTAAAATTAATGCATGACCAAACTTTAATTTAGTCTTCCAATCATTCAACTTTTCTGTACTTCATGCTTTTCTTAAATTTAAATTCTAGCATGACCAAACTAGGGTTAATTTAGGAAAAAGAATATTAATCGCGAATGACCAAACGGATTAATAGCTTTAGTAAAGGGATTGGTAATTAAATAAAATAAGGGAATTCAGGTAGAATTAGACATAGGGGAATCGAAGCTTACAAGTGAAACCGCGACCCTAGACCTCTCTCTCCATCGATTATATTCTGCATTTTATTATTTGTTATTTGCTTACTTTTTATTTCTTTCAATTACATCTCAATTATTCACTTGTCTAAACAATAAATAATTTTAAGTAGTTTGGTACTTGTTAATTAATCCCTGTGGACACGATAATCTTTTATACTACTTCTGCGAGAGAGTACACTTGCTCTAAGTGAGTTTTTAACGCAACACACACCAAAAATAGGAGGCAAAAGGCGAACCCGACCCATCGAGGGACAACGAAACTAACAAAACATGTAGTTAGGCAAGCCTAACCTATTCCTGAAAAACTCCTCCGCAATGAATCCCGGGATGAGATTCCACTAGGTAAAGCCACTTGAATTAGTTCCATGACCTGCAAGCTTATTAGCACAAGCATTACCTTCTCTGTAAATGTGGGTGCAAACGAAATTCATCTGTCTAGTCAAGTGTAAACAATTGTTCCATCTGTTGCGGAGTTTCCAAGGAACAACATCACCGTTCTTAAAGGCCGAAACAACTAATTGAGAATCACATTCTAACCACAAAGACATCCAACCTTTATCAAATGCAATCTCAATAGCCAACATAGCCCCAATAAGCTCAGCATGAAGGGCGTAACTGTTACCCATCGGAGCAGAAAAACACCCAAGGACAGCAGCACTCCTGTCTCTGAAAATACCACCACAAGCAGCTGGACCAGAACTCCCTTTAGCAGCACCATCTGTATTGCACTTAATCATGTAAGGAGAAGGTGGGGTCCAAATTACCTCTTTGATGGTTGAAGAATTTCTGTAATTACCATTTACATTAAAAGCTTTGATAATCATAAATTCAGCAGCAGAGGGAGTCATTGTAGATTTAGAGGCATTGCCTGCTAGAGTCACATTAGAAATAGTTAAATTGATGGCAGTATATAAGGGGATTACATGATTATCGAATCTAGCCTGGTTCCTGCAATACCAAATTACCCAAAAAATATTTACAATAGCCGCAGAGACGATGTCATTCAATTGAGGACTCCAACCATGGGAAGTCAATGATAAAATGCTCTGGAAGGAAGCAGTGTCAATGTTGATTCTTAGGATGCCTCCGAGCCCATTCCAAATGTGTTTGGCAAATGGCCAGGCCAGGAAAAGGTGTTGAGAAGTCTCCGAATCACTACCACAAATGCTGCATACAGAAACCACAGTGCAACCTCTATTCCAAAGTTGGTCATCTGTTGGCATCTTATTATGAATAGCCCTCCAAAGGATAAATGATTTTGATGGCGGAATAAAATTCTTCCAAACTGTCTTCGTACAGGGAATAACCTGCCCAGCGGGAGCGTGAAAAAGGAAAGAATCTCTGAAAGTCAGTTCTCCTGAGTTAGAGCCATCCCACATCAATTGATCAGCCACCGGGGTATTTGGGATCACAATTTTCTGAATGTCAAAGTAAATTTGGGGGAAGTGATTAACGAAATCTGTAGGGATAGACCATCTGCCGTTTACTATAAAATCACTAATAATAGCTTTGAGGTCCTTCTGTAAATTAGGAGGTATACCAATGATGTCCACAATAGGCCTAGCGAGCCAAGAGTCCGTCCAAAAATTAATGCTACCACCATTGCCAAGCTTCCAAGTTGAGTGCTCTAGAATCATAGAAATACAAGACTTAAATCCAAGCCAAATAGAAGAGACGTGATAGTTCACCAGCTTATTATTTTTATAGACTCTGGCTTTCAAAAGAAGAGCCCATTGTAAGTTGGTAGAGATGAAATTCCAGCCAAGTTTTAACATACCAGCCTTATTAATTGCTTTGTTGCACACCTTATGCCAAACAACTGTAACAATTTTTCTAGTAGTAACATCGCCCGACAACACAAAATTTCTAATCCATGTATCAATAGTATTAAGGAGATTAGCAGGCCAGGCATAAATGCGAAAGCTATAGACCAACATGCTTAGAATGACAGAATTTACCAATTGAACTCTGCCCATAACAAATAATAATGAGCCTTTCCAGGAGGATAGCTTAGCCTTAATTCTACCCGCAATAGGCAACAGATGGATATGCCGAGGCTTTCCTTCGAATAAATGAACACCAAGGTAAGTAAAAGGGAGAGATCCTTTCGAGAGACCTAGCAAAGCTGAGATGGCGTTAACACGAGAGGAGGATATGCTGGCAGTGAAAAATTTTTTAGACTTATCTTTACTGATAACCTGGCCTAAGACTTGTTCATAAGAGGAAAAGAGTTCCATCAACCTAGAAATACTCTTTTTAGTAGCTGTACAGAAGATCATTATATCATCAGCATATAACACATGACTTGGCATACGGAAATCTCGCGGGCCAACCATGAGCTGAAGCTTACCCTCTGCCACAAGTTTGGAAATGCCCCGGCTAAGAACATCTTCAGCCAAGCAGAAGAGAAGAGGGGACAATGGGTCTCCTTGTCTAATTCCCCTTTTGCAACCAAAGAAACCAACAGCAGAGCCATTCACAGAAAAAGAGAGCTTAGCTGAGTGAAGAATAATATTAATCCAAGAGCAAAACTTTTCATTAAACCCAAAAGCAGTCAGAACCTGAAGTAAGAAATTCTAGTCTATAGTATCAAAAGCCTTTTTGATGTCAATTTTCAAGGCTAGCTGGCCTCCAAAAGACTTTTTCTGAAGCAGATTGATGATTCGAAGGCTGTGCAGATGCAATCAGAGATGTTTCTACCTTTCAAAAATCCCCTTTGATTTTCAGAGTATGTCAGCTATAACTTTTGTAATTATTTTAAATTTAAAATTAGCAAGAGCTATAGGTCTATAATGCTCAATTCTATCAGCTCCATCAACTTTTGGAATTAAAGTAACAATATTAGAATTAAAGTTAGGGAGCAATCAACCTTGTTGAAAAAATTGAAGCACAACATTATACACATCTTGAGCAACAATATCCCAGTAGTGCTGAAAGAAGAAACCGGCAAATCCATCAGGACCGGGGGCGCCATCACCATTAAGAGAAAAAACCGCAGTTTTAACCTCATCCAGAGAAGGTAAATTAGTAAGCATAATATTGTCCTGATCCGAAACTAGAGCAGGAATAACGTCCCGAATGAGATCATTGAAACGCCAGTCTTTGTTCACCGAAAATAAATTCTGATAATAATTCAAAATATGGTTCTCGATATCAGCAGCACAGGTAAGAATGCTATCACCATCCATCATAACAGAGATCCTCTTGGTAACTTTTTTAATTTTGGCCATCTTATGAAAAAAGGCAGTGTTTCTATCCCCAAAGTTATGCCAATTAACTCTAGACTTTTCCTTCCAATATGCTTCTTCATAGTTTAACGCATATTTCAAATTAGTTTGAGCCTCCTTCTCAAGAGAGAATAAATCATCGGAACCACCTACATGATTAACTTGACCCTGGATAATATCAAGTTTGGCTAAAGCCTCATTAACATTAGTGAAAACGTTACCAAAAACGGTAGTATTCCAGTCCTTCAACTTTGCTTTCAAGTTTTGCAGCCAACAACAGGGGTTTGCCAAACCTCAGAGACAAGTCTCTTACAGTCAGGATGTTGAGCCCACATTTTCATAAACTTAAAAGAAGAATGTTGCCGTAAAGACTCCTTTTTCATAAGGAGGAGAAGCAGTAAATGATCTGACTTACTCCTAGTAAGAGTACAACAATCAACACTATCCCAAAAATTGAGCCAATCCTCGTTACATATGGATCTATCAAGTCGTTTCTCTTTATAATGATTTCCAACCCTACCATTAGACCAAGTAAATTGAGCCCCCCGCGTACGAAGATGGATCAAATGATTCAAATCAGCCCAAGCTGAGAATTCATCAAAAGAAATAGCTAAAGGAAGCCCGTGACCTCTGTGCTCATGGGCACCCAAAACTGCATTAAAATCACCAATAAAACCCCATGGAGCAGGGTGATCCCGTTGCAAATTAGTCAAATCGCTTCAAAGTTGCCGTCTGGCGATGTGATTATTGGACGCTGCATACACAGCAGAGAAGTAAAGAGTCTGATCTTTCACTACTATAGAGAAAGTCACCTGTTGGCTAGTAGGAGAAATAACTGCAGGATTACAAGCACCTGTACAAAAACACGAAAGATTGGAGGACAACGATCCTCTACTATTCTCAGCAAACAATTTCAAATGTAAATTAGAAAAAGAAATTAGCGGGAATTTGATCAATTCCAACCCAAGGTTCAGAAATAAACAAAAACTCAGGCTTATGCATTTTGCAAAGCTTTTGTAATACTACTCTAGTATCAGGGTTACCAATGCCCCTGACGTTCCAATAAACAACTTTTAACATTTAGAAGAGTGTTGAAGACCACCCTTTGATCTGGTTTTGTCTGTTTCAATGTCTTCAGCTTCAGACTCGCCACTCGAGTCACCCCAAAAATGACTTGCAATATGCATATCATTAACAACGTTTGCATTTAAATGAACAAAAGGAGTATATTCTATCCGCGTAGAGTTATCTTGAGCCTGATTTCCACCCTTGTTTGAAGCAAGTGAGGCTAGTATCATTTGGACTGAATTGGTTTCCTCACTAGGCACGACTCTAATCACTTCTTGCGCCTTAAGAAGTTCTGTGAATATCATTACCGGTTTACCATTACCTGCCATAGTCGTGTCTGTCACCCTACCCAATAAAAGGATTTGGGTCCGCTTCTACCTCCTGAGGAGTCAAAACAATGTTGTTGATACCCCGAAATCGGTTACAATCATTATCTTCCTCTACTGATATAATAATATCTGGGGCCTGTACCGCCTTTGACTGAGGCGCAACTACAACGACAATAGTCTCATTATCATCCACAACAATAGTTTTTCCTTTAGCAGTCTTAGGAACGTACTGGGGCAAAGGGCGTGAGAGATTTTTCTGTGGAACCTCCTTCCTCACTCTATTTTTTGGCATAATATCCTCAGCTTTTTTTACAACCTGTTCCGTTGTATTTCCATACCTGCAGTTTTGAATCGAGTGACCAAGGAAATTGCATAATTTGCAGAATGAAGGCACCTGTTCATATTCAACGCCAATAAGAAATGCATATCCCTCCCTTTTGACTAACAATTGACCGCAGAGAGGTGCATTTAGGTCAATATCTATCAGAACTCTAGCAAAATGATCAAAGGATTGCTTAGCAGTGGCTTCATCTAGAGCAATGGGGACGACAAGGCTCCCACTAATTTCAAACAAAATTTTTGGTCTCCAGTATTCGCGAGAGAGACCATGTCGTCGGACCCAATAGTGAGCCGTAGATTGTTTGGTGGAGTAAGGGTCAAAGTCAGGCATCCAAGCCGAGAGACGTAACACACCCGGATGCAAATTAAAAGACCCCTGAGACAAAACACTTCGGAGATCAGTGATGGCAGAGAAGTAGAATTCGTAAAAACCCTTTCCAAGAGAAACCATGGACCAGTAGGCTGTGAGGTTCCGAATTTTAGCGATCTTTGACTGTAGATCATTGACCTTATAGGGCTTATCCCCCTTTGACAAAATAAGTCTCCCAATTAAAATGTTTAATTTCTACAGTCAGCAACACCCGCTTGATATTCATCCTGTGAGATTTTTATAGCAAGCACATCCCCTTTGAGACACGGCTTTGGTAATTGACTCGTAGTTGTATCAAAGAAAGCAGAACCAGAACTGGGCTTATTATTTTTTACAGCATCTAAAAAAGATTTTGCAGAAACAAAATTAGTAGGTTTAGGTATACCTGAGGGTCTACTGGGCGCAGTAGACCCCACCACCGCAGCCTTCATTTCGGGAAAAGGCGGATCCTTGGAGCTGTGACAGATGGCTGCGAAACATGTAGGTCCTTTGTGCATAGGATTCCCCACCGCAGACTGGAGAGGACGGACACAGCTGTCACGCAAATGATAAACAACAGGGCCCGCCGTTTTCGATTCTGGAAACAAGGCCTGAATCCTGTCTGACGCCATGATTATTTCACCAGATGCAGCAGACGTGATTGACGCTCCACCTGCAGGGAGCGCTGACAGTGCAGATTCGTCAGCTACTAATTGTTGGCGCGTGGGAGGCATCGCTGTGGAAGTTGGTGCTGTCGTCAGGTTGTGTTTCAAGAGAGAGAAGGGACACGCGGAAAGAGAGCGGGGCCCACTGACACTATCTGAAGCAGGTCAGTGGCCTGATCAGCCATTGGGAGCCAAAAGGTAGCGCCTTCAGGGAATATGCTAACCCTAGCAGAGCTTTTTCGTTTCACGCCCCAACTTTGAGAATACGGTGGACTAGATGTAGCAACAGGTTGTTGTGAACTAGTATAAACATAATAAACATTATTGCGTATTCTTCTCTTACCCATCTTTTATGCTTCATCATCTCTTTTACCGCCTTCTGCCAATGGCTATGATAGGTAGATCATTTGGTCAATAAAACTTATGCCTATGTCATGCATTGTCTGCGATGGCTTAACAGATGATCATCGTCTGACCCTTTAATATTATTCCTATATCACATAGTTTTGAAACATATCCAACACAATTCAAACCCCATTTCTTGTGTATATTCAACAACACCTTGATTAGAAACAAAACTTCTCTTGATAAATACTTGGGCTTTCCCGTGCTCAATGGTCGTGTGAGGAAGACTGGTTTGAGGTCATTGTGGATAAAATTCAAACAAGGCTTGCCTATTAGAAAACAAGCTTCTTAATAAAGCTGGAAGACTTACTCTTGATAACTCTATCACTAGCTCCGTCCCCATCTATTATATGCAAGATTCTTGTCTTCCCCAATCCATTTGTTCCAACATTGATAAGTTAACTAGAGATTTTTTTTTACGGGTGTTGTTTATACGGGGATAAACGTTGTGGGTTGAAATTTTATAACGAAATAAAAAAAATATTATGGAGGCCTTGGAGTGCGTCTGACTCGGGTATCTAACACTACTATGCTTGGTAAACTAGTTTGGGATTTAACACAAAATTTGACAAGCTTTGCATAAGTATTCTCAAAGTTAAATACCTTTGTAATTGTCCTATCCCGCATGCGCCTAAGAGAAGTGGTTCTCTTTGGATAAGGTATTCTCAAAGTTAAATACCTTTGTAATTGTCCTATCCTGCTACTAGTGATTTTTTAGCTACGGTGAAATATGGTCTCTCAGGTTCCTATTCTCGCCTCTTTCTTGCTTCTATTTGGTGGATGTGTCATGCTAGAAACTCCTAAGTCATTGCCAAAGAAGAGATTTCCCCTCACTTGCTTAGGAGGGAAATATGGAATTATGCTTCCTTCATCAATCTTAGTGTTCAAGTAAATACAAGTAATTCTGGCCCTTCTGGATTTAAATCATGGCACCCTTCTAAGGAAGCTTCTATGATCCTCAATGTTAGCTTGGTAAATCATATTCCCTTAAGTGTTGGTGGCCTCTTGCGTAATGAAGATGGAGTGTGGTTCCACGGCTTTTAAGGTTATATTGGAGTTTCAAACAACTTGCATGCAACATTGTTGGCTATGCATTATGGGTGCTATGTATTATGGCTTTTCGCTAGCTTGGGATAAAGGTGTGAAAAACCTCATTTGCTACTCAAGCTCTATACTCCCTCAGTCCCATATTACATGTCGTTTAGGGTTGTGGCACATGAATTAAGAAAAATAGTTAATTTTGTATAGAAAAGAGAGATTCTGAGTTAGTTTACCAAATTATCCTTAATTAATGATATTGGAAACATAAAAAGTAGAATTGCAACAAGATATATATTAAATAATGAAGGGTATGACTGGAAAAGAAAATTGATGTTGCATTGGCATTCTAAAAAGTCATATAATATGGGACGGAGGGAGTACATAACACCTCTCTAGTATCAAAACATCATGATCCTTGGCACCAATAAGCAGCTATCATCCTGTTTGCTGGTGTTTTTAGCAAACAATCACTAGTTTTATTAGAAGGTTTGTGAGATCAAACTAGAAAAATCTCAAAGCAATTGCCTCTGAATTGCGAGTGGTTTGTGTTTCAGAAAATGTAGAAAAGGGGACGATTTGCAATGATTAACAGAATCGAAAAGAAAAGAAGCAGTAAATGGTGCATGAATTGTAAAGAAAAGACAAATAAATTGCATTGAATCGTAAAAGTGGTACACGATCACATACAGCGATTCTTCCACTCGTTTTTCGCTCTGGCTTGGAAGTTAGAGTTTCAGGAATCGGGTTGTGTATTGTGATTTGCGACCTCTGTTTCTTCTCAGAAACAGTTATTTATACAAAGGAAAAGAGGGGGAAAAACTGAACTAAGTAACTGCCTAGAAATTTGAAAATTAATAACTGCTACTCCTACTTTCGACCAGAACCGCTCTATCACGCTTCGACCAACTGCTAGTCTTCAGCGCATAACTGCTCTGTTTTCTGTCTGTCGAAAGCTTGTGTCCATTTTCCTCTCTCTTGCTTTTGCTTCCCCGGAAGCTTGTCGAGTTTACCTTGCGCATGACCATTTTCTCTGTCGAAATAATTTGGTCTTCGTCGAAATATAAGTCAGGCCTTGTTGACCATTTTCAATGAAGCCTGTCGAAATTACAGGCTAACACATCCAGAACATCAAAGACTTGATCTTAAAATATTGGAGCTTTCTGCTTATTCATACCCTTCATGAAAGGAATGCTTGTGTTAATTTCTTGGCTAAATTTAGAGCTACCATTGAAGTAGACTATATTTATTTGGACCACCCTCCCTCAGGGCTGGTTATGTTGTTCCATGATGATGCTAGGAGAGTTCTTTTCCTAAGGTTTTAGTTTTTTGTTGCTTTTGCTTTTGCTTTCTTTGTCTTATATCTACCAAAAAAAGATTTACTAGTTTCGAGAGCACAACTTAATTAGTGGTAAAACACACATGTAAGTATTGTGTAGATGTTGGCAGTACAAATTAAAATCCGCAACACTCCACGTTCCCTCTACATTTGCCACCTCAAACGATTGTACTAAGAATAAAAAACAATCAAAAAGTCATTTGGCGAACTCATTTGACTAAACAATATATCTTTATACACATAAGGTGTCATGGTAAACAAATGTTGAATATTTTTACCAATTAACTTAAATTTTATTTTTCAACAACCCTTTTATTGTCATAAAAAAAAATTTTGATCCCTACTTACAAACAATCCTAGGGATCTCAAGCTCAACAGGTCTCATGGGACTCCCAATCTAAGAGTACCCAAAGCACATAATTAAGACCAAAGGTGCATACAACCAAGATACTCATATATAAAACTCAACAAAGATATGGGTAAGATCATCACATCAATTATGTATCAATGTTCAATAGGAAAAAAAAATCGTATAATCCACAATATTCACATGCCACATCATAAAAGTATATCATGTTATTCAAATTCAATCCCCTCTTGAAGTGACTAAGTTATACAAGAAGGGGGTTGAATTGTGTGCCATTTTAAAATTGGATACCTGAAACCTTCATAAAATGTTTCTCAAGAGAAAATGTTTTAAATTTATGGATGAGAAGGTTGATCTTGGCTTTCTTGACTTGATCGGTTCTGTCATGAGCAGTCTTTAATGTATCCCAAATCTCTTTGGCAGTTTATTTCCCAACTACTTTATCATATTCACTTCTACCTAAAGCACATGCTAGAAAGAATTTTGCTTTAGAATTTAGAAGTACCATGCGTTTGTCCTCAGCAGTCCAGCTAGCTTTATGCTTTGGTGTTCTTTGTCCTTCAGCATTAGGATATTTCCTCTCACACTGCAAAGTGTGCTCAACCCCTAGAGGTGAGGTCTGATACCAATTGAAGTGACTAAGTTACACAAGAAGGGGGATTGAATTGCGTGCCATTTTAAAATTGGAAACCTGAAACCTTCTTAAAATGTTTCTCAAGATAAACTTGGATATGAGAAGGTAAGTATAATATTAATTCCGACGGAATCAAACCTTCTCTTCTGAAGAAGGACAACTAATAATTCTAAGTAAGAGATATAATATTTTTAACTTGGTTTTAGGTTTAAAACAATTATGCTTTGTTAAAACAATGTTGAAAGGTTGAATGAAATAACCTTCTCTTAGTTTGAAAAACAACAAGTGATTTATAGCAAGTGAACAAATAGAGTGGAAAGCTAGCTAGTAAATAACGCAGTAGAGTTATAGAGGTTCACCCAAACTTGGCTACGTCCTCTCCTCACTTCCTTGTAAGTATTTCCACTATTTTCCAAATAGCTATTACACTTGCTTTTGATCAACCACAAAAGAGTTTCACAACACTAGCTTCTGATCACACACAAAAGCCTAGTGTACTCTTACACAGCAACACCTTGCTGTATTCCACCTCTTAGAAACTCTCTTCTAGTTTCCTAAGAGTCTCCTCAATCAAGTAATATCACCACCAACACTCACCTCTCTCTAGGTAGTTTCATGAGATGCTTAGAAGATATGTTTACAATAAGGGGTTTGGGTTTTCGGGTTTTTAAGAGCTTGAAATAAAGTTAGATACACCGTAAACTCTTATACTAAACAAGCTAACACACATTGAAGAAAAGTATCCCAAAAATTGAAAAATTTTTTAGAGCAAAATTTAATGCTTGGAAAGATCGGTTCAAACTTCAAAGACATATCTGAGTCAAACATTTTCCTCACAAGAAACAAAGATTGAAAATTACAAGCATGCATCATTAAAGTTTAAAAAGTCTACCAACAGAAACAAAACACTGGTCCAACATATTAAGAATAAGAAAATGCTAACTTAATCTTCATCCTCCTCATCTCCATAACCACTAGCAGCCTTCTTGGCTCTCCAGAAATGTACGTTTGGCCAGGCTGTTCCAAGTTACACGAAGCTTCTCAACTTTTCTAGTATGAAATAAACACTTTAAATGCACCAAAGGACTAATTATGCATTTCCTCTTTTAATGCTCAAGAAATTCCAACATCTTTATTGCTTGGATTCTTCATTTAATGCAATTGAAGAACATTCAAGAGGAGTTAATGTGTTTGTCTTGAATTGGTTGCGTTTTCCAGTAACCTTCTCAAGCATCATTCTTCTTACACATTAATCTTCTCAGGTATGAACTTCCACTTCTAAGATGTTTCTGAGGTCAACTTTCTTTAGACTTCTGGTCAAACCTTCTGTTCACTTTTGGTCAAACCATCTGTTGACTTGTTTTAAGCTTCTCATAATTTAACCTTCTCTAGGCTTTTCTACCCTTGTATTTTACCATTCATGTTAACCCAAGGTAGAGCCATATTTTGCTATGTTAGGAAAACTATTCTTAGCACTTAGCAAACATGTTAAATCATACTTCATTAGAAAACCTAAATCTTACTTAATTTGTATCATCAAAATATAGAAAGAGATTCTTATTCCAACACCTTTAACTACCCATACGATAATCTCCCCTCTTACTACAAATGAAGACATTGGATAGTCGAAGAAAAACAATTAGGATGAACTCAGGGTTCAGTCCTTTGAAGGGAAGTTCACTATGAAAACAAGGATCCTTTCAAAGTATATAACTTAGAAAACAAAATTGAAGAGAAATCCACTAGAATTGAGAAGGGGGAATTTTGCCGGTTTGTTTCATCTTTAAAAAAAAAATCTATAATAATTGTTGGTTGCTTGAGAAAGATGAAGCCAAGGAACCCTAGTAAATCTTTGGAGAGGTTTAGAGAGACGAGTAACTAATGAAACTTGGATATTGAGATTTTAGGTTGTTTGTTAGAAGTAAGTGTTTAGGATTTTAGTGGGCTAGTTTGCAAAAGACCAAACGTGAAAACAAAGTCTTGGTCCCGTTCTTATTGATTAGCTTGTGCCATATTCGGTTGAGAGTTCTATGAAAAAGTTCTGGGGCTTGCTTTTATCAATTAGCAAGCTAATTGATAAAAGCAAGTGATGACTAATCATGTTACAATATAAGTTCTACAATTTTGAGCATTTGTAGCAAGTGATGTGGGCAAAGCTCTTTTTCTAGGTTCACAAGGGATCAACGGTAGTTACTTATTATGGTCGTTTCTTGATAATTGTGACTCCGAGGTCATTTCATGGTGGGGTTTTTAATGTTCATGACTATTATTAGATTGTTGATCGTAGAAGTGTTTCTCAAATATTTCATCGTTCTTAAAGACGAAGAAGGTTCAACTGAGAAAGAATGAACTATGCGAGATGTTGATGGGGTGAGTTCACATTGCATTTTGGAATACAAAGGTGGCTTTGTGCTTGTAAGTATGGAGAGTGAAAATTGGATTTTGGTGTGGGACATCTAGTGACACTTAGCAAATGGGGAGTGGGGTACTTGAGTGCGTAGTGTAGACCTAAGGTTCAAATAAGGATGTAACGCTCAAAATCATCAAGATGTTGCTCGTATTTATAAAATGTATATACATATAGAAGAAAAAAGAACATTTGGTCATTTTGCTAGAATTTTGATATATATTAATTTAGCCGTACAACTTCACGATCAACTATTAGTGGAAAGAGAGGAATATACCTTTTTTTATTAGTGTGGAATATGAATGTGTGCCTCTGTTTTGAAAATATTGTCAATTCCATCATTCCCTCCAGAATTGCAAGCACAATAATTAACATGTCTATTAACGTTGCCAGAAAGTCTGAGGTGCTTTCAAAACAGACAAAAGGGAGGAAAGAGCTACCGCAAAAATGTGACTCTTCACCACCTTTTGTTCGTTAAATTCCTATGACTAATAAAGAGAAATCCATTATTGATGTCGGCCCTTCCAAAGCACCACAATCCAATGTTACATTGTATTGATTCAGTTATTTCACTGGAGGAAGATAATGATCTTAATTATTTCAAGGTATTAATAATATTGTTCTATCCCTTGAGGAGGTGGAAGAAAACTCATATCCTATTCATGGTATGGTAAAGAATATTGCTACTACAGGTAATTTTATGCAAAAGGATTCTTCCTCTATGCATGTTACTCCATGTGAAAACTCTATTGAAAAATCTCAATTTGTTTGGTGCTATCACAATTTGGGTGATTTGGTGATACTGTCCTCAACAAAAAACTCAATGAACCATCATTTGCAAGATGTTGATTCATCATCCATTCAACCTCCCACTACTAGGCTTTATTCGCCAAATACCTCAGGGTCCAATGTGCTACTTCTAACCTAGTGTGGAATCTGACATCAGAATATTAGAAAAGTTTTGGGATGATATGTTTAATGATGTTGTTGACCTTTGGCTACTGCTACCCAAGGAATAGTTGGGCATGATGATAGTTTTGAACTGGTTGTATCCAAGACTCGGAAGCACTACAAGAATTTCGGTGATTTCCGAGGGAAATATCCGTCGGAAAAGCTGGAAAATCCGTCGGTAATAGGAATTTCCGAGGGACAAAAATCTGTCGCATAAACGCTCCTCGCAAATGATTTCCGACGGAATTTTCCCTCGCAAATGCTTCGGTCGCAAATCCCTCGCAAACTCCGTCGCAAACATCTGTCGCAAATCCCTCGCAAATATCTGTCGCAAATCCCTCGCAAACATCGGTCGCAAATCCCTCGCAAACGTCTGTCGTAAATCCCTCGCAAACATCTGTCGCTAATCCCTCGCAAATTCTGGTGCAAATCCCAAGAAAATTCCGTCGCAATTCCGTCGGTACGCATTGATAAATAATTTTTGAAAATCATTCGGTTACATGCATACCCATCCTATTTGCAATACGACTTCCCTGCTAATTTAATTCAAACTTAGCCTACCAATTCAATAGAAATTCAATCCAAACCAAATAATTTCAACTACCTTATAATTCCAAACCAATATTATAACTAAATATCAAATACTAAATTATATTTCCAAACCAAAGTAACTAAAAATCACATAAACTATAAGTCCAAAAGCAAGACCATTTAAAACTAACTTAACAAGTGCCAAACAACGATAAGTGCCAAAACATAACTAAAAGTGTCAATCTTCCACAAACTACAACACTAATATTCAAGTGCTAAAGAGCGTTATACCTAACATATAGCTAAAAGTTTCAAACATTCACATAGACTACACACTAATGTTCCAGAAACACAAAAAACTCTGATGGAGCATCTGCAAGTCCAGCTCTGAAAATATACCTAACAAATCAAAAATGAAAATGTTAAGAATATCATAAAATTCAGAAAACTAAGATATTTTGCACATTCTTTAAAATATAAATTACCTAGATGCCATCAATAACCCTTCTCATAAGCATGGTCTATGTCATCATCATCTACATCATCTGCACCATCTAGGTCCTGGTCCTGTTGGGCGGGCGGGGTGGTCCTGCTCGGGGGAGGTACTGGAATCCCGACATGACTAAATACATGGTCAAGTAGCTGCTGCTGTCGTGCAAGCTGCTCCTGCTGTTGTGCAGCATGCTCCTGATGTTGTGCAACTTGTGCTGTCAATGCCCGGATGATCCTAAGGTGCTCAGGGGAGAGGCTCGCACTCGTTGAAGCTCCAGAGTCTAACAAATTGGAATACATGTCTCCTGTCGCATAAAAGCGACTCTTATAGGGGGCTCCAACAGTGTCTTTCCACAACATCACCTTCAACTTCTCCAGCTCAGCGGGATCAACTGGTATATTTGACTGAGACAATCGCCGGTGGAACTCCTCCTATTCAATGCACAAGTTAAAATTAGTCATTGGTAAAAGAATATTTTCGAATTGAAATTATGTTAAAAAGAGAAATATACCTGAGTAATACGAGCATGCTCATCTACAAATTCGCCGGTTCCTCTCCTAATGTGAGTGTGGCGGTGGAGCTCATCCACATGTGGCATTCGCCCCCACTTCTTTGCCTATAATCAAACTTTCATTGTTCTTAAAACAGACTCCATTCCTAAACTTTAAGTCATGTTACATTAAAACAGACTCCATTCCTAAACTTTTTACCATGTGATTCATAGTTTTAAGCAACTCAAAAACTATATGCAGAAGTACAATACCAGCTGAAAGTATTAAGGGTGTGGCGCTGTGACACAATTCATGCTTTGTGTCAAGGAATATCAAAGCAAACCAAGAAAGCAAGACAAATAATTAAACCAAACAAACAAAAAAAAAGGCATCAGAATCACAACCCCATTATTACAATTTTAGGCTTAATTGTAAATTAGTTCTCCATCAATGAGTTTGCAACTATTAATAACATAAGTTTCTAATTGATAAATTATAATTAATAATAATGACATGAAAAGAGAAGCTTAAGTGTATACCAATCTCTAAGCATGCTGCAAGATAGAGATAGAGCCTCCAGTGTGCACACTTCCTCCTTTCTCTGATGCTCTATTCTTCTTATTCTGCGCACACTTAGCCAAGTATTTTGGATCATTCTAGTGGTCTTGTAGGCGACGGTAGACCAGTTCTCCCATCCAACTAGGCCGACTCCTCTGCTTGCGGATACCATTGAGCATATCGGCGAGTCGGTCAGCAGCTTTCTTATGAAAAAGCTTCTCAACGACGGCCTCTTGAGACTTACGCCATCCAACTCTCTTCTGCATTGTGAAAACATTTACAAGAAAATATGTTATTAAATAACTTAACAAGTTATTTAAAGGCGTATGTTCGAATGTACACTTACTCTAAAATCCTTAAAAAAATGCTCTCGCTCAGCGTCATTAAGCTCACCCCAAGTAGCCCAAGGATAGTGGTACAACTCCTGAATAGTCTTACGGATAGCCGTAGCGGCTACCTTTGAATTAAGGAACCTGCAGAAGTTAAAACAATTGAAGTGATTAAAATACATCATATATACACGATAAAACAAGCATTTAAAAAAATAACTTATAAAAAACTTTACATACCCTCCACGCTCAACTCGGATGATAGGTCGCCCGTCAGGTAACTCCTCAATCTCATCCTCCTCACGCTCACCCCCCTCAACATCATGAATCTGATCATCATCAGGCATCTCATCATCTCCATGTGCAAATGCCTCTGTCGGTGATGGCGAAGAGGTAGGAGTAGGCACAGCATCTGGCGAATGGGTAGGAGTAGGCCCAACATTTGGCGAATGGGTAGGAGTAGGAATAACACGAATGTCCGGTACCGGAATCATACGATATGGGGGAGTCTGTGAAGGTGGAGGAGTCACACGTGCTGAAGAAGTACGACCAGGTACATCCCGAGGAGATGGAGTAGGTGAAGGAGTCACATGTGGCGATGAACTAGAGCCAATATGTAATGACCTGACAACAGAAGTCTGTTGTGGCAACGACGTATGCAAGGACCTAACTCCAAGGGTCTGTTGCATCTGTGTCTCAGGACTCTGCAATGATCTCACTCCGGATGGCTGTGGATCAGGAGTGAGTGTGGGATGCAACTGTTTGACTGTAGATGCACGTACTGGACGTGTCAGCGCAGGGGTAGATGTCGTAGGAATCTCTGAATAGCCATCTATGTCCTGGACACGAATCACCCTCTTCTTACGACGAGGGGGTGCAGGGACAACAATAGCCTTCCCCTTACGATCAGGGGGTGATCTAGGTGGTGACGCATCTCCTCCACCTGATGCCATGCTGCAGAGGAAACTAAACATAAAAATCAACATAAACACCACTTTTAAAACATCAACATTACTTTTAAAACAACTCATGAAACAATTCACACACAATTCAAACACAAACATCAATTGTAAAACATTACAAAAAACACAAGTCTTAATTATATATATATATATATATATATATATATATATCTAATCTTCTGCCCATTCTGCTTCATCATCTTCTTTATCTTCATCATCTTCATTATCTTCATCAATTGTAACCTCATGTGAGTCTTCTCCTTGCAGGTTATTTGGGCCCACTTCTTCACCATAGTTTTCCAAATCACGTAAGTTAGAAATCGACTCAACTTCATTAACTTCATTTACAGGTGACATATCATCCGTCTGATAGGGAACTTCTTCCACTGACTCATCTGCTTCAATGCGGCCCCTTGGCTTTGTGTTAATTGCGACACACCAACCTCGCTTGTCTCTTCGAGTTGATGGATAAGGAACATAGTACACTTGTCTCACATTTTGTGCCATTATAAACGGATCAAACGCTGGATATCTTCTGTCCATTCGTATGTCCACTCTATTATACTTTGGATCCATTTTAGTGCCTCTGACCGACGGATCAAACCAGTTACAATAAAATAGCACTACAGTTTTAGCATAGTCTAAAGCATTGTACTCTAGCTCATAAATGTGTTGGATCACACCGTAAAAATCATCTTCACCTCCTTCGTTGACCCCTTTTACATAAACTCCGCTGTTAATAGTTGCTTTGCCTTCCGTCCATGTGTGGGTATGAAACTTGTAGCCATTCACGAAAAATGTGTGATACTCTTTGACACTTGAATGAGGACCATCAGATAAATTTCTCAAGTGTTGATTGATTGGAGTTGGTTCCTCGCAGTAAACCTACGTATGTGACATACAAATAAGTTATTTCTTGGGGAACACATATTTAAGTTAAGGTTGAGGAACAAGAAACTAACTCAACACTTACTTGTTGTTTAAACCATGCTGGAAAATTTTCGTATATATGAGCAGATGCTTGTTCATCTCTTACGTCTTCAGACAACAAGAATGATCTAATAAAATAAGATAATACGTACTGAATGAGCTGACAGGTATGGACAATTAATTGAATGAAAAGGTTGATATACGTACTGAATGTATGGTTTAACTTCAGTGCAATTGATCAACACATGAACATGAGCTGACTTATACTCAGCATCAGTTAACCAATGAGTCGACTCCTTCCCAGAATGACGCCCAGATTGGTTGAAGACTGATAACATCAACAAGTGTCTAACACAATCATTTTGCACTTCATTCCTTTTGTTTGGCAACGTGAAGTTGGTGAAATAATGTGAGAAAAAGTGGGATGTTTCACGGTGTAGGTATGATGCACAAATTGATCCTTCAACCCTCGCCTTGTTTTTCACCGATCGTTTAGAATCACCCATGAATCTATAAAAACAACTTGATTAGATGGAAAATTATATTGACCTCAAATGGAAAAAATGAATTAGTTCCCAAAAGGATGAGTTTGTTACCTTTCAAATGGATACATCCACCTGTACTGAACCGGCCCACCAAGTCTTGCTTCATATGCAAGATGAACAGGGAGATGCTCCATAGAATCAAAGAAACCAGGTGGAAATACTCTCTCCATCTTACATAGAATGAATGAAATGTTCTGTTCCATCCTATCAAGGTCAACATCTCTTAAAGATGCAAAACTCAAATCCTTAAAAAATTGACTCACTTCAGTAAGCGGATTTAGAACATGCGTTGGTAAAGAACTAAATGCAATAGGGAGTAAACATTTCATAAATACATGACAATCATGGCTTTTCATCCCAATCATTCTTCTCTTGTTCACATCAACACATCTTGCCAAATTAGAAGAATATCCATCTGGCATTTTGAGTTCTTCTATCCACTGATAAACTGAATTTGTTTGCTCAAGAGTTAACGAGTAACATGCTTTGGGTTTTAGCATCTTTCCATTAGTTTGTGGCTTCAAATTTAAGTCCTTTCGATTGCAGTAAAGAGCAATGTCCATTCTCGCCTTATCATTGTCCTTGGTTTTGTCCAATTATGCACTTGTCCATATCCATCAAATCGAGAAACAAGGGGGTCATCTGTGATTTTTGGCAGATCTCTAACTCGATGCCAAACTTGTTCTGGAGTCAACCTAAGAGGCGGCCCATCCTTTTCAACTACTTTCTTCCTAAATGCGTTCTTGTTCATTCTAAGTGTATGATCACGTGGTAAAAACCTACGATGCGAGTCAAACCAAGAACTCTTACCCCCGTGTGTCAAGGTAAATGCCTTTGTATGCTCCATACAATGTGGACATGCTAATTTACCATGAGTTTGCCAACCAGACAACATGCCATAAGTAGGGAAGTCATTAATGGTCCACATCAAAGCGGCTCTCATCATAAAATTCTGCTTACGTGCGGAATCATAAGTCAAGACACCATTCCACAACCTCTTCAAATCATCAATTAGTGGTTCTAAATAGATATCAATGCTTGCTTTTGGATTATCTGGGTCAGGTATCAAACAAGTCAAAAACATGTAAGGTTTCGTCATACACATCTCAGGGGGAAGGTTGTACGGGGTAACAATAACGGGCCAGCAAGAATATGGTGAAGCCGATGCTTGGGTATATGGCGTAAAACCATCAGAGCATAAACCAAGTCGTACATTGCGTGGATCCTTGACAAAATCAGAATGTACCCGATCAAAGTGTTTCCATGCTTCACCATCAGACGGATGGCGCAACACGCCTGAACTTCTATTCTCATAATGCCACATCATTTGCCCTGCAGTGTGTTCGGATGCAAACATTCTCTGCAACCTTGGAATTATTGACAAGTAGAACATTGACTTCACCGAAACTGGTTTATTCTTGCTACTAGTCCCTTTTTTGCGAGCATGATACCTCGGCGCATTACAAAATTTGCATTCAAGAAGGGCACCATCATTTTTTCCAAACTCATTATTATAGTACAACATGTGACCTTTGGAACAACAATCAATCCTTTTAGCTTCTAATCCCAACTTAGAAACTAACCTCTTTGCCTCGTAAAAATTCTTTGGCAAATTTTCATTCATAGGTGTCACGGCTGACATCATCTCACATATCAAGTCCATTCCCACCTCAGAAGTACTACTCAATGATTTGAGAGCTAAAAGTTTCGCACAAATTGATAACTTTGAGTTTGATGACCCTTCAAACAATGGCTTGTTTGCATCTAACAACAGATTATAAAATCTCTGTGCTTGCTCATTCGGAAGCTCATCCATGTTATCATACTGCTCCTCCTCGAATGGCACATTCACCCCAAGACCGTCACAAACCATGTTCTGCATCAAGTCAATTTGTTCACCATATCCTATATCCACAGAATTACTTGAAGCATCCCTCCAATTTTCCCCAACCATTGGGACAACAGCAACCCCTTTCTCACCATTACTTGTCCAAATCCAATAATTAGGCCTAAACCCAACACTCTTCAAGTCATCAATGACCTCTGTTGGACTCTTAATCCTTCTACATTCGCATTTGGCGCACGGACATCGAATCCCCCCTTCAACTCTAAATGGTTCTTGTCCCATTGCAAAAAGAACAAACTCCCACACGCCATCTACAAAAGATTGTTTCAAACCCGCTCTTTTTGGAAACAACCTATCATACATCCAAAGTCGGTGTGAAGGAGGAAATTCCATTCTACACATTTAAAATTGCAGATATATCAGAGAGAACAATGGACGTCCATCTAGAGAAAGGAGAGACAGACATGAATTTAAACGACGGATGTCCATCGAAAGAAAATGGGACATGTAACCTAATACCAAGTAAATACCAACTCATTTGAACAATTTATAAACAACCAAAATTCATATATAGAGTAAACCAATAAGTTGAACAATATAATTCTCATGTTCAAGCACGAGTAAATACCAAGTCATTTGAAAGTTAAAGAAGTTCATACGCAAAACTAAAAACCAAGTAAAATGAACTCTCATTACCACTAGTATAAAGTTTGAATTAATACACTCAGTATAAAGTTAAAACTAAAATATAAGTTTAAAGAAGTTTTAAGTATAAATTGCTTCTTATTCATCAGTGTTATAAAATTAGTCTATCATATATACATGGGTTTCATTTGGACAGAACATAGACAAAATGTCCATCCGCACGTGTCCGTCTATGGGGGGATATGATGCAAGTGCAAAGTATGAATATGAAGGTTTTTTTGTGCTTTCTAAGTATAGAATAATAAAAAAAAGGCAAAATTACACCAGGGGACCTTTAACTTATTTATTTGTAACAAGTTGGCCCTTTAAGTTTCTTTTGTAACAAATAGGCCCTTTAAGTTACCCGACGTTGACACCGTTGGCCCTTTTAGTAAAATGTAATATCGTTCATTACATCAAAATACACCAAAATATGTTTGTTTGCATCAAAATACATAAGCTAGAGTAGTCACAATATATAAAGTAGCACTACATCAAAATATATAAGCTAGAGAAATCATTAAAAGGGCCTATTTGTTACAAAAAAAACTTAAAGGTCCAACTTGTTACAAATAAATAACTTAAAGGTCCTCTAGTGTAATTTTGCCTAAAAAAAAACAGAATAATAATAATGTTATATCATTTTGGTCAAAAAAAATAGTTCTTACTGGGTGATGTTGGATATGTATGAAATAGTTTAATGAATGGATTAAGCATTTTGGTTCTGCTCTTTATTTTATTTTTTTATTTGAAGGACAATGCCTATGAAGAGCAAGGTAGGAGCTTTAGCAAGAACAAGAGAAGGAAAATGCCTCTTTTGCACAAAAAAGTAAGATAAAATAGGACAATAGTCAAGATAAAATAGCAACCTATTTGTGAAATCATTTACAAAACAAGTAAAATCAACTTTTTCTAATGAGTTTCAATTCCAAATATACCACTTGATTCACTGATAAACCATTTCATTTTTCAATCATTC
Organism: Astragalus glycyphyllos; assembly: GCA_963573325.1. Lineage (NCBI taxonomy): Eukaryota > Viridiplantae > Streptophyta > Magnoliopsida > Fabales > Fabaceae > Astragalus > Astragalus glycyphyllos. The sequence continues at coordinate 4,081,698 of OY754308.1, read as the reverse complement.
CAAACATACTAGCTTATAATGAATCCATTATCATAATTCAAGTAAACTAGCAATCGAAGAATATCATAACATTTGACAGTATTCAGGAAGGAGAACTCACAGAGAAAGGGAGGGTTACGAAATCTGATACCTCAAGAATAGGTGAGAGTCGCTGATGGACCAAGCACACCTGAAAAAATAAGCATCAAGTACTTTCAGCGTAAATCAGAAATTGGCAGTAAGAAGTCAAGATAGGGAGTAAAATAGGAAGTGAAATTGAAATGCATCAAATATCTGAATGTTGGAGTAAGCCTAGTTGAACATTAAATTTGAGAGATTTTTAATTCTACAATACTTTGATTTTTGCATTATGACCCGTATGTTTCAAACACAGTATATACAGAATATGTAACATGTTGATACTGAAACCACAATACACACCAAAGTGTACAAAATGTTGCGCATTGCCACAAAAATTTGGTTTATTTACTTCTATCAAAATAAGAAAGACTAGCTACCAAAAACTGAAATAACCAAAGCATCTTGGGCACTTCCTACATTCTCCAAACATACCAAACACTATAGTGACATAGCAGAAGAACAATGTAAGAATGGATGAAAAACTGATTTTGAGCTTAAGCACACATAACAAACATTTCAGGGGTACTGTATCCACGTTCTATATCACAAACTAATAATCTAATCTTCATATTGGAAGTAATGGTTAATAAACATTGCAGCTAACTCATAAACATATTTGCCATCAACATGACTAATCTATCACCCATATAAAACAACTTTACCTAAGCAAGAAAAAAAGATTTTTTTACAAAAGGAAAAACCTTTCTAAAGTGATTATAACTTAAAAATCCCAGCTTCTAATAAAGCCCCAAAAAAAACCTGTTTCCAATTTTTTCCAAATCTGAAATTTCTAACTTCTCAAATCTCAAATATATATATATATATATATATATATATATATATATATTTCTCCAAGAAACGAGTGTTAGAACCTAGGGTTCATAGGTCAAAATTTCAAATAATAACTTATGAAACACTTAATCAGATTCTTTAAAGCCACAATCAAAACTCTAGGAGACCAAAAATTTGAGCGATAATCAGAAAATAAAATAAAAAAGAATACCTGATTAGTAGTGAGATTGAGAGCCGCAACTAGGTAGTATAAACTATTCACTGAAACACCATATTTCATCAGATTTTCAAATACTGCATAGATGAAGAACAATAGAAAGATTAGAGAAATTTAGGGCTTTAGGGTTTTCAAAGACAACAAAAATCTGACCTTGAGAATAGAACAGAAGTAGAATAGAGGAACAATAGTTACCATAGAATGAAGAAGAAGTAGTAGAATGCTTGGATTCTGAGTTGGGTCGCACGTTGAGTTCTGGGTTTTGGGTCGGACTGCGTGAACGGAGTGGAAGTGAGGAGAAGAAGGAACAGTGGTGACCGGCGACCCGAAGGTGAGAGTGGTGGTCGCCGGCGACGTGGTGGCTGAGAGTGGTGGCTGAGAGTGGAGAGGGTTTAGGGTAAGAGTGAGAGTGAGAGTGAGAATGAGAAGTGAAAGTGATGGTCGTGAGAGTCTATTTTTTTAGTTTTAAGTGAGAAACGGTTCCGAGGGATATTTATGTGTTACCGACGGAAATGTCCCTCGGAAAGAAGCGAGGGATTTCAATTCCCACGGAAAGTTAAGCGGGAAATGCCTAAAACACGTTGCGATGGAACTATCCGTCAGAAACGAATGTATTAGCGACCGAAAAAAGTCCCTCGGAAATATCTGGTAGGTAAATCAACATATTCTTGTAGTGAAGAAGAAATTTCGGCAAAAAAAGAAATTAATCCAGAAAATTGTAGGCTTTTTGTCTCAGGGGTCTTTCCTGTAATAGGTTAGGGGATCCTATCACCGTTTTCATTACAATCTCTTTACTTGTCAAGGGTATTGGTCTAGTCCCCTTAAACTCTCTTCTTTCTTCATTCTTTTTTATCTTTTTAATAAAAATAGTAGGAAGTACTATTTTTCCTTCTTAATGTTTTTCTGCACTAGAAGGTTTTAATGAAGTATCATTCATTCTCTTCGCCCAAAAAAACAAGAAAAATGCCTGGAAAAATGTGAGAGAAGACTCAAGAAGAGAAGGCTAGAGAAAAATAGCAGTTAAAGCTCAAAATAGAATCCTTAAGAAAAAAATATGAAGACAAACTAACAGGAATTAAAGAGAGAAAATGGTAGAATTCCAAAGTATGAAAAATAAATAGAATTGTTTCGGGAATTAACAAAAAAAATAATGGATCAACAATCAAAACTTATCTATGTGCAAAGAACACGGAGGTATGGGTTTCCGACACTTTCATATATTTAATTTGGCAATGCTAGGGAAGCAAGGTTGGAAAATCTTAACCAACCCAAATGCTATCATTTCTCATGTCTTCAAAGCTAAATATTTCCCACGAGGGGATTTCTTGGAGGCTTCTAAAGGCCATAATCCAAGTTTTGTATAGCGTTGCATCTGCGCTTCACTGGTAATTATCAAAGGAGGATTGAGGTGTCAGCTTGGTGATGGTTCTAAAATCAGAATTTGGAAAGACCCTTGGCTTCGTAATCTTAGCAATTTTTGTGTGTTGTCTACTCGTCCTTTAGGCTCTCAACGAACCTCACCTATGTGTCGGACCTATTGGGCATTATTGGAATCTCCCTCTCATTAATGCTACTTTTTCTCAAGAAGAGGCGAGGGAGATCTTGAAAATGCCACAGTGTATTGCTCTCAACGAAGACCATATGATTTGGGATGCGAGTAGAGATAGTGTGTACTCGGTGAAGTCGACCTATTATTTAGCCATGGACCACTTGGTAGATACTTCTCATTTGTGTGTAGAAGGGAATTGGAAGGCTATTTGGTCTTTGAAGGTACCCAACAAAATTAAAATTATGATTTGGAGGATTGCACATGGTTGCCTTCCTACTCGTTGTAGACTTCAACGTAAAAGAGTTCCTTGCCCGGAGCAATGTTCCTCTTGCTCGGATGCTTTTGAGAATGAATGGCGCCTTTTCTTCAGGTGTCCTAAGGCTCAAAAGGTGTGGAATGCAACTGGTCTTTGTTCTTAAAATTCTCTCGAGAATCTGATGCTGCGGAGGGTGTTACGGAACTGATCTTTAGAGTGCTGGATGTGCTGGATCAAAATGAAAGAATGGATGCAGCTGCTGTCCTTTGGAGCCTTTGGAGAAGACGCAATGAACTTGTGTGGAATTCGAAGGAGCTGCTGGTTAACTTGGTCCTTCACAAAGCTTGCATGCTGGTTTTGTATTGGAACACGTCTCGGCCATATCAGCAGGCTCACGGCGCTGCTGTCACGGTACCAGCTGGGTGGACGAAACCAGCTCAAGGACGTCTCAAGTGTAATTTGGACGGTGCTTGATTTCAAGAGAATACATGGTGTGGTATAGGTATTTGTATCCGCAATCATTTTGGTTCTTTCATTGCTGCTAAGTCTATTTTGTTTGATGGCTATCTAAAACCTCACGAGATGTTGATATTTGGAAGCACTTACTTGGTTGAGTCAGTTGGGCTTACAACATGTTGATATTGAGCTTGATTGTAAGCAGGTGGTGGATGTGATAAAAAACGGGCTGAAATTGATGACGGAGTTGGGGCATGTTATCACTAAATGCCAGGATTTTTTGTTCTCTTATTTTCTTAACTGTAATCTCAGTTTTGTTCAGCGACAAGCCAATTGCGTTGCTCATGGCCTTGCCAGGGCGGCTCAATCTTTTGCTAGTCACCATGTTCACAATTTAATACCTCTTTGTATTGAAAACATTATTATGAATGAAATGACATAAGGTTATTAATTTACTTAAAAAAGGCAAATTTACACCAAATGACCTTTAAGTTATTTATTTGTAACAAGTTGGCCCTCTAAGTTTTTTTTTGTAACAAATAGGCCCTTTTAGTGATTACTCTAGCTAATGTATTTTGATGAAATGCTACTTTATATATTGTGATTACTCTAGCTTATGTATTTTGATGCAACCAAGCATATTTTGGTGTATTTTGATATAATCAACGATATGGCATTTTAGTAAAAGGGCCAACGGTGTCAACATTAGGTAACTTAAAGGGCCTATTTGTTACAAAAAAAAAACTTAAAGGGCCAACTTGTTACAAATAAATAACTTAAAGGTCCTCTGATGTAATTTTGCTTAAAAAAATCAAAACTTATTTATGTTAGCTACACTAAAAGTGCTTTTGATTTGCTAAACAATAAGGGGTTGGACTTGAAAATTTCAGTGGTACCTTGTTTGATTTTGAAACTGTTCATAGTATTGGACAGAAGTGGGGGCAAGGGACTGAACAATAAACTAAATTGTTGTACCTCAAAAAACCACAGTATAACTTTCTGTCCCACAATACAACTTTCTAATTACCAAAAAATACCAAAATATTATTTCCATTTTCTACTCAATTATTTTTCTCTCCCCTATTCTCTCTCTCTCTCTCTCTCTCCTATCCCATTCTTCTCTCTCCTTTTCTCTACCTCTCACCCCCCTCTTATATCTACTCATCTCATGACCTATCTCCCTCATTTCTCTCTTTCTCTCTCCACCTCTCTCCTCTCATCTCTCTTATATCTTTTCATCTCATGACATCTCTCTCTCATCTATCTTCTTCATCACACATTTTTATTTGTAATTTTTAAATTATATAATAATATATGTTATATAAATTTATTATAAACATTAAAAATGGAATTAAGTAAAATTTACATTTTTTTGTTTGTGCAGTCCATTATTCACCAAACATTGTACTGGACCAAAAGTTTTCTAGTACAGTCCTGCCTAGTATTGTCTTGTTCGGTCCAGTACTTTCGTGTTTTCAAATCAAACGGACCCTAAGGAGAGACTATTCAAAAACCCTATTCTTTTCAAAATTTTCTCCATCATAATAAACTCAAATGTTAAATCATTTGGAAATGACAGAAATATATTCTTTATTGATTCCATTGACAATCAACATTAAAAAGTAAACACAGTTATAAAAATAAAGACTAGATGCATGCATGTTTTTGCTGCAAACAGGGACCAGACATGCATGATACTAATTAGACTATCCTTGGATTGTCAAATTGTAAACATAAAGAAATAAAGACAACAAAAAATAAAAACCAAACAGCAGACAATTTAAACGCCATAGACTCCATAATTTATAAAAATGAGAGCATTATTATTCAAGAGAGATATGGATTATGCCAAATGCCATTAGGGACATCAACATATCCAAATGGTATCAGACCATCAATATTGTTGGTGAAGTCCGTTGACCAATGTTGATCACTTTGCATGACGTTGCTATTCGGTCCTCGACCGTGGCCCATATTTGCATTCTCTCCTTCTCCAATCACCAGTCTTTGAGCATTCTCTCCTCCTGTGCCTATAGCTCCTGCTTCAACATTTTCAGCTACCTATAGGGCTTGCATCGAATTGATCTTTTGATCTACTTTCCTAAGATTCTCATCAATCCACGACGAGAGACTATTGAGATCATTCATGCTCACATTGTCAACAAGTTGTCCAGTATTCATGAACTGAAACATGATATTGGTCATCTCTTTCTTTTTGTTTCTTCAGTTGGTCACGGGCTTGGAGGATCCTTTGCTTCAAGATCTAACATCTTTGTTGGTTTGCTGCACATCTGGCATTGTCATGAACCTCGCCAACACGCTTTGGGCTTCCAACTCAGAAGGCCAAACCTCTGGCTGAGGGTCATTCGGATTAAATATTATAGCACATGCCTCAATACCACATAGCGTACTGATTTCATCCATCTTCTTAATTAAACCTGTTGAAAAGGATATATACATATATGAAGATTTGTAACGAGAATAATTGATGAAAGTGAGAAATAAAATAGGAAATAGTAAATATTTTCTTTTTAGTCCTGAAAAATATCTATATGTATTCCCACCCTAAGTTCCTCTGGTCCACTTTGTTAAATGTATTTGTGTTACTGCTAAGGGTGGGCATCCGTCAGGCTTGGGTGGATTCGGGCCCAATAACATCCATCCGGCCCAATTCACAGATGGAATATACAGGCCCAATTAAGAAAACAAGTTGGGCGGGTTCGGTTGGTGGATCTTTAGCAGATCCACGATCGGGTAGGAAAAGGGTTGGGCCTTCTTTGCAGGCAAAATTCTTGTTTTTGGTCTGATTTTCAGAAAACATTTTTTTAAATTTTTTTAATCTTACTAAATTGTTGGGACTAGACAAATAAATTATAACATCAAGAAATTAATTGGCAAGGCATTTATGTTTTAAAACATTCTTCAAAACATCAATGCCTTTTTTTTGAAATAAAGTATAAAACACAAATTTAAAACACTCACTTATGATCCAGATTTAAAACACAGAATCACAACAATAACAATGTTCGTTGTTCTAATAGTCTTATTCATTATTTGTTCAAAGTACACGTTTAACACAGTATCATCACAGGCCCAACAAACAAGCCCAATTGAAACTAAAACCTTTAAAGTTTACTGTCGCTGCCATTTAAGCTTCAACAAACAAGCAGTAACTGATTTAACATCACAGGCTCAACATCAACCAATTTAATTGTCACCCAACTTAAGCAACCAACAGTTAATACTACTAATTCTAAGTTTAATAATTGTGTTCCAACTTCCAACTAGTAAATTACAGTCTAATTTACGATTTACACTCATGCAAGGGGGAATTTCAAGCTTCTTCAAGAAGCTAAGAAAGTCAAGAGTAGTATCCATTTGAATCTGCAAAATAGATAGGTGACATAAAGCACTGACCAAATAGGATACCTTAACCAGAAACTGAAAAGCAACACAACATTATTTAAACAGATGCAAATTTTACTAGATGCAAATTTCAATAGATACAGATTTTAACTAGAAGTAGATTTCAATATATGCAGATTTTAACCAGAAGTAGATTTCAACAGATGCAAATTTGAATTTGACTTTAATATCTGAAACTAAAACATTCGTAGCTTACTATATCAACCTTAAATAGCAGCAGACTTCAATCAGATTTGTATGGAAGCCTCTTTTTAATCTTGATCAAGGTCCTAAGTTCCAATAAAATGAACTTAATTTCTGAAACAGAAACAGCCAGATACAGAAGTTCCCTTGCATGAAGTTGGATCATTGGATCATGTAGTGAGTCATGAAAGACTCCAAAAGAACAAACAATGTTGCTATATATATATATCTATTATCTAATGCAGCTTGTCACTTGCGCGCGCAAGTGACAAGTTTTTTTGTTTTTTATTTCATTTTTTTTTTTTGACAAATTTATTTCAATTTTTTTATTTTGCTTTTTGTTTCTTTTTTTTTTCTCTTTTTCTTTTTTTCAGTTTTTTTGTTACTTTTTGTTTTTTTTTTAGTTTTTTTCTTTATTTTATATTTTTATAAGTACTTTACTGTGTCGAAAAATTTTAAATGTTTAAATATATAAATTTTGTTCTTCAATAATCAATTAGATGGAAAAAACTAATTTCATAAAAAAAATACGTAAAGTGATATGCTAAAAAGCATGCTTTAGTGTACTTGATGGTGAAAAAATTATTTTGTAACAAAATACGTAAAGTGGAATGTTAAGCAATGTGTTTTGAGGTACTTTGGGAATCGAAAAAAAATTAACTTTTCAAATATCAAAAGCTTTTTCGTATATAACCGGTTTGGTAAAAAACAATAAGTTTGTGAAAAAATACATTAAGTGCGATGCTGATAGTGTATTTTAGGGTACTTTAGGGTCCCAAAAAAATTTTTAGATGTTCAAATACACGAAGTTCGTTTCTCAATAACCTTTTCTTTTTAATTTTATAATATTCTTATTTAATTTATAGTTTTAATTTAATTTTTATTTACAGAAGCTTCAGTCACATTTACAATAGATCCCTCAGTCGCACACTTTCAACTTTCTATAAATGCTTCTATTTTATTAGTAATTTCCATCCAACCCAACACAATACCACGTGTTTCATTTTCTATTTGTGTTTTCTTTTTTATATTGCTCATTTTGCCCCAACGGGTATTAAAACCATTCTTTAATTTGTGTTTATATTTTATCTTTCTTTAATATTCGAGTACAGCGTTGCTGCATTGACTCCCGTGAGAACTTCAGCCACATTTACAATACAACCTTCATGATCTTCTTTCAACGGGAACTTCAGTCACATTTACAATAAAACCTTCATAATCTTTTTCAACTTTGTATAATTACTCCTATTTTATCATGGGTTTTCCTTCAACCATGCATGATACCCAGCATGTTTCACTTTTTAATTGTGTTGTCTTCTTTTTCTATTTATGGGTTAATTTTTTATATTTGCATTTGATGAATGTGGATTATGCTATTAAAATTCTTTAGATTTTTTCTTCTTATTTATCTATAGAGGATGTGCGTCTTTGTTAATGTTCCTTTTAAAATTGATAATCTTTTTATTTATTTTATATTTATATTTAATTTTTATTCACTGTTATTAGATTTTATATTTTGCTAACTAACACCATTTGCCCAATGGGATAGGCTATCCTGGGGTACGAGAGTCGATTCCGTGCTCCTGAGTTTGATTCTCACCGTTGACGAACTCGGTGTTGGCCAGTGCGAAATTTGTTTTCAAGCACGATGGGATATTAGTCTTTCGAAAAGATTTAATTATACGATAGAATTTAGCCAAACTTCAGCCTTTTTTTTCTTTCTATTCTTCCTTTTTTTTTCTTTTATATTACTTCACTTTTTTTATCTTCTTCCTTTTTTCCTTTACTTTTTTTTTCTTTTTTGTTTTTGAGTGCTTTTAGGGTGAGGGAACAAATCAAATTCCTCAGAACCATTAAATATGACTGTAGGATGTAGTATAAAAATTCATCAACGGTTGAGATTTAATACAAGTTGATTCAATCTTAACCACTAATAGCATTTTACACAATATCCTACGATCAATTTTAGTGGTTATCGATGACGGATTTAATTTGCTCCCTCAACCTAAAAGCACCCTTTGGTTTTTACTTCAGTTTTTTCTTCTTTTTTTTTTTTTTTTTTTTATATTTTAAGAGCTGCTTTACGGTCTCAAAAATTTTAAATGTTTAAATATGCAAATTTTTACGTAAATAAATATTTACGTAAGTCTCAAAAATATTTATTTACGTAAACTTTAGTCACATTTACAATAGGTCCCTCAATCGTACTCTTTCAACTTTCTATAGGTGCTTCTATTTTATTTGTAATTTCCATCCAACACTACACGATACCACGTGTTTCACTTTCTATTTGTGTTTTCTTCTATGTTTTGGTCATTTCGTACCAACGGGTATTTAAACCATTCTTTAGTTGGTGTTTATATTTTTATCTTTCTTTAAAATTCGAGTACAACATTGCTGCATTGACTCCTGTGGGAACTTCAGCCACATTCACAATACAACCTTCATGATCTTCTTTCAACGGGAACTTCAGTCGCATTTACAATAAAATCTCCAAAATCTTTTTCAATTTTGTATAACTACACCTATTTTATCATGGACTTCCTTCAACCATGCTTGAAATCCAACGTGTTTCACCTTTTAATTATGTTGTCTTTTTTTCTTTCTAATTATGGGTTAATTTTTTTTATTTACATTTGATGAATGTGGATTATGTTACTAAATTTTTTTAGACTTTTTCTTCTTATTTTATCAAAGGTTAATGTTCTATTTAAAATTTATAATCTTTTGATTAAAATTTATATTTATAATTTAATTTTTATTCACAGTTATTAGATTTTATATTTTGCAGACTAACACCATTTGCCCAATGGCACAGGTTACCCTGGGGCCCAGTAGTCGATCCCGTGCTCCTGATTTTGATTCTCACAGTTGACAAACTCAGTGTTGACCAGTGCAAAATTTGTATTCAAGCATAATGAGATATTAGTACGATAGAATTTAGCCAACCCCGTGCGGGAATTGCCGCACTTTTTTTTTTAACTTTAGTTTTTTTTTTCTTTTTGTTTTTTTTGTTTTGTCCTCTTTTTTATTTTAATGTTTTCCATTTTTTCCTTTTTAATATTTTAACGAGTACTCTAGGGTCTCGAAAAATTTTAGATGTTTAAATATGCGAATTTTGTTTTTCAATTATCGATTTGGTGAAAAAAAGATTTAATTTCATGACAAAATACATAAAATGATATGCTAAACAGTGTGCTTTGGTATACTCGATGGTGAAAAAAATATTTTTTTAACAAAATACGTAAAGTAGGATGTTAACCCGTGTGTGTTGAGGCACTTAGGATTCAGAAAAAAATTAGCTGTTCAAACACCCGAAGTTTTTTCCTCAATAACTGGTTTGGTCAAAAAAAATAATAGCTTTGTGATAAAATAGGTAAAGTGTGATGCCAACATTGAATTTTGGGGTTTTTTAAGGTCCAGAACAAATTTTATATGTTCAGATACGTGAAGTTTGTTCCTCAACAACCTGTTTGACGAAAAACAAAAAAAAATACGTGACAAAATATGTAAAATGTGATGCCAAACAATTTGTTGAGTTACTTTAGGATTCAAATTTTTTTACATGTTCGGATACACAAAGCTCATTCCTCAAAAACCCGTTTGGTGGAAAAAATTTGTGACAAAATATTTAGTGCGATACTAAATAGTGTTTCTATGTGCTTCTATTTTATTCAAATATGCGAATTTTTTCTTCAAAAATAGTTTCAACTTTGTATATGTGCTTCTATTTTATTGGTGGTTTTAAATCAAACTCTGCATGATACCTATACGTACGGGTTTCACTTTCTAATTATGTTGTCTTATTTTCTCTTTAATTATGTGTTAAGTTTTTATATTTACATTTGATAAATATAGATAACGTTATTAAAGTTTTTTAAACTTTTTCTTCTAATTGTCTATGGATGTTCAATTTCAATGTATTTGTTGTTATTAATATTCTTTACGTTTTTTTTCTTATTATCTGTGAATGTTGAATTTCAATGTCTTTTGTTAATGTTTCTTTTTAATTTTATAATATTTTTATTTAATTTATAGTTTTTTAATTTAATTTTTATTTACTGGAATTTCGGCCACGTTTACAATAGATCCCTCATCGCCCTCTTTCAACTTTCTATAGGTGATTCTATTTTATTTGTGGTTTTCATCTAACCCTGCACGATACCCGCGTGTTTCACTTTCTATTTGTGTTGTCTTCTTTATTTTTGTCTTTTCGCATCAAACGGTATTAAAAACATATTTTAACTGGTGTTTAAATTTTATCTTCTTTCAACGGGAACTTCAGCCACATTTATAATACAACCTCCACCATCTTCTTTCAACTTTGTATAATTGCTCCTATTTTATCATGAGTTTTCATACAACCAGCATGATACCCACGTGTTTTAGTTTTTAATTGTGTTGTCTTCTTTTCTTTCTTATTATGGGTTTTTATATTTACATTTGATAAATATGGATTATGTTATTAAAAGTTTTAGACATTTTCTTCCCATTATCTATGGATGTTTAATTTCAACGTTTTTTGTCAATATTCTTTTTAAATTTTATAATCTTCTTATTTAATTTATAGCTATAATTTAATTTCAATCCACAATTATTTAACTATATATTTTACAAACCAACATCATTGGTCCACTGGCATAAGCTACATTGGGACACGGAGTCGACTTAGTGCTCCCGAGTTTGATTCCTACAGTGGACAGAAAACTGTTGTCTTGAATGATTAGTTTATTAAAGAGGTTTTCCCCTTCCGGTTTTACTTTAATTTTGCTAACTAAAAATTAGTCAACCCCGTGCGTAGCACGGGTCAGGCGGCTAGTATATATATATATATAGTTGATGCAGTAGTTGGCAATAAGAGATGTGAGCCATGTGACTCCAAAAAATAAAAAAAGTTATGACTGCAAATGTTAAAAATCAAAGTAGTGAATACATTCACAACAAAATGAAGCAATAACTTAGTTATTAGTGTAATAGAGACTAAGTAAAATTCTTCTCAACCACTGTCAATATTAATTGGTTGTGGCTAACAAAGATTGACCTATATAGAATTAGAAAGCAAATATTATCAAAAGATCAGAAATAATTTAACTCCAAAACTACCAATGCAACAATGTTTGCTCGTACCCTATTAGCTAATATAGCTCTCATGACAAGTTATCCCCCATATATGTCTCATTCATCAAAAAAGTCTTTGAATTCTTTGAACCTCAATTTTATCATCAAGCTGTCAAAATTCCTGAGTGGCAGCAAGCTATAAAATTTGAGCTAGATGCTCTGGAACTCAACAACACCTGGACCCTTATCCCTCTTCCTCAAGGTAAACACACGAGAGGTTGTAGGTGGGTCTACAAAGTGAATACTAAAGCTGATGATTCTCTTGACGAGCATAAGGTCAAGCTTGTAGATTCTCAAAGCATATGTAGATTCTGATTGGAGAAGTTGCCCAGATACAAGGAGAAGCACCACTGGCTACTATGCGTTCATTGGAGATTCCCTAGTTTCTTTTTAGTTAGAAGTTTGTTAAGCTGAGCATATATATCTTCAGTTCAATCCAATGAATTCAATTCTATCATCATTCTGTTATGAGTTCAATAAAAGCTTGCAATTTGATTAAACTTGGAGACTACGAAAATTTATGATCGAAGGCATCTCCAAAATTTGCTGTACCACCGCGCGCCTGTCATTTTACTTTTCAATTAAATTTGTAGATTGTTTATAAAAGGCATCAACCATGAGATGTAGAATCAATCAATTGAATTGCAAAGCTGAGAAACAAAGAATTCTTTTCCTCTATACTCTCGCTCCAGATTCTGTGTACTCAATTTTATTTTCTCCTGCATCTTTGATATCAAATATTTTGGGGAATTTTTTAAATCTTCACAACATGCACATACATATTTGATACTATGTCCTTTCTTAAATACCATGTGTTTGTCTATGTTGCATGGATATGGGTAATTGGGTATGATACCCGCACCGGGGACAGGTGCTGATACGGGATACGTCGTTTTTCAAAAAATGAAGGTACTGGTATGTAACATAAATTTGTTATAAACATGACTAATACATAGAAAACACAAATAAACAACACATATAACAGAAAAATATACGATGAAAATATAGCAAAAGTTTCAATATCACTAAAAAATTAATGAAAAATCTAATCTTTTACTGTACAAAAAATAAATACTTATATATCAAAACATAAATATAAACAGATAAGTACCCACGAGTACCCATGGGTACGACTCCGATTTTGAAGTACCCATGCTTCAAAATTATTCCTATTGGATTTTGGGAAGTTCTCAATCCAACCAGAAAGACGGAGATTTAGAGGTAAGTGAAGGGAACAGAGTAACTTCTTGTTTGACGGTAATGGCAAGGGATGTTAGAATAATTGAATTAGAGAAGAAAAGGAAAAAGAAGATGAGGATGCGTATATCGACGATGAAAGTACTGTTTTGAGAGTGAGAGAGAGAGAGAGAGAGAGAGAGAGAGAGAGAGAGAGAGAGAGAGAGAGAGAGAGAGAGAGAGAGAGAGAGAGAGAGAGAGAGAGAGAGAGAGAGAGAGAGAGAGAGAGAGAGCTGAGTTTTTTAAAATGTGTTGTCATTGTTTGGTTGGTTTGAGATCATCACTCCATGTTGGAGCTCTGCGTGGAGACCAAAATTTCACTTTTTCACTTTTTCCTCATTTTCACGTCAACCCTAACGCTTACCCCATCACTTCATGGACATGCAATGACCTATCAGAGCAACCATATTAACACATGAATCAACACAAGGTCAAAAATATAATCAAGCATGATATTTGGGTTCGGCATATAATAGAGTTAGGTTACAAAAAATGGGATGTTACGGTTATCCTATATGTGTGTTCCACATTTGGAGTCCAAGATGAGTACTTTATTAGTTTTGCAATAGGGTGCATTTTCCCTTGAGTGCCTGAATTGAGTAAAAGGTTCTATACTTACTCCCATTGTCATCTAAAAATCAACATCAATAAGCATATCATAAGCAATGTTTTACCTTTTTTTTTTTTACCAATTACCAAGACATTAAAACATTTCCTTGAAGGATTACCCCCTGCTTGGGAATATATAAGAAAGATTTTCCTTTCGAGATTCTTTTTGGGTTACCAAGACATTAAGTTGCACTTAGACATTAATCCCAATTTGATTGTAATAAGTTGGTCATTTAAGTTATTTAATTGTAACTTTTAAAAGCCGAATAACTTACATTTTTCAGCTCCAAATTATTATAATTAAATAACTTAAAGGACATCTAATGTAATTTAGCCTATTACTTAATTAGTTGAGAAGAAAGGAGGAAGCCTCTCATCCTTTACATACACACAATAAAGTGAAATCTTTCCTTGCAACTTATCTCTGAGATTAACAATCAAGATCAATATCTAACAAAATTCTAGCAAAATGATCAAACCTATATTTCAAGGTACTTAGTCTCATCTTAACCAATAGGAACACCAAAAGAAATTCCAATCTAGAATAGAGTTTTTGGACGAAGATATTCTCTAGACAAAAAATGTATATGAACCAACGTTTCACATCAGACCAACGAATGAAATTTGGATTAAAATCAGGAAACCAAGCTAAAAGTCATAACACTCCTAGATTCATATACCGCGAACATATAGATCACGAGCTTCGTGTATCTTCGAAGGATGCAAAACTAAATTGTCCTCCACCACGATCCAATAGATTTTCATTTATTAGATAACTTGTTGTGCAAGTCAAAAAGTTTCATGGGTGAGTCTCCTTTAAACGAAATATCCATGACTTAAGGAAAGATTTAGTAAAGGTTTTCTTATGTGTATAAGAAGGAGGACTCGAGTAAGAAAATTGAGCATGGTAATTAGGAGACAAAGGAGGAGCCATGAAGGCCTACGAGCAATTAAAATATAGTAGAGGAGAAGTGGAGAACACTATATATCTCCTTTAGAAAAACACTAATAATTAATTACAAATTGAGATAACATGTATATAACTTGTGGCAAAAATTAAAGTTTACATTTCCTTTGACAAAAATCAAAATAATAAAATGTGATCTACCCATTTAGTTTAAGATAAAGAATATTCACCTAACAAAAGCACAAGCAGCTGAATTGAATTCTAAGAAAGGCCTACTCCATGTGACCATGCTAATTGCCCAAACCAACAAATTTAGTGGCATTAATCAACCATATGGCTCTTGAAAATCCAAAATGAGTTAGCAAAGATATCACCTATGCAATTTCAAAACCATTAAAATGCAAAGAAAACAAAAATATATAACTCTCAACAAAATTACATTAGGCTTATCCTACTTGCACTATAAAATCTCTTAAAATACATAGAGTTCAGCCAATTCTTCCAAAGAATCTGAACTAAACTTGGGATCTGCATTTTCAATCATCCATATTAGATGATCAAAGAGAACAACTTCACAATTGACCACCAAAACATTTTCATCAATACCCTTTTCCTTTGACTTGTTGATCAAAATATTTAGAAGAGGATGATTCAAATACTTGGAGCTTATTACATACCGTTTCCTTGTGCTTCCAACAAATATAGTTTCACAATGTTCATCTTCTTGCATGCAATATTGTAAATCTTCTTTAGTAGATTTTGACCTTAAGCTACTATATGATGATGATCTTCCTAGGTTCCTTGACAAACTCTTGCACTTTCTAAGTAATAGATTGATTTTCTTCATGAGGGGTTTGATTTAGATTCAGAGAAAAAAAGGGAAAGAGAGATATTTGATAATAGGAAAAAATAGGAAAAAGAACCAATGAAATGTACAAAAAGTTAGGAGCTATAAAAAGGCTTAAAAAAGACTCATAAAAAAGTATATGGTACTTAATTATTATGAGAGAGGTGGGTACATAGTCATTGTTTTCTGGTGCTAGAAATGTGGGGTCAATTTTGAAACCAAACGTTTTTAGTGACAAAAACAACTTATCTTTTGGTTAATAATTTAAGGGTGTAGTAGTTTTAACTTATAAGCATAACAGACAGAAAGACACAACTGAAGCTCTTGTCACTCATTATTGAACACAAGCACACACAAGGACAGAAAACCCCGTTGTTTCTTTGAACCAATTTGGTTTAATCCAAGAACTTTAATTGAACCCCACTACTTCCATGCTACCCAAAATGGAAGAGAATACATTAAAACAAAAAATATTATATATATATATATATTATTGAGTTAGACAAATAATTTTGACATATAAAATAAACAAACTAAATATTTATTTTCCCCAATAAAATGTTACATATTTCCCTTATAAGATAATTTTTTAAAATGAATGTAGAAAACTGTAAGAGATAAAAGAGAGGATAATATGTGGTACCAATAATTTTACCCTTCAAATTTTATTGTTCTTCTAAACTAAACTCACACTGTGACACAAAATAAAATTGACTTGGAACTTTTTTTCATGAAATAATGTAATTTGTAAAAGTTTATTAATTTTTCTTCAGCAACAAAATTTTTGACTACTTTCTTGCCTTCAGAGATTAGTTGTTCTTCTAAATTAAAAAATAATATGATTTGTAAAACTTTTTCTTCATGAAATAATGTAATTTGTAAAAGTTTATTAATTGTTCTTCTAAATTAAAAAATAAGTGATTTTGTTGTTAAATAATTTAGAAATTAGTTTTTAGAGATTTTTAAGAAAATGAGAAGTTGTTTTGTGTTTGTATAACATACTAAAAATCACTTATTTAAAAAAAATCATTCTAAAAAAACTCATTTTTATGAGAAGCTACTCAAAACAGCTTCTCATATGAAGCAGTTTTTAGATTATTTTCAGCTTTTCATTTTTTTTAAGAATCTGTAACAAACAGATAACATGTCATCATAAGTATTTTCTTTTTTAAAAAGAGTGATTTTTAAAAAAATAAGCCGTAACAAACGGGATCAAAAGAGATTTCTGAATCTCACACTCAAAACTGATTTTATTCAACTCAAAATGTAGGAACTATTGCTTCTATTAGATTTAGGCTATGTTTGGCGAGTCTCATCTGCTAGTGGATAGTGGATTTGACTAATGGGTGACGAGTACACGCGTTTGGTAAACTCTAGCGTTTAGCATTTTTTTCAAACGCTACTTTAAGTAGGGTTTGAGCGAATAGTGTATAGCATCACTCACTTTTTTTTTTGACATTTTACCCTTATTATTTTTCTTAAATTTCTTCTCTATCCTTATTAAAATAAACCAAATACGTTTATCTTGAAAATAATTTAATCATGAATTAAATAAATATTTTCTTTTATCATTTACATTTATTAGTTAGTTTAACCGCTAGTAGTATCAAACACATCCGCTATCCGCTAGTTCATCCGTCATCCGCTATCCGCTACTTTTTACCAAATAGAGCCTTAATTTACACGTCCTTGAATAAATTATTCTTCACAATTTTATCAATCAAACACAAAAGTAGTAATTTTCAGTTATACAGCCTTATTTTTGCTATGAGAATTAATTCTGAATTGATAAGGATGAATAACAAATATGCACCTAGTAATTTTGTTTTTGGGTGCAAGGAACATAGTCATTTATTATTATTAAGCTCTTATCACATACTCTGGTTGACTTACTTTCTACTATACATACAAACCAGCAAGACACTTGCATGACAAGGATGATAATTCAAGATAACATTTGAGATAAGAAGAGAGTCACTATTCTGACATAAGTGTATGTACGTGAAATGCTATTTTCACAAAGATATTTTATTTCAATTGTTCTCAATATCTAGATGGTTTCATCAAAAATTGAAAAATGGGGTCTCTCAATTACACCATGAGATTGATGCCCCACAGGAATGGAACCTTGACTAGGTGCTTTGTCTTATGTGACTGTTGTGCACTAAGGTTACAAGTATATGTCTCCAAAACATCTCATTTTAAACCTTTTGCACTTTTTTAAGCAATCCCCTACACACAACTGTATAGATTACTTCCTCGAAATACTGAATTTATTTAAAGAGTTGACCACTTTCACCAGATATTTTTTCGTACGCATCGGTTAGAGATCGAACTTATTACCCCAAATGGTTATATATACGAGCCCAATATCTACCATGTGTGCTACATCATGTCGGTTCTATTAAGAACTCTGGTTTTTTTCCCTAGCAAATGGCGGTGTAATGTGCAATTGATTGCAGTAGTTGCATGATTATTTAGTGCGATTCAATACATTGCTCAAGTTGCATTACAACTCACCCAAAGGGAACACTAACACTGGATTTTGGCTAAGTTTTGAAATTTGTATTATAACACATTAACACTTTTCATTAAAGAATGATTGTTTTGTTTTGAACACTCTTTAGAAATGATGAACACTAAAAATAAACTCAAGTGTTAACCGAAAATGGCAAATAGTCAAACAAAAGGTCAGTCTAAGAGTGCTTGTTGAAATTAGAACTAGCCGGTAGGTAGCTAGTTAGTTTTTTTCTTCAACAATAGAAATGATAGAGAGGATAGATGGAGATGTAAGATTAGTGGAAAGGAGATGATCCAAGTCCTAAAGTTACCAGCTAGGAAATTTACCATCATAGTGCTCTTAATATTTTGACATTTGTCATAATTTTGGAGTAAATTAGTCATTTACTCGCTAATTGCCCAAAAATTGCCAACTTTTTGCAGCTTTTTTTCTCTCTTTCACTTTTGTCTCTCACTTTCTCTTACTTTTTGCAACTCTCTCTCTCTCTCTCTTCTCTTACATGCACTTTCACTTTTTTCAAATTTCAAACTTTTCTTCGCATTCTCTCTCTCATATTCTCGATCCCACTATCTCTATGTCCTTTACTTTTTTTTCCTTTCTTTTCTTCAATCTTTTTCTTTCTCACAATTGGCATATACCATATCTTAAAAATATATTCGTCACAAAAAAATCTTAAAAATATTTGTTTGACAACCTTAAAAATATATTTAGTAAGTTATAAATAATACTTTCAATTCATACACGATTAGACTATTATTAACTTTTACTTTAAAATAAGAGACTATCATTAAGTTTAGTAAAATACATTTTTTTACTTTAAAATGATTAAATTAATATTAAATGATCTAAAGCTTACTATTTACTGTAATTAATTAAATCTACTAAAACTAATCAATTTAGCAGCTACCAATTGACAAAAAAAAAAATTAATGACTATCAAAATATAAAAAAGTGGCAACGAGAGCGGCAACAGGAGGGAAGTTGTACAAAAGAGGGTTCTTGCGACCACTAGTCAAATGCGTTGCAGGAAAAGGATGCCTCTATATTTGAACCGAATTCCATGAAGGAATCTATAGACAAAACTTGGGAGGAAGATCTCTGGTTAAGAAAGCTTTGCCACTAAAAAAAAGTAGTATTAGCTGCGGAATTTAGTGAGGGAAACAATATCGATCACAAAAAAATGTTAGCAAGGGAATTTCCCTCGCTAATTTTAAGCAGGATTTTGATGGAAAAAAACACACGAATTACGAGAAATTAGCGACGGAAATAATATCCCTCGCAAAAAATATAGCGAGCGAGGGAAAGGATTTTGAAAAAAAACACGGATTACGAGTTAATTAGCGAGGGAATAACTCTCGCTAACTTTAAGCGGGATTTTGAAGAAAAAAAGCACCGACTACGAGGTAATTAGCGAGGGAATTTCCCTCGCTAATTTTTAGCGGGATTTTGAAAGGAAAAAAGCACGGATTACGAGATAATTAGTGAGGGAATTTGCCTCGCTAATTTTATGTTTTTTTTATATATGAGTGAACCACTCTCATTTCTTCTTATTCTCTCTTGTATCACTTTCTCTCCTCTTCTCTCTTCTTCCCTAAACCACATTTCTACATTTCTCACACTTCACCCTCTTTCTCCCTTCCTATCCTCTCTCTCTACCCAAACCCACCCTTCACCACCACATCATAGCTCCTCTCATCCTCACACTTCTCTCTCTCTCTCTCTCTCACTACACAAACCCTCTTCCCATATTTTACCACCACTACCACCACAAAATTAACTTTCACCCTCACTCCTCTCTCCCTCCCTCTCTCTCTATTCATCCCCCCTCTCTCTAACCGTCTCTCGCTCTCTCTACACAAACCCCTTCCCAAATTTCACCTCTACCATCACCACCACCACCACCACCATATTTCCTCCTTGAATTAATAATATTATAATAATAATAATAATAATTTTATAATAATACTTTTTGACAAGTTTATAATAATACTTTTATAAATATTATAATAAATATTAAAAAAAATAAAACAATACTAGCTAATTTTAAGATGGATTTTGAAGAAAAAAATCACGGATTACGAGGTGATTAGCGTGTTGAATTAGCGACCGAAATTCTGTCACTAATTTTAAGCGAGATTTTTTAAAAACACGGATTACGAGGTGATTAGTGAGGGAATTAACTAGGGAAAATCCACTAATTAGCGAGGGAATAATCCCTCGCTAAAATCGGTCACTAATTATTAGTGACAGATTCAAATTTCCCTTGCTAATCTTTAGCGAAGACCGTTTTAGCGAGGGATTCGGTTCATCGCTAATGTGCGTTAGCGAGGGATTTTTGGACTTTAGCGAGGGAAATATCTCTCGCTAATCCCAGTTTTTTTTGTAGTGTGTGAGAAGGATAATATTGTTTGACTATGAATGAAGACGCCACGAATTTCGTAAAGAAATGTTACAAGTGTCAACGACATGAAGATGTCCACATTGCACCTCCTAATTACGTGAAGATTCCTGAAGGATTTAAATTCATAACACTACAAAAAAAACGCTTATTTGTGAGGGACATTCCCTCGCTAAAACTAACTTTAGTGAGGGAATGTGATTCCGTCGCTAAAACTGACATTAGTGAGGGAATTAGGGAGGGACCAGTCTCTCGCTAATGGTTAGCGACAGAATTTTCAACATTAGCGAGGAACCAGTCCCTCGCTAAGTGGAGGCGGGAATTTGAAAATTTTAGCACGAAAAACAAGGTGGTTAGCGAGGGAATTGGTCCCTCGCTAACGTGAATCTGACCGTTAGCGAGGGAATTAGCGAGGGACCAGTCCCTCGCTAATTATTAAATGGTTTTTTTATACTTAAATCTGTGTGTACCACACAACCACTCTTCTTTCTCATTCACAACACCCTCACTCTTCTTCTCTCCTCTTCACCATTCCTCTTCCCTTCCTCTTCCTCTACTCTCCACCACCACCACCACCATCACCACCACACAACCAACCAACCACCCTCACTCTTCTTCTCTCCTCTTCACCCTTCCCTTCCTCTTCCTCTACTCTCTCTCTCTCACCTACAAACACTAACCCACCACCACACAACAACCACCACCACACAACCACCGCCACACAACAACCACCACCACCACTTTCTTTCCTCTTCTTCTCCTCTCTCTCTTACGATTTCCCCTTTCCCTCTTCTTCTCTCCACCTTCTTCCACCACACCACCACCACCACCTACGAATTTCTTTCCTCTTTCTCTCCACCTTCCACCACCACCACCACCACAACCACAAAATTAATAATATAATATAATTTTCATTAATAATATAATAATAAATTGCTTCAAAAAAATATAATAATAAATATATAAAAAAAAACAAGCCATTCAAATTGAGACACGTGTCAGTCAGAATTTGAAAATTTGCACAAATTTTGAGGCAGACATTAGCGAGGGAATTAGCGAGGGAAATTTCCCTCGCTAATCCCATTAGCGAGGAGGGATTTAGCGAGGGACCAGGATTTAGCGAGGGAACTGGTCCCTCGCTAGTTCCCTCGCAAATGACCATTAGCGAGGGATTTTGGTCATTTTGTGAGGGAAATTTCCCTCGCTAATAACCAATTTTTTTGTAGTAAGACACATTGTTCGAACTCTACAGAAGATTACTCACTTAAATTGAATTGGTCCCTTTGTGAGATAAAACAATTTGGACGCATGTGGTGTAATCATTTCAGTGCATATTTTAAATGAGGGATATAAAGTTACCCAACTGTCCATATATTCTTATAAAATATTTGGAAATAATTGTGTATATTGATGGCATAAATAGTATACGAACTTCTGAAAGTTAATTGCTTAAATAAAGAGTTTGACAGGAAATACTTTGGAAGGATATATAGTTGTTTGCTATTACAATTGAGTTTTTAAAGAATGAACTTTTTATGTTTCAAGAAGCTTTTATAGCAAAAGTGCTAAAACATTTCAATGTGAAAAATTCACTTATGTTTTGCACTCCAATGGTTGTAAGAATAGTATATGTGAACAAAGATTTGTTTTGACCTTGAGAAAATGATGAAGAACTACTTAGTCCTGGAGTTCCATATCTTAGTGCAATTGGGGCACTAATGTAGTTTGCTAATTTCTTTATATGATCAAATTTTAGTACTACAAGAGTCGATTCGAGAATGCATTTGGTTGGCGTTGGTAATTCAACAAATACAAGAAACTTGTGGTTTGTCTTTTGGAAAATGATTGCAACATGTATGAAGATAACACCGCATGCATTGTTGAGTTGAATGAAGGGTATCTTAAAGAAGATAAAATGAAACACATTTCGCATGCATTGTCGTCTCAGATATGATTGCATGCATGAGAGGGAGAAATAAACACATTCTGCACTCTTGTTTTCCTCAACATGGTTTTTTCCCAATGGGTCTTCCCAGTAAGGTTTTTAACGATGCAACTCTCATGCAGAGAATATTGTACTCTTTTTCCTTCACTAAGATTTTTCCTGTTGAGTTTTTTCTTTGTAAAATTTTAATGAGGCATATCCTTAATGGACATACAATGGGGAGTATTATGAATAATAGTAATGTGGATGTCCATGAGTCACAAGTGTTACATAGTAGAGGAATATTAGAAGACACACATTTATATAGATTATTATTACTTGTTATGAAGATTGTAAGTTACAAGAGCTATATCCTATAAATAGAAATCATGTAGCATTGTAAAATATACCTTCAAGAGTAGAATTCAAATATTGCTCTCTTCTTCTCTCATTCTCTTTAATCTTCATATATAGTCTATTATAATGGTTATATCTTACTCTAGTTTTGGTCAATTTCATAACATAATTTATTTATTGCATTCTGGAAAAGTGCTATGAAATTGAACCTAATATAAGAAAGGAAATGTTCTCTCTGTTGAAAATTCAAGTGTGAGTGGTTAGTATCACATCGGCTATGAATGAGCTATATGAAGGATATATAATAGAAGGGACCCATATACCCGACGCCTTAAGGTTTTGCACTCGGTGCTCCTCTGGACTACCCAACACACTCTTCCCATCCTAAATTAGCCAATCATTTTTTGACGCGGGTAATTTAGCCTTTTGAATCGTTGACGTCCTTATCCGAACCTGTTTTAAGATTCTTAAATGTATTATTAAAGACTAGTATTTAAGGCCTCGTTCGGGGTGGTTTTCTGTTTTGATATTTTCAAAAACCAAAACTAGTTTCTGTTTTGAGTTTTAAAAATTTCAAAAACCAAAACCAAATTCAGTTTTTTAGTTAAGAAATTTTAAAAAATCAAAACCAATTTTCAAAAAATTGCTGAAAAATAGAACACAATAAAGGAAATAATCAAAACTAGCTAAACCATGGAAATTAACTATCACAATCCCCGGCAACGGTGCCAAAAACTTGTTATGTGAAAACAATATGTGCAAGTATACACAGTCACAACAAGTAATAAAGAGTAAGTAGAGATCGTTCCCACGAGGATTGTTGAGTTCTTTTCTATATTTAAATTAGTAAGTAAGCTAGTGAGTAAAAGCAAAGTAAAATAACGTTGTAGAACCAAATTTTATCAACAAACAGCAAGTAAAATAAATGATTAGTAGAAATCCAAAATGGGAACA
This sequence comes from Astragalus glycyphyllos, assembly GCA_963573325.1. Taxonomy (NCBI): domain Eukaryota; kingdom Viridiplantae; phylum Streptophyta; class Magnoliopsida; order Fabales; family Fabaceae; genus Astragalus; species Astragalus glycyphyllos. Next base: position 4,057,828 of record OY754308.1, on the reverse strand, counting down.
AGTTGGAAATGTCGTCACTATGCTAATTCATAATAATGGTTTAATGTTGTATCTGTTGCTGCAGCATTCGGTGCTGTAGCATATAGTATGTGACTTTCAGTCACTTTTCTACAGGGCTTCTTTACAAGCCCTTATGTCAAAGCTCTAAATAGGTCCACCCTTGGCTATTACGCACCCACAGTTGTGAAATTTTCCCTCCTATGTCTAGGTTTTAAGCAAAGATTATCAAAGTGTTCTTTAATAACCACTATCCATATTATCTTATGAGATCAATTTATAATTAAACCATGTCTGAATCTATAAATGATACTTATATTTAGGTGATCAAGTCTAAAATAAGTTTGGAAATAGTATCACACAAAGGATAAAAATGCTAAACATCAAATACATGCATTAAACACACTAAGACTTCATTACATAGTTACTAGCATCCCAACTGAGAGTATTTAGCTCATGATGAACAAAAAACACAAGAGATTCAAATTAAATATAATGTTTAAACCCATAAATGCGAAAATACAAAGAAGAAATATACTAAGAAGTAGTATATTGAAGATTGACTCGAAGAACAGTAGCATGAAGGTTCAGATCAGCTCCTAAATCCACGAAAATCTTCAAGTAAGTCAGCTCGCGTATTGCTGCAGCATCAGAATTTCCACTTTGGTATTTAAAGGTAGCTTGGTATAAAAAAGGAGGAAAAGCTATGTCTAGACTACCTCCTCTCTGAACCAGCCTCTTAAATGATTAAGATGAACTCCCTTTTATAGTGCTAGGGTTAGTAATCCAAGGAAAATACCCTAAAGAGGCTCTTTTTGTCATTATGTGTGCCTAGGAGTACAAGTGACCACATAGAAGGAATATTCCTGGCATAATAGTACTGGTTCACTGCTACAGGACGTCTCCGTCCTTTTTAACAGCTAGTAGGCTCTGAAATCCGCGTGTCAGCATTTTCTCTCTCATTTGTCGCAGGAATGCAATGTTGCGGCCTCGATGATGCGGCAATGAAATACACATAAAAGCACAAAATGGGGCACCAAAGTGCCAAATGACAACAATCTAGAATTAAATCTTCTTTTACACTAAACAACATATTTTAACTAATTAAACACAATATTACTTTCGAACTCACAACAATTTAAGCTAAGAAATCTTAAATAACTCTTATAAATTAGAGTTATCACACCCCCAAACTTAAACCATTGTTTGTCCTCAAGCAATGACGCTTGACAAAGACAAACAAACACAAACAAGGCAATATCCAGCTGCACAAATTGGTCCAAACAAATTTTCAAAGATTTTCAAGTTGGGCATAGACTTTCAGATCCTCAATCACTCATATAGACCTTAAGTTCATCAAGATTCAAAGAATTGCACACTGCTCAAGGTGTGTGTGTGACCACTAGGCTCAGTTCAGTCCTTAGCAAGTTTCAAAAGTTCTCCTATCCTTGGAAAACATGGTTTTCTTTTGGTTATGCCGAAGATTTTTCAAAAAGTAAGGTAGACTAACAATTTCAACAAAAGAACAGGGGTATAAGCATGACAGAGGGCTTTTATGTAAGTATTTCAGAACTTAGGTCAGTGCACTTATTACATAGATACTTTCTCAATGCTGCAGCATGTGTTGCTACAACATTGGTGACTTAAAAACCAACATTGGTACAATAGTTAAATGCTACTATGTTGCAATGCCCTTATTATTGAGTTTTTTCCCTTCTTTTTTTTCTTTTTTTTCTTTCTTCTTTTTTTTCGTTTGTGTATATTGGACAGTTTGCAACATTTTTCACTTATTACAAACTTTTGGTACCTTATAATTGGTACCTTACACACTAATATACTAACACACTTTGCACTGACCGTTATTGTTCTTTATACTTGGCCTCTGTATATCTTAAGCACCTCCAAACTTAGTTTCATAAGCTACCCTAAATTTTAGTAGAAATTTGGCACAACCTTGGTCTACCAAAATCTAACTTCAGCATCAGATTGTTTCTAGCTTACGAATTTCCTACCTAAACCTAGAGTATGAGTGTGGCAACAACAATCTAATCATCAATCCAAACCAGACTATCCTCACTCAAACTCACCATAATTAGCAATAAGTCGGCCCAAAAAGAGGCATAATCTACTACTGATTTGTACAAAAGATACAACTAAACATGCTTTTTAAAAACAAACAACACAAGGTCCTCTCCCCAACTTAAGACTCAGCAGTGTCCCCATTGCTCATGCAAAATACTATAGGGAGAGGCCTTAGACACAATCAAAACAAAAATTAGACAATTAACACAACAGATTTTAAATCCTAAAAAGCTGTTGGATGCTATTACAAATGCTACAACATCCAGTAGGATTATTGAAACAAAACTAAATAGAAAACCAAAATTAAAAACAACTAAATAACAAAAGAGAAAGGATTTACTAGGAGGGACCCTTGGTTTGTTTCTGGTGCTGGCACTTGTAGCTTGGTGCTCTCTTCAGCAGTTGCATTGGATGCTGCAACATTAGATTGCTGCAGCTCAGAATCAGCATGGTCAACAACAACTTCTGGCTCTTTACTCACAGCAAGCTCCTTTTCAAGATGCATCTCAGCCAATGTCTTGGCTACTAATTTCTTTTGTTCTTACAACTTTCTTTAGTGCTGCAGCAGATGTTGCAGCTTTGCCTTCTAACACTAATGTTGTAGCACTACCTGTGACAGTATTCACTCTCTGCATTTCAATTTCCAATGGCCTTGGTGTTTTTTCTATGGAAGGTTGAGTTTTGGGTGGATTTTTCCTTTGCTGAGGGTTGAGGTGGTTTTTGTTTTGGTGGGGGAGGTTGTTTGGTTGATAGGGACTTTTGTGGAGTGGATTGTTTTGGAGATAGGAAAGTTGTTGGGATAAGGATTAATGGTTTGGTTTGAGGTGGATAAGGGTAAGTAATGAAGGGTTGGAACTGCGACAAGTGAGCTTTTGTGAAGGATAAGGTGTTTTGGGTGGAGGGGGTGGTTCTTTGGTTGGTGATGGTTTAGGTGAAGGTGTGGTGAAAAGGATTTGGGTGGGTGGTGACTGGGGAAAATATCATTAACTAGGTTTAAATGATGAGAAAGAGATAACGCACTGTCAATTAGCAGAGGTGACTGCCAAATATGCCGCATTGGCATTTGAAACTCCATTTTGACTTTTTGACAACGCTCTCAACACCTAATCCACAAGTGCTGCAGCATATGGTGCTACAGCACCAAACTTAGCACCAAAATTTTGCATAATTGACAGCACATACCACAACACCACTTATTCATACCTGAAAAGGTAAAAACAAAAACACACAAAACACAATTAGTCCTAAAAATCTGGGTTACTTCCCAATAGCGCTTAATTTATAGTGTTTAGCTAGACTTGGCCTTCAAAACCCAAGTTAGGGTCAATAATAGGACAAGAAGAAAATGTCATCTTTCCGCTTTCTCCTTTTTGTCAGAAATCCCATGTATTTGATATAGGGAAGCAAGTGTTCCCATGCCTCAATCAATAAGCATCTGGGATAGGAATTCCCCCTCTCTTGAAAAAATTGAAGCAAGTGTTCCCATGCCCCAATCAATAAGCACTTATGTCAATGCTCTAAATAGGTCCACCCCTGGCTATTACACACCCACAGTATTCACCCTATGAAATTTGCCCTCCTATGTCTAGGTTTTAAGCAAGAATTATCAAAGTTTCCTTTAATAACCACTATCCATATTATCTTTTGAGATCAATTTATAAACCATATCTGAATCTATAAATGGTACTTATATTTAGGTGATCAACTCTAAAATAAGTTTGGAAATAGTATTACACAAAGGATAAAATGCTAAACATCAAATACAAGCATTAAACACACTAAGACTTCATTACATAGTTACTAGCATCCCAACTAAGAGTATTTAGCTCATGATGAACAAACAACACAAGAGATTCATCTTAAACATAATATTTAAAGCCATAAAACCAAAAAAGTTCGCCCGAAAGTCGCGCCAGACGTATAAAACGAACCCTGAGGCAAGTGCACCCGAAAAACCGGAGGGGGCCAAGGTCACACGGCCGTAAAACCAAAAAAGTCGCACCAGAGCCATGGACTACAACGGGAGAGTACTGCTCGGTCGTACCTCTAAAACTTCCAAACGGTCTCCACATTTGAGAACGGGAAACAAAGTCGCACATGAAAAGATTGCCCCCTCAAGCAGCCCTTAATCATTTGGACCGAAAGAGGCCACTCGAGTTCTCTAAACATTCCCGAAGAAACACCTGATGAAGATCCACAGTTCTCGCAGATCAAAAAACTCTCACCTCGAGCTCTCTAACACCCTCGATACATACCAAAGCACTTGTGAGAGAGTTCAGGGCACTCGAGAAGAGAGACCTGATCTCAACACAAATATTATGAAACATTATAGAAAACTGCAAAGGTCAAACGAGCCCCTTTATATAGCACAAGAAGAAGGTAAGTTACCGAACCAAACATTTATGAAGCCCAAAAAACGACAATCAAAGGTCAAATGGTCAGATCCATCAAATCAAGTGACATGCCCAATCAGCTACAACAAACAATCAGAGAAGCACCGCCCATAGGGCGAAGGACTAAACAACCAGAGGCTCACGTTACAAGCCGAAGGACTAAGTGTCTGAAGACTCTCAATTACAAGTCGAAGGACTAAGCATCCGGAGACGAAAAAGCTGAAGGACTAAGTTTTCCAAGCTCCCAGTTCTTTGAACGACTTCGAGCTCTGGGCTTGCCGCTCGAAGGACTCTGTTCCCAACTGGACCAGCCAGTATAAACATGAGCTCGAGCTCTACTTTGGCCGCCCGAACGAGGAAGAATTATCTAATCCTACTGACCGTTCGGTCCTAAAATATCCTTCCTTACCTCTTCCTTTATGGTGTTTAGCGAGATCATAGGGGGGAAATCCCTGATTTCCCTCCTGTCTGCCTGTAACGGTGGGATCGACCATTAATTGTAATAATGATCATTAATCACCCATTGTATTATAAATATCTCCCTCAGAAGCTAATGAAAGGATCCAAAATTCATTCTCTTATATTTTATACTTGTTCTTAGCAATTATAATGTAGAATCACAATTTTGTGTTTGGTCTAGTTCCTGGAGAAGGAATAGATCGTAACACTTAGTTTGTGTAATACAATCTTAAAATGGAAGTAAAAAAGGAATGGAGGTGGTAGAATTTATTTTTACAATTGGTCAAACTAAAACTTCTTTTTACAAGAATAACAAAGTGTAACATCCCAGTCTTATTAGCCAGACGAGATTAAAGCATTAACCATGATTAAATGTTAGTAATAAGATTTAAATTTAGAATAAGATTTAAATATCTTACGGTTACAATAGATAACTACATAATTGTTACATTGTAGTTTTATTGAAAGTGTAATTACATTACATTGCAAAAGAATATAATGTTACCAAAAAAAATAGACTGGTCTAGAACTCTTAAAATGAGGTTAATTTCCAAGAAACTAAATCCTTTATGTTAGCCTCTTGCTAACTGTGTGCCAAAACTATGAAGGACTGGGACAGTGACCAGTTGGTCTTCACAATGTTATTTTATTGAATGATAGGAAACATGATACATAGATGCGAGCCTACGCACCTAACTGGCTTCACCCAGTAACTACAAAATTACAAAATGACTGAATGAATAAACCATGTTCATGATTCCCCTTTTATAACAACAAGGGGAATAGAAATCAATTCTGTTATAGATAACTAAATAACAAAGTATAACTAAATAACATAATAACAGACTAAGAGAATTACAATTCAGTTATTCTTATTCTTATTTCTTCTCACATAAGTCTTGAGAGGCCTAACAATTCCCTCCCCCTTAATGACAACTTTGTACTCAAGGTTTAGGTTGGGAAATTGTCTCTTCAAGGTTGCTGCCTTTTCCCAAGTGGCTTCCTCTGTTGAATGCCCTTTCCATTGAACTAAAACTTGTCATGTTGGCCTTCCTTGTTGAGTAGTTGTCTTTTCCTCCAGGATCCTTTCGGAAACATAAGTCTCTACTGGTCCTTGTAGTTCTTAAGGGAGGTTTGATTCCACTGGATGATCCCTAATAGCTAGTTTTAGCTGAGATACATGGAACACTGGAGATATCCTTGCTGATTCTGTCAACTACAGCTAGAAAGCTTTTGCCCAATTTGTTTTGTCACCAAAAATGGTCCATAGTACCTTGCTGCCAGTTTAGAATGTAGTCTTGTTGGCATAGAAACCTGTCTATGGTCTGATCTACAAGAACACCTTGTCCCCTACCTTGATAGTCGATGGTTTCCTATGAGCATTAGCAAATTTGCTCTTGTGCTTTTTGCAAGTGTGTTTTAAGTTATCTTAGTGCCTCATCCCTAGACATCATGTCTTGAGCTACTGCCTCCACCAGTGTCTCACCAGGAACAAATCTTGAGATTGTAGGAAGTGGGGCTCCCGTACACTGTCTCAAAGGGTGTGCACTTGGCAGATTTCTGGTAGCTTGTGCTATACCAGTATTCTGTCCAAGGTAGGTATTCAAGCCACCCCCTTAGGTTGTTCAGAGCAGAAACATCTTAAATAGGTTTCCAAAATTCTGTTGAGGACTGTCTGCCCATCAATTTGAGGATGGTATGATGTGCTCATTTTGAGCTTTGTTCCCTGTAGTTTAAATAGTTCCTGCCAAAAGTAACTTAAAAATATAGGGTCTCTGTCACTTACAATGGAGGTTTGAATGTCGTGAAGCTTGACTACTTCCTTGATGTAGATGCTTGCCACAGATTTGGCGGTGAAAGGATGTTTGAGAGGAATGAAGTGGTTGTACTTACTCAACCTATCTACAACAAATAATATTACCTCATATCCCTTAACCTTAGGTAACTTGACTATAAAATCCATACTCACCTCCTCCCATATGCCACTTGCTATTGGGAGAGGTTGCAAAAGCCCTATTGGGGAACAAACTTGATATTTGTTCCTCTGACAAATTTGACATGCTGCCACATATTTGGTGATGGTTCCTTTCATTCCAATCCAATATAGGGATCGAGCTATTCTCCTATAGCTTCTATAGACTCCAGAGTGCCCACCCATGGGTGTAGAGTGATATTCCTCTAAGAGGGTGGGGATCCACTGTGAACTAGCTGAAAGGACTAATTTTCCCTTTTAGTGCAACCTACTCTGCTCTAGTGTGTAATGAACAATGGAGTTAGGGTCTTTTTCTATTTCCTCTTTGATTTTTTGAGCACCAGGTCCTGTTCTACTTCTACATCAATGGAGCTAATACCTTGCCAGAATGGCTTACTAATGGATTTTAGCTCATGCTCATCAAATTGCCTAGAGAGGGCATCAGCCACCTTATTGGTTGATCCCTTCTTGTAGATAATTTCAAAGTCATACCCTAATAGTTCCCTTCTTGTAGAGAATTTCAAAGTCATACCCTAATAGCTTGGCAACCCAACTCTGTTAATCTTGTGATATGACCTTCTGTTCCAATAAAATTTTGAGGCTCTTGTGATCAATGTACACTTGAAACTTTCTACCAACTAAAGGCCTCAAATGTTGGATAGCTAGGACTAAAGCCATTAATTCTTTCTCATAAGACTTAGTTAAGAATTGGTCAGAGAGGGCCTTGCTAAATTAAGCTATAGGTTTTTTCTGCTGTGTTAACACTGCCCTTACCAAGCCTGAAGCATCACACTCTATGCTGAAAGTTTGGTCAAAGTCTGGCATGGTGAGGAAAGGAGCTGTAGTTACTGCTTCCTGTAACTTATGGAAGGCTGTAGTGCTTTCTAGGGTCAAATCATGTGGGAGCATCAACTCCGTCCCTGTGGGCTTTTGAGGAGCGGGAGAAATTGTTGGAATTCTATGAAAGAGTCTCGGGAGCCAGGATGCATGCCAGAAACAACCCCTTTTTTAACAAGTTGGTGAGAGGTCTAGCTATCTTACCATAATTGTTTACAAACCTCCTATAGTACCCTGTCAGTCCTAAAAAAAACCCTTAAAGCCTTGATAGATTTAGGAATGGGCCAGGTTAGGACAACTTCAATCTTTTGAGGGTCCATTGCTACCCCGTGTTTGCTAATAACATGACCCAAGTACCTCACCTCTTCCTTCCCAAGTTCACATTTTTTGAGATTAGCATATGAATAAACCATAGTCATGATTCCCCTTTTATAACAACAAGGGGAATAGGCTCAGGTTATAATAGGTCCTAATGGCTAGATTAACTAACAGACAAACTAGATAACTAAATAACAGAATAACAGACTAACAGAACTACAATTCAGGTATTCTTATTCTTATTTCTTTTCACATAAGTCTTGAGAGGCCTAACACTTTAAGTTCTTTTTCAATCTCTTTGTGTAAATAGCAATATGATGAGATAAAATCTCAATAAGTCTTTGCGGCATACAAATCCACGCATGATTTCTCATACGTGAACATCAATTAAATAAACATAAATATTGTTAGTGTATTCTTGGAAGCGGTATCTAACGGAATATCCAACATATAGACTTAGACAGTCAAGGGTTAATTATCACAGTTTAATAAACGTGTAATGTCCATTCTTTAAAAAACTAATCCATTGTAACACCTGGAGAGAATACAATTTTTGTTGTGTTTCAGATGAGGTGTCACCGAACTTTAAATGGCACAAATCCACGTGCCCCTCGAGTTTGTTTTGACCAAATAATGTAGCTCTCAATCTACTAATAGAATATAGCATTCATCACTAAAAAATGGAATAGTTTGGAACTTATGTCCCTACAAATTACTCTAGTTATCGTTATTGTGTTTATATTGAAACATATGTGCAACTAAACAAAGCTATTGTAACCTATCGACATTACATACCAACTACTTCTATATTTGAACAGTACTAACGGTTGAATCCTACCTTTCTTAATAACGAGATCGCTTGGCCATCGATCATTGGCGGGTACCAATCACAAGTGACCCCCGCACTCGAAAAACGAGCCTCAAGCAGATCCATGAAACACATTAAATTCCTATCGTAATCAAACCTATCTTTGTATTGCGCTTAATAAGGTTTATGTGGTCATCCACGTCGCTATTAGATGATAGAATTTAAGTATAACATGTTGGGGGATCGTAAACAACATTAGGGCTAAACAACACTAGCTTAGCAACCGAGGGTTGAAATAGGCCCATCGCTCAACAAGTATAGCTCATTTCGCAAGTGTCGTTGTGTAGCCAGGTCCAATAACAGATGCTGACAAGTGCCTAAGCGAGTCTGTTGATCGAACTTTGTAGAAACACAAATTTCATCAAAAGTGCAGGTAGAAACATTCTAGTTTCATTCATAATCATCAAAATACATGTGAAACTCAAAATTTACATAACATCAATATAATCACAAAAACATGCTTGAATTCAAGAGCAGTTACACATGCATCATGAATTACTCAATTTCAACATTTCCTAATAACTAATCTTTGAATTAATTTTTTGATGATAAACTAATCTTTTAATTTTTTTTCAAGAATGAGACTAATATTTTAATTTCAATCTTACAAACCTGATGCAATATAATATATATATATATATATATATTATATTCTACATTATACTAGTAGAATGATTTTTTTGGCATCACCAGACGTCCAGACATACTAGAAGTATTTTATAATCCTAAAATGCGTAAAAAAAGAAAATAAAAAGAAAGTTGATGGTGTGATGAAGAAGTAATTGGAAGTATTAATGTGTTCCTGCATCAAGAATTGGAACGAGGAAGAGATCAGCAACCGAAAAGATAAAAAGTGGGCAAATTTAGGTTACCAAAAAATAATTAACCATAAATTTCAAATCTACCACTTATTGTTTGTTGTTTTAAAGTAGAAGGCCCATACTTCGTACAACCTGCTCCCTACTCGATGGATACTCCGTAATCAGCTTTATTCCCAAAATATCCCTTTTTTAAAATAATTTTTTTCTCTTCTATTCCCTCTCACCCCTCACACACCCCCTCACTTTCTCATTCCCTCAAAAACTCACCCTAGCTCCGAACCTACACCCCCTCAACTTCAATACATCAATTTCGTTCGTTTTCCATCAACAATCATCTACATTTCCTTCCATTTGAGTATAGGTACGTTCTTCTTTCTTCTTCTTCGCGAAATCTGTTTTTTTCCGGATTTAAGGGTGGTTCGGCGTACCAGAGGCCGAACTGGTTCGTTCGGGCGTGCGCCGAACCACCTAAATTTTGTAACTGTTTTTTGTTGGTTCGGCCAACCGTGCGCCGAACCTGTTCGCCGAACCAGTTCGGCCATGGGTGCGCCGAACCACCCTGATTGTTGCTGAATGCTGAGTTTTTTTATTTTAACTGAATTGTAATGTTTCGATTTCTTATTTTCAGTATGGCTAACACCCGAGGAGGTGCTCTTGGCCGGAGGCGGGCTGAGACTGAGCCTGAGGTTGATGACGAGAGGGTTCGTCCCACTGCGTCCGTACGCCGTGGCCGGCAATTGCAGCAGAATAGACGCGTACGTGGATGCCGTGGTGGACGCGGGAAACAGATAGAGACTAATTATGACCCTCTAGTTGATGAACCATTAGAGCATCATGATTCAGACACTGATGCTGCTCCTGACTTTGTGGCTGCTCAGGTGGAAGGGCCATCTCAGCCTCGCACATCCACTTCTCGGCCTTCCACTTCTAGGCCATCTACTGCTGATTTTCCCCAGTCTGATGCTGAAGTTCCCCAGCCTGATGCTGCCGAGGCCGAGCCATCTGCTGCTCTTGACAGATCATCTACTTTCCCTTATCTTGGAAGGCCAGACGATCGTTCTGTCCTATATGTTTATGGGTCCCACATTGCTCAGAACATATGGGACGGTCTAGTAAGTTTACAAGTACTTAACAATTCAAGTTATTAATAAGTCTGATTTGTTGCATCTATCTAATTATTGAGTATTTTTTTTATAATGAAAAATGCTGGAGCGTCCTGGTGATGGGCATAAGCAGAAAGTACATAATCATTCTATGAAGGATACTGAGGTTCATCTTATGACGTGGGGTTTGGTACAGTCAACCATTTCCTTACTACTGCTTTCGTGGAGCGATGGCACGGAGAGACCAACACATTCCACCTTCCAGTTGGTGAGATGACTATCACCCTGGATGATGTGGCACAGCTGCTCCATATTCCCATCACCGGGGTATTTTATGACATGGTAGAGCCAACAAAGATGGAGGCGCGGCAGTGGTTAGTTGACTACCTGGGGGTTTCGCAAGAGGCATTTGCTGAGATACCTGTCAAAGGTACAAGTGTCAAGCTGAGTTGGCTGAAGAAAGTGTACATTGAAGCCACTGGAGCTGAGAGATGGGAGGATGCAGCTCGATGGTACCTTTTGATTTTGCTTGGCCGTACACTATTCTGTGACAAGTCTGGCAAAAAGGTGAAGGTTGCATACCTGTACATGATCAGAGAGCTAGAGCATGCTGGTCAGTACTGTTGGGGGACTGTGGCACTGGCTCACCTATACCAGCAGCTGACAGATGCCTCTTCTCCTTCGACTTCACAAATTGCTAGATTTGCCACTCTCCTCCAGGTATTTGACTTTATTTAATTTTATATTTCAGTTGGTATAAGTTTATGTAAATTATTATATGTTGGATCCCTAACCCGCTTTTTATTTATCACAGGCCTGGATTTTTGAACATTTCCAGGGGCAGGTATTTGGCACTAAATGGTTGGTTGAGAGGTACACTAAAGACCAGCCACGGGCTAAGAGGTGGGACTGCAAGAGGGCTGATGGGTCAGTGGATCATTTCAGGGCATCCCTGGATCATCTCAGGTCAGATGAGGTCACCTGGATGCCTTTTGGTCACCCTCACCACAGAGATATTCAGACCCTGGCCTTATTTAAGGGCCATCTGCGTCATTCTGGGAGCATGTTGGCCTATAACCCTGATCGAGTGGTGAGGCAGTTTGGCTGTATTTAGGGCATCCCAGAGGACCCTAGGCCTAGTGGACGGGCTGTAGTAACAAAGGAGCAAGCTGATGAAGCCTGGATAGAATTCCACTTGCACCTTATTCCCCGTGGTGTCTCGGTGATGGATGGGATGCCAGACACTGTTCAGGAGTACCGTGCATGGTATAGGAGGGTATCCCACCCATACATTAAGCCCGACAACTACCCCGTTGACACTTCCGATGTTAGAGAGGTATGATCCTTTATTTCAGTCTTATAGTGTTATTAAATCATTTGTTATTTTATTTTGTTTTGTCAATGAGATGGTTTTTTATCTATATTATAGAGTATGCCAGAGATTATGCAACTCTTTGACGACATGGAGGGGGTTCTTAGGGATCATGGGCATCCCCGTGGGACCCGTGGCTGGACCCTTCTTGACAGGCTTAAGCAACTCACTAGGCCTATGGCACCGGGGCTTAGGAAGTTTGCATGTGTCTACCAGCGGAGGGAAAGGGAGTAGTTGTGTTTAGGGATGATATTGTTGTATTGTCCGGATTGTTTAATTATTAATTTGTACGGATTGTTTGTTTGAATTTCTCGGTTTATATGACTTATGTATATATACGTTTAGTTGTTGTTGTCTTTATTAGTAGTCCATAGTTAAGTATTCAATTTATCGTTACGTTCGTTAAAAGTTAGTAAATTATCGTTCCGAAATAGCTAATTTATCGTTCTATGTAACTTGGCTAAAGGAAAATTAAAAAAAAAAAAACACAGTAAGGTTCGACTGATCAACGTCCAAACTGGTTCGGCTGATCAACTTTCGAACTGGTTTGGCCCACGCTTGGCCGAACCTTTTAATAACTGAAAAGGGGTGTCTGCCTGAAATTTAACAGCCTCGACGCTACCAGATTCGAACCGGTTCGACCAAACGTGCGCCGAACCGTGTTAAATATTAAAAAAAAAAACAAATTGCAATTTTCATTAAGGGTGTTTTAGTCTTTTCACGCCTTTACCGAGTGTCTACTGAGTAGAGAGGGGTTGTACGAAGTATGAGCCAAAGTAGAAAGGTTGGGGTTTTGTGGTACAAATAAAAATGTGTAGGCTGCTAACTTACACCTATATTATTCAAGTGGGTGTAAATTAACAGTCCCCCTTCTTTAAATATCTCATTCTACAAGATGTAGGTGCTTTTTAAAAAAATAAAATAGAGAAAGATACTCTAAATATTTAAATATGTTTTTTTTAAGCAAAATATTTAAATATGTAGATGTAGATACTTTAGTTGATAAATAGAATCAGGTAGATGTTTATTTTTTATAAAATAAAGAAAAATGAAGGAATTGCGTGACTAAAACATAAATATTCGAGCTAATACAATAAAAAAAAAATTAAACTGTGACAAACAAAATGAATTGGCTCAAAAATTTCTGACCTGTAGTCAAAATTTATGTCTCAATCTCTCCACAGACTCCTGACTGGGAGCAATATCACATTACTAAAACAAAACAATGCGTATGCAAACTATAACCAGCAATTGGCTGAAAAAATTCCTGATCTTGTTCATAAATTATATCTCAACTTCTCCACTGCAACTATACATTAAACCGAAACAACATTACATCTCCTTCTTGTACAATGTAGTCTTTACCTTCAGATCTCAACTGCAAACAACAAACTCAGGTAAATTAAGAATAATGTTCCAGGGAAATAAAAATAATTTCCTGTTCTTCCTGTTACAAAAACAGATTATTTGAGGTACCATGTTCTTCCTTCCCAAGCCTACTATAAATCCCTCAAGTATAAGCAAACATCAACCAACATGACATGATGTGATCCCGTAAGTTTTATTTTTGTAAAAGAAAGTAAGAGCAAATAAACCCTAATAAAAGGGTTCCAGATTGGTGAAAGGAATGCATGCATAGTATTGTATTAATCTGACTAAAGTGCGCCGGCACTATACAAATTCAGACTTTGGATTATATTTTTAAGACAAAAAAGGGAGAAAGCAAGGAAGTACAATTCTTGATTAAACCAATGAATTTAGATAATGAAAGTTGATCAAAAATCTAAATGAGCAATCACCAAGTCACATTTCGTAAGTTTATGTTAACAGGAATCAAACAGAGATCAATAACATTGTTAGCACCAAATGATACCAAAGGAGTGCACCAAAGGAGTGCAAGCAAGAGGTCCCGGGTTCAAACCCGGGAAACTAACATTCCCCCCTCCCCCACTAACATTGCTTATCAAATAATAATAATAATAATAATAATAATAATAATAATAATAATAATAATAATAATATCGTTAGCAAATATTTTGCTAAGCTAAAATGATAGACATGAATGTAAAAAGAAGCCTGGTTTATTTGGGAGGAAAATATAATAAGCAACTTACGAGTCCTTTTTCTCGTGCTGCAGCAAGTGAACCAGCAGCAACAAAGTCGTTGTAAGACACCTAATTTAAAATAACATTTTTATGAAGGTTAATGAATGCAGTACCCAAATTTAATGTGTGCTCAAAACAAACACAATGGTATATGAATCAGTTGGCCAATTCCAAATCCAGTGATAATGACTTTCATTTTTGTATATAATAGTTGACATGAATCAGGATGACCAATAAACAATGCCAACTCTAGGATAGAATAACAAATGCAGCAAGCCTTATTCCACTAGGTGTGATTGCCTATATGGAACAAACGATGCTAAATTTCTATCATGTATTAAGTTTAAAGAATGATCGTTTACTTCTATATTTCTCTTAATGGCTTGTGGTTGTTATTGGTCTTCCTGTACCTCTAACTAATACACAAGACTGGTTAGATTCAAAGAATTTATTCAAAAATGGTACTAAAAATCAGATTGTTCTGCGTAATGTTCAAGTTTACAATATAAACTTTGGAAAAAAAAACATGCAACTCTTACTATTGGAGTCTGCCATGTGTATATTGAGTATAAAAATCACCTCCACCTATTTTGTTTTTTTTAATGATTAAATACATGCTATGCCAAGTCCTTTGCTATTATATAATATGAATAGGAATTCAAAAAAAAATTATCAAAACTAAAAAATATGAGTTCAAAAATATATCATTGATGCTTACCGTCTCTGCTCGAATGAAACCCTTCTCAAAGTCAGAGTGAATGACTCCAGCAGCTTGGGGTGCAGTCATTCCTAGTACAAAAGAGACAATGTTTAGAAGATAAATTCAATCTAAGTAGATTCCTTATATTATTACTGATTCAGTTTATCGGTATCTCTTAATTCCCCATCCAAAAATAAAGCAGACTCTATTTTATAACCTGTTTAAGTTTTCGCATGTCCGGTCCTTTGAACATGGTAAATTTTATCCAGTGAAAACACTAACCTGCAAGTATTGTCCATGCTTTTGTTTCCTGTGCATACATTAGAAATAAAGGAGAGTTAAAATCTAGGATTACTTGGTGAAAATTTACAAATTAGGTAAAATAACAACTTGAATAATTGATGAAGTGATTGATGTTACCATATAATGCTACATATGCTTAACATGATATACTAAACTGCAATGCTCTTTATAACATTTCAAACTTTCCTCTTACCTTCTCACCAGAAGTAAAATAAGTCTGCATCCCAAGAAGTTGATACGTCGCTCTAATTAGGTTCCCAAGACCACTTTCACTAGCACCAAGAGATTTCAAATATTCTTGTCTTTCTTCAATGGGTAGTTCAGTAAGCTCTGCCTCAACCTGCAAGGACAAATAACCCGATCTTACTTGATTATATGTGATGACGATGATATCAGGAATATCGATAACTCTTTCAATCTAGAGATATCATGAAATAGTTAACTGACAGATCATGAAATAGTTAAGTGACAGATCAAGCAAATGTTGACAGTACATAAATTCCCCACGGAAAACACGCAGAAGTTCAAATAGCCCATATGATATTTGTGAAACTAGAAGAGAAAGGAGAACCCATTGAAGAGAAATGGTCAAAACTTCTGTCACGGTACTTTTTTAAGAGGGAAAGAACTTGATCAGCAAGTTTAAATGGTCATTGGACATTTTTAAAGAACAAGGATCGCTAGGATAACTATATTAATAAGAATAATTTGAAAACAAGCTGTGTTAACATCTTTATTTATGTTACACTCTCCGTCCAGATGGAGCATCTGTATTGTATTTACAATGTAATAGTCAGAGCGACAGTACTGAGAGTGACGCCTCAAAATAGGATCTTCTATTTGATAATGACAAGCTACACCATTACCGGAGTCATGGGACACCCGACCACCACTTGCAATGGCCCCATCACAGCAGGAGCCAGGGGAATGCTGGACCACCTACTGCGACAGCTAGTGGGTTGATATTAGCAAAATCAATATGGACAAATACAATAGAAGATTTGATGCTGAACGATGAAGAAGGAAGACTGAGAGGGAAACCCGAAATTTTGTAAGTTGGGTCTTGTACAAGAATTGTCAGGATATTGTGTGAATGGTGATCAAACACGAGCCCTATTTATACTACAAAGGGTATCTTCCTATTAGTTACAAATGATTACTCTATGTGTCTGCATCTAGTCAACGCTACACACTAAACATATTTAACACATGTTAAATGTGTTATTCTAACTGGTTCAATTCGAGACCTAACAGGCCAGGCTCCAATTTGATGATAATATATGGGTTTACGACTAAAGTTTCAAATGGCCTAATTCAAAGCCAAATTCCGTTGGGCCTGACCCAGGCACATCTATCCTAAATCAAACTTCAGGAGGCTTTGCTCAGGTTTCTATATCTGCAGACCAGGTTGTTCACCTTGCTAGTGGCCAAGCCCATGCTCCCATGGTGTTCCGGAAAGATTTGGCATTATGGGCGATGATTGTGGTTAGGAACTAGGCAGGGCTCCAGTAAAATGCAGGTCAGGAGAAATGGAGGCACGTCTGACTGAAAGTGGATTCTAACTTGTCAGGACCTCCCAAGACAACTTGAGGATGAACCCATTTAAATGACGAAGAACATGAAAACTAGAAAGGTTGTGAGCACACCGGCAAACATCACCACCGCCTCATGAGGAGTGGATAAGTTTAACGATCACCACCTGTAGTACCAAGTGGGAAGATGCAATGGTTTTTTTTTCCTGAGCTCTATATATCATGTGATACTAGAAGAGAATGGAGAAACAATTGAACAGGGAAAACGTGACCTGCTATCACAATACTACTGACTTTTTGTCAGCAAGATTAAACATCTATACAATCATATTAAAAATAAACAAACTGCAAATATGTACTAACTAACGGATACTAGAAAAATACTACGGTAACTTAATTATTTATCTTAAAGTATATAACCCAAAAGTCATCCCTTTAACTGTATACCTGTGCTGAAATTGTTACAATTCCTGACTGCAACTCAGAAGCAACATTCTTGACGCCCTTGACAAAATTATTGTTTTCAGCATCAGCTATATCAGATTCCGCAACATTTGCCACATATATAACAGGTTTCATTGTAAGCAAGCAGAGATGCTTTACAGCATCCCTTTCAAAATCTGTTAAGGTCACAGATCGTGCAGGTTTTCCATCCATGAGTGCCCCAGAAATCTTTTCTAATGCAGACTTTTCTGCCTCTTCCTAAAATCATAAATTTCAACTTCAAGTCAACTGATGTATTTCATCTGACAAACTCAGCCCAATGACAGGAAATAACATTCAAAGACTGTTACCTTGACTTTGGTTTGTGAATCCTTTGTCTTGCTTTTTTTTAGTTTATCCAATCTTTTCTCAATCTGCATTTCTTGGAAAATGGAATACCTTAGTTTGATCAGTCAAATTTGTCATAGAAACACAGCAAATTTTGTGCATACACAGATAGACTAACAAAAACCAAAAAGTATTCTTCAAAGCAAAGAGGAAGGAAAATAAATAAATAAATTAATACACCAACGATAAAAATGACTGAAATCATTAAATTGCCATCTGCACCATTTAGAATGATAATAGAAGATTCCAAAAAATAAAGGGAGTAAAGTTGTGTAGAATGATAGTTAATAAGCAAACCTGGTCCAAGTCTGAGAAAACAAGCTCCAAGTTGATAACATCAATATCAGACTTGGGATCAACTTTCCCATTCACATGAATAATGTCATTGTCCTCAAAACATCGTACAACCTAAATTGATAATCAGTAGATCAATAGGAATATAAAATTGGAAAATGATTAAAAAATATATTTTTAACACATTCAGTAGTCTCCAAACTCTAAGTACTGATTAGCAGTCTGTACATAACAATAACATACAGACTGAAAGTCATAGATAGACACCTGAAGTATGGAATCCACCTCACGAATATGTGACAAAAATTTATTACCCAACCCCTGCAACATTTGAAAAAAAAAAATAGAGATCAAAGCAATGCATATATAACTTTCTACAACAATAGATAAGAGACGTTAATGAAAATAAGATAAATAAATGTCTGACAATGACACCAAATCTAAACGAGAAGAGAAATTGAGAAAACCTCGCCTTGACTTGCACCCTTGACAAGCCCAGCAATATCAACAAACTCTATGGATGCTGGAACAGCTTTTTGAGATTTACTGAGATCGGAGAGCACTTGGAGACGGGGATCTGGAACAGCGACAATCCCTACATTTGGCTCTATCGTACAAAAAGGAAAATTAGCAGCTTGAGCCTTTCCATTTTCAACCTAAACGCACAAGACCACTATTTATTAGAATTTGATACATTATTATAGCATTTGGAACTGGGGCTATATGCATATAAAACATCAATATAACAATCAGCCAAACCATTGAGCAGAAACAAAAGAAACTAAGTACACAAATTCCTTATAATACTTTACTAGTTAGTTGATTACACAAAGGCATATAAAATTATTGCAAGCATAACGCTATTATAAAATGCTTTTAAAAAAAATCATTCAAGGTTCATATTTCTCCATGGCGATTTTTAAGAGGAAATATATGCATTGATTTTAGGTATCCATTTACTTAAAAAGAAAACGTCCAGGTAAGTAATCATGAAAACTTCCAAATCTCAATAACATATATTTTGCTTTTTGGTACATTTAAGTATGTTATACACCCAATAACCCCATCACAAGTACGAAAGCAAAATATATGTTCTGCTTTTTGGTATGTATATGCATGCTATCCACCCAAATAACCCCTTAAAAGCAAGAAAGCCCATTGGGAAGTATAAAAAGGAGATATCAGAAACTTTGCACTCGGGTTCAACTTCAGCCCATCTCTAAGAATCTGTCTTTAGATTTTAATTTATTTTATCAAATTCCGGCAACATAAACTCGATTCAGTGACAATTTTTTGAAAAAGACAATGACACTTTGAGTACCAAGAATTTGGTCAATTTACAGCGACCGTATAGTGCTGCCAAGAAGGATAAAAAACTAAGGTATTCAAATGGAAGCATGTAATAGAATTATGTGTATCATCTAGCAGTAGGAACCAATAGTTCTGCTTGAAAGAGAGTGATTGAAAGAAATTGTGTGTACTGTGGGATGCACACTCGATCTCTTATTTATATGTTCACTGCAATCAATCAATGGAGTATCAAAGGGACAATTAGGACTTCATTAGTAGCAACCTTATAGCCTAATGATCAGTAGCAACCTTGTAGCCTAATCACTAACTCATGAACATAATATAGTACATATTCTAACATAAAAGCTAATGTTCAATATTGTAACAGCGATGGCAATGAAATTATCTCTTCAAGAAGCAGTGGAGAATATCGTAGTTTTAAGTAAGATCTCCATTCATATAAACAGTGTTGATTTAAAAGAATAAGGACTATAAGAAGTTCATTACAGGCTTACACTATTAGAATCTAACAGTGAAACAAAGTTGAATTTTTGCTAGTTGTAAGAATTACAAGACTTAATTTCCTCTTTGATCATACCTACACTGTATGAGAGGTGTTTGTATGTTCCATAAATTTAAACACATGTCAAATAAAGAACTGCATTTGGATTCTGAAATAAACCACAAGTACCACATTCTCTTAATACTCAATTTATTAGAACTTGAACCATACCACTAGGTCTGTATCTACAGCTTTTCTATCCACAATATCTAGTGCAATGTTTGTTAATTAACTACTTTATGTTACTTAGGCTATTTTCCTACTTTTCCGATTCACCTCAACAATCTTCCAAATAAGTGCACTCCAATTTATATTGCATAATATATAATGACAAATTTCTCAGCTGAAAACAACAACCATAAACAGCATAAGATTCATATCCCCTTTTAAGCTATAATATCATCCCTAAGCAAAATAGAAATGGCATCACTATATCCTAATTAGGGTTTTTAACACAAAGAAAAAGTGAGAAATTGAAGAATGTGGCTTACAACGGCGTTGAAGAGGGTAGACTTGCCAACATTAGGGAGGCCAACGATGCCGGCCCTGAGGCTCATGCTTATCTTGGATGAAGAAGACGAAAAAGAAAATCTTGGTTGAACTTGAAAAGAGTGTTTGGTTAAAAGAGTGTGATTTGTGAAACTGAAAAGCTTTGACTTCAATGGATGAACTAAACTGGGAACCAGTTGAAGGTGATTACAAGCTGCTCTTGCCATCACGAATACTGGGGAATAGAGAGACACAGAAAGTGTAAGTGTGTTATCTCTTCGGCTCTGTAACTGCACTACAACTCTTCAAACATTTTCAATGGCTATGATGCGATGAATCCATCTATTCTTTTCTATCTCTCTATCTCTATCTCTATCTCTATGCCCACCCCTTTGTAATTAGGTTATTATCACTAGAAATACAACTCCCTCCCATGCTATATATATATATATATATATACTAGCCCCATAACCCGTGCGATGCACGGGGTTGGCTAAATTCCATGGTAGAATCGAGTTATTAATTTTTTTCGAAAAACTATAATATCCTGTCATGCTTGAAAGCAAATTTTGAACACCGAGTTTGTCAACTGTGAGAATCAAACTCAGGAGCACAGGGTCGACCCCTATGCCTCAGGGTAGCCTATGCCATTGGACAAATAGTGTTAGTTTGCAAAATATAAAATCTAATAACTGTAAATAAAAACTAAATTATAAATATAAACTAAATAAAAAGATTATCAATTTTAAAAGGAACATTAACAAAGACATTTAAATCGAACATCCTCCACAGATAAAATAAGAAGAAAAAGTCTAAAGAATTTTAATAAGATAATCTACATCAACAAATGCAAATATAAAAAATTAACCCATAAATAGAAAAAAAAAGAAGACAACACAATTAAAAAGTGAAACACGCAGGTATCATGCATGGTTGAAGGAAAACCTATGATAAAATAGGAGCAGATATATAAAGTAGAAAAAGATTATGGAGGTTTTATTGTAAATGTGGCTGAAGATTTCGTTAAAAGAAGATGATGAACATTCTATTGTAAATGTGGCTAAAGAAAGATAAAAATATAAACACCAGTTAGAGAGTGGTTTTAATACCCGTTGGTACGAAATGACCAAGATAAAAAAGAAAACACAAATAGAAAGTGAAACACTGGTATCGTGCAAGGTTGGATGAAAATTACCAATAAAATAGAAGTATCTATAGAAAGTTGAAAGAGTACGATTGAGCGATCTATTGTAAATGAAACTGAAGTTACCGTAAATAAAAATTAAATTATAACTATAAATCAAATTAGAAGATTACAAAATTAAAATGAAAATGTTATTGAGAAACGAACTTCGCGTATTTGAACATCTAAAATTTTTTCGGGACCCCAAAGTACCCCAAAATATACTGTCAGCATCGCACTTTACGTATTTTTTCGCAAACTTATTACTATTTTTTACCAAACCGGTTATTTACGGGAAAAACATCTGGAATTTGAAGAGTTAAATTTTTTCGAATCCCAAAGTACCTAAAAACACACTGTTTAACATTTCACTTTATGTATTTTGTTAAAAATATATATATTTTTTCACCATCTGAAGATTATGGAGGAATTTTTTTTTCACTATATGCAAATTTTGTTCTTTAATCAATTTGGTGCAAAAAAATGAATTTCATGAAAAAATACGTAAAAATGGGATGCTAAAAAAGTGTGCTTTGGTGTACTTTAGGAGCAGGTATTTGGAGAAGAAAATTTGTATATTTAAACATCTAAATTTTTTCGATATTGTAAAGTACTCCTTAAAATATAAAAAAAGGAAAAACAAAAACAAAAAAGACAAAAAAAAACAAAAAAAACTTAAAAAACGAAGAAGAGAAAAAAAGTTGGATGGGGTCACTAAATTGTAAATGATTGGTTGGGAAATTCTCAGAATTTCAATAAAAAATCACACACTTCAAACTTATAAAGAGAACCATAAATGATATAGGTAAGATATGGAAGTTGTTATGGCACTGATGGTTGATTGGTTGGAAAATTTTGAAAATTCTTTACAAAAACATGTCATCATGATAAACTTAAAACAGATTTAAGCATTGAAATATTTAACTATGAAATGTGTGTGGGAAGATTTGAAGATAGACACGTATTAATATGAGGATATGGGAAAGGAAGTGGCTTTCTTGGAAACAGAAAAAAAAAAAAAAAAGCAATTGGCGGGAGCGGTGACAAGCCGCATACAATAGAAGATATATATATATATATATATATATATATATATATATATATATATATATATATATATATATATATATATATATATATATTATTAAATCATTTAAACTAATAATTTAGTTCTATTGGTTAATTATTTATTCAATTATTTTATTTAAATATGAAACAATTAAAAAAGCATCCTTAAAAAGCATCCGTTAAAAAAAAAAACATCCTTAAAAAAACTATAAAAAAAATCATTTTGAACAATTAAAGTATTTAACCTCTCTCTTTCTTTCAATCTCAGATTTCCTAATATTTCTCATTTTTTTACACATCTACTGTTTGTGGCCCCCACATCCTTTATTTAAAAATATTTCTTTTCCCAATTTTTTTTAATCTACTATATAGTATAATATAGTTAAATTAATATTAAATGATTTACAATTAACTTCTATTTACTTTTTTTTTGATAGAAAATGCTCTCATATCATTTCATTAAGAATAATAGTATCAATACAATGCGGAGCAGATGTAAAAACTGAGGGGCTAGGATAAAATAAAGAAGCTGGAGCCAAAGAGTGAGCTACTTTATTAACTTGCCTCTTTACAAATGACAATGTAAACTTTGGCTTATTAAATAAAATGGATCTAATACTAGATATCAATGGACCCATCTCATTGACATAATGACTAGAATCGTCTAAAATAGCCTTCACAATCTGTTGACAATCACATTCAAATTCAACGAAATTAAACCTCTCCTCCATAACAAACATCATTGAATCGCGTAGCGCCAGAAACTCTCCTTCAACGACGGAAACGACGACTGAGGAGACATGGGAACAAGCTGAAACGAAAGCACCACTGGAATCGCGATAGCAGAAAGCATAACCAGCTTGATTAGAAGCTTGAAAAGTAGCGAAATCATTGTTGCTCTTCAAGTAGCTGTGAGCGGGTTTCTTCCATTTGAGCTCCGATTGGCTAATTGTTGTGGTGTTCGGAGCTATAGCGGTGTTTTGAGCCCAAACCCAACTTCCAAGCATGTCTCTTGCAAGATTACTCACTGATTTGGGAATCATTTCTATGTTCTCCCAAATCTTCAGATTACGGTGCTTCCAAATTGCCCAGAGACCAACGGTGAACATCGAAAGCTGCAAATCATGCAGAACACTGAGGAGATGGAACAATAGCTCAGTAAATCTCTCAGCCAGCAGGTAATGTGGTTCAATACTTTCCCACAAATTTAATTCCTTCCATATATTCTGAGTTTGCTCACATGAGAACATGATATGCCATATATTTTCAATAGGAAATCCACAAAAAGGGCATCCATCAATACAGGGGACTCCACGGGTGCTGAGAAGATCTCTGGTTGGAAGAGCATGTCTTGCTGCACGCCAGATAAAAGATTGAACTTTAGGAGGTACACATAAATTCCAAATACTATTCCAATTGAAATTACCTTCGGGAATGATAGTAGGATTGTCTAATAGCATTGAAACACACAATTTATAAGCTGATTTTACTCCTATTTACTATCTAATCTAATATCTATTTATCTAATCTAATATCTATTTATACAAACAAACCACATTTAAATTACTCAAATCAAATCCACCAACTTTCTTTTCCCATTATCTACTATAATCTACTGATCAACTAAAATAATCAGTTTGCTTATCTAAAAAAACTAAAATAATCAACTGGAACTACGAGATAACTGCACTAATATATAAAAAACACAGGATAACTTCACTGATATATAAAAAAAAACACGAGATTAATATCTAAAAAATGAAAACTTAATGACTATTTAAACTACTGATTAATATTTAAAACACATGTGACAAATATTGTCACTAATACCTAAAAAAGGACAAATAATTGTCACAGATATATAATAAAACACGGGATAAATATTTTCTATTGATAATATTCTACTATCTATCTTTTACTATCTACTATAATCTACTAATCAACTAAAATAATCAATTGAAACTACGAGAAAGCTGCACTAATATATAAAAAAACACGGGATAACTTCACTGATAATAAAGCACGAGATTAATATCTAAAAAATGAAAACTTAATGACTATTTAAACTACTGATTAATATTTAAAACACATGTGACAAATATTTGTCACTAATACCTAAAAAAGGACAAATAATTGTCATAGATATATAATAAAACACAGGATAAATCTTTTTTATTGATAATCTACTATCTACTATAATCTACTAATCAACTAAACTAATCAATTGAAACTACGAAATAACTGCACTTATATATATAAAAAAAACCCCAGGATAACTGAACTGATATATAAAAAACACGAGATTAATATCTAAAAAGATAAGAAGACTTAACGACTATTTAAACTACTGATTAATATTTAAAACACATGTGACAAATATTTGTCACTAATACCCAAAAAAGGACAAATAATTGTCATCTAATCTATCTAATATCTATATATCTATTTATACAAACAAACTACACTTAAATTTCCCAAACAAGCCTTCATATTTATTTGACAACTCAACTAACTAAGGACAACATTGTAATTTACTATTTCATTTTTTTCAAATCTCTTTTCCCAATGCACTTTCTTCTCACTCTCACTTTTTTTTTTTAAATTTCTCCTACCTTTTTTTTCAAATTTCAAAATTCAAACCAAACCTACCCATTATCTACAATAATCTACTAACCAACTAAAATAATCAATTGAAACAACGAGATAACTGCACTGATATATAAAAAATACGGGATAATTGAACTGATATATAAAAAACACGAGATTATTATCTAAAAAAAAAAGACTTAACGACTATTTAAACTACTGATTAATATTTAAAACACACGTGACAAATATTTGTCACTGATACCCAAAAAATGACAAATAATTGTCATTGATATGTAATAAAACACAGGATAAGTATTTCTTATTGATAATCTACTATCTATTTTTTACTATCTACTATAATCTACTAATTAACTAAAATAATCAATTGAAACTATGAGATAACTGCACTGACATATAAAAAAAATACGGGATAATTGCACTGATATATAAAAAAATATGGGATAACTGCAATGATATATATATATATATATATATATATATATATATGTGTGTGTGTGTGTGTGTATATATAAACATAGAATAGTTGCACCGATGTATGAAAAAACACGGAATAAAAACACTAATATATAAAAATACTTCACTGGTATATAAAATACACCGGATAAAAGAACAGATTGTTTTTAAATGATACTTTTACATTTTTAGATTTTAATATTTATCTATTTTTTTATTTGAGACTCCTTTTCTATCTATTTAAAATTTGTCTTTATTTTCACGGAGTAATATTCAGACTATTTAAACTATGTTTAAGTTCATTCATAAAAAAAACGCGACGGCACCCGTGCGTATGCACAGGTATCCTACTAGTTATCACTAGAACTCCCTCCCATGCGAGATATATATATATATTACATAATTTATTAAATCATTTAAACTAATAATTTAGTTCAATACAATTCTGTTGGTTAATTATTTTTTCAATTATTTTATCTAAATATGAAACAATCAAAAAAGCATCCTTAAAAAGCATCCGTAAAAAAAACGCATCCTTAAAAAAACTATTAAAATATCATTTTGAACAATTAAATTTTTTCTCGCAATTAATTTTTTTCACCAGACCAGTTATTGAGGAATGAACTTTGCGTATTTGAACATTTAATTTTTTTTCTTAACTCTAAAATAGCAGGTTTTATCTATGTATAAATAAGGTTTTTCTACATAGGCGTAGTTTTTCTTTTGTGCCTTTTCTTTATTTCTTCATCTAAGTTCAACGTTACTTTGTTCGTCATCTTGGTGCAGCGCTGTTTGGTTTCCCTTTTTATTACGATATTCGTTTGATTCTGATTGACACATCAATTTTGACTCGTACCAATTCGATTAATGAACTGGTCGTCAACGTTACTGATACGGAAACACAAGTATTCTAGTGACTTTGATTTTGTCACATTTGTAGGCTTTTTGCTCTTTTATGCTATTAACCTAGGTGTTATAAATTTGTTCGCAGACTCATCCTTTATGGTTTTAATTTGCATTATTATCGACGTGTCTTGTCAATTTAAATGAATGAATATATTTTTTAGTCAAAAAACTTTGTAGTTTATTTAAATATGAAACATAATACAATTAAGATATGTTTAAAGACTTTGGAGCTAGGAAGAGACCAAGATGCTCTTGTTAAGCAATGGGCAACTTGATTATCTTTCTCCAAACAAAACTTAACTTCTACTGACACCTAAGGGGTCGTTTGGGGTGGTTGTGAGTTTCTGGTTTTTTGTTTTGAAAGTCAATTTCGAAACTAAAACGTGTTCGGATAAAATGAGATTGAGTTAGTTTTTTTCTTAATTTCAAAAAAGTTTTCCAACAAAACCCAAAACCAAAAAAATAGATTTTATAATTTATGTTTTTGTTTTAAAAACTAACAATCACCACCAATAGTCACTGACCACTAATCCACCCACCATTTTGACCACCACTCCAACCACCACTTCGACCATCCACAACCACCGTCGACCGCCACTTTGACCACTGTCGATCACCACCTGACCAGCACCAATTACCACTTCAACCACCAACAACCACCACTTCAACCACTGCCAACCACCATTTCAACCACTGCCGGCCACCACTCCGACCATTGTCAATCACCACTTCGACCACCACCAACTACCATTCTGACCATCACTCCGACCATTTTCGACCACCACTATAACCACCTTAAATCACGACCTTATCCACCAGCGATCTCCAATTTGATCACTACAAGTACCATTATGACCACAATCAACCACTACTTCGACCATCGCTGACCATTATTCCGATTACCGCCGACAACCACTCCATCGACCTCTGATAATCAATCTGACCACCACCTACTACCATTTTGACCTCCACTTGAATCAATTTGAAATAAAAAAACATTTCAAACAGTTCAACTACGTCCATTTTACCCAATCGTGAAAGTTTAGAAGAAGGTTTCCTTATTTTCATGAGGTTGTTTG
This sequence comes from Astragalus glycyphyllos, assembly GCA_963573325.1. NCBI lineage: Eukaryota > Viridiplantae > Streptophyta > Magnoliopsida > Fabales > Fabaceae > Astragalus > Astragalus glycyphyllos. The sequence goes on along the minus strand of OY754308.1, from coordinate 4,030,201 downwards.
TGGAATTTGTTGCACAGTGGGTACCATTCCTGCATCAGCTACAGTCAAAAAAACATGTGAACCTCATCCTCCACTCTTATACCACATTGGGTACAAAGTTCCCCAAGTGCACCCCTTTTTTAATTAAACTAAATTTACTTGGAGATGAGTTTGTAAATTAAGTCCACATCAAGAATTTTACCTTGCTTGGAATTTTTAGACTACACACTGCTCCAGTTTCCTATGAGTTTTAAGTGTTCATTATCAATGATTGAAATTTCATATCATCTTGTCTTTTAATTGCGAGTTTTGTAGAGAAATCTGGGTGATAGCTAGCGCATCATGATGACTAAAGCTCTGTTCAATTACTCTTGTTCCAAAACTTTCACTGCGAGTCTATAAAAGTTGACTGTCATAAATCAATTGCGGGCTAATGCAATGGAGATCCCACACACAAGTGATGTTTTTAGCATGCATCCGTATTTGTTTTTATCATGCATACCATCACCTATTTGCCAACTAACTCCTCTTTCTAGCAATACTTGGGAACAATAGATGCTACGCCATACCCAACTTGGATTGTGACCCAACCAGGTTCCAAAAAATTCCCTTGAGGAAAGTATTAAGCTTTGAAGAATCACTACAAGAATAAGCGGATTTACTGGCCACGCCTTTCCGGCGGATTTTAATCCGTCGGAAAGTTTCCGACGGATTTTAGAGGTTTCCGGCGGATTTAGTCCCACGAAAATTTTCCGGCGGATTCGATCGAATTTCCGGCGGATTTTTATTCCCCGGTAACTTTTCGGCGGATTTATACTAATTTCCGGCGGATTTATTCACCAAAAAAAAAAATTATTAAAAAAATTAAAAAATCCGCCGGTACCGTCATTTCCGGCGGATTTACGAAAAAAAGCGGGAAAATTAAATTTCGAAATCCGCCGGAAATTACATAGGATCCGCCGGAAACTCCATGACCAATTGGATCCGCCGGAAATGCGTATTTGCGGGGGATCCGGATCCGCCGGAAATCCCAAATCCGCCGGTAATACGTATTTGCGGCGGATTTTAACTTTTTGACCAAAATCCGCCGGAAATGCCACTAAATCCGCCGGAAATTACATGACCAATTGGATCCGCCGGAAATGCGTATTTGCGGGGGATCCGGATCCGCCGGAAATCCCAAATCCGCCGGTAAGATATATTTGCGGGGGATTTTAACTTTTTGACCAAAATCCGCCGGAAAACTACTAAATCCGCCGGAAATGCCACTAAATCCGCCGGAAATTACATGACCAATTGGATCCGCCGGAAATGCGTATTTGCGGGGGATCCGGATCCGCCGGAAATCCCAAATCCGCCGGTAATACATATTTGCGGCGGATTTTAACTTTTTGACCAAATTCCGCCGGAAAACTAATAAATCCGCCGGAAATACCACTAAATCCGCCGGAAATACTTCTACCAATAGGATCCGCCGGAAATCCGCCTTTGTGGGGGATCCTAATCCGCCGGAAAAACCACAAAATCCGTCGGAAATACCACGACCAATAGAATCCGCCGGAAACCCGAATTTTTGTGGGATCCAAATCCGCCGGAAACGATAAAATCCGCCGGTAATATAATTTTCGGCGGATTTCAAATTTCTATATATATTCACATCTTCACTTCACAACTTCTTCACATCTTCACTTCACAACTTCTTCACTTCTTCAAATCCGAAATTTCTCTCTACAAAATCTCTTGCTCTCTGACACATTTCTTCAATATAAGGTATCTTTATAACATGGTGATTTAATAGTTTTAGTTTATGTATTATTTAGTTACTAACTGTGGTGTTGTTTGTTTAGGAGTTGTTTGGGTTTGGTTCGTTGTCTATTTTGTTCGAAGGAGGGTGGGATTAGCATCAAGCCAGAGTTGTCTCTTCACTTCAGGTTAGTTATCGAAGTTAAAAGTGGTTATATATGATGTTAAATATATTTCGGGCGAATTTTTTATTTTTAAAAAAAAAGTTAATTTCCGGCGGATTTATTTATTTTCCGGCGGATTTTTTTAAAAAAAATAAAATTAATTTCCGGCGGATTTCTTTATTTTTTTTTAAAAAAAAGTTATTTCCGGCGGATTTATTTATGTTTCCGGCGGATTTTTTTTTAAAAAAAAAACAGTTAATTTCCGGCGGATTTCTTTATTTTTTTTTTAAAAAAAAATTTCCGGCGGATTTTTTCATTTTTTAAAAAAAAAAACTTTCCGGCGGATTTTGAGGAGTTTCCGGCGGATTTTTTCATTTTTTTTAAAAAAAAAAAAATCCAGCGGATTTTGAGGACTTTCTGGCGGATTTTTCCTTTTTTTTTAAATAAAAAAAAAACTTTCCGGCGGATTTTGAGGAGTTTCCGGCGGATTATCCCTCGGAATTTTCCGACGGATTTTCCGGCGGATTATCCATCGGAAATTCCGGCGGATTTTCCGACGGATTATCCTTCGGAAATTTCTGGCGGATTTTCCGGCGGATTATCCCTCGGAAATTTCCGGCGGATTTTCCGAGGGCTAAAATCCGCCGGAATTTCCGGCGGAAAATCCGCCGGAAACTGTTTCCTACCACGGTTTTACCGGCGGATAAAATCCGCCGGAAAGTACAAGTTTCCGGCGGATTTTGGTCATTTCCGGCGGATTTTGGTCGCCGGAAAAACCAGTTTTTCTTGTAGTGAATATAGCAACTATAACATCATGATTAGTAAGAAGCTTCCAACCTTGTTGTTTTCTTAGCATGGCAATGTTGAAGCCATAAAAGTGACGAAAACCCAACCCTCCAAATTCTTTCTTCATGGTTAACTTTTCTTATCTCATCCAATTTATGATCCTTCCTTTATTTCTCTTAATTAGTATCCCACCAAAAATAATAAATTATTCTTTCCATTTCTTCAATCAAGGATGTTGGCAAGAGGAGCTTACTCGTACAATAGGATGCAATCACATTTAAGACAAATATTATCATGATCTTTTTCCCTCCTTTTGATAGATGTTTTCCTAACCACCCTTGAATTCTTTTCCGTCGTCTATCCCTTGGGTAGTTGGAAATGACTTTCGAGACGTGCGAGCATGCGTTCGAAACCGAATTCTGATGTCTTCAATGTCAAAACTGTGAATTACTAAAGCAGTACAGTGTAAAACAGGCTTTGGGCCGAATATTAGTTTGTAAGAAGCCTTTCAATACAATCTTCTTCTAATAGTGCATAAGAGGTTTTCTTTTAAAAACAAAGTGTTATGTAAGAGAGATTATGGAAAAGCAGTAAAGGACACAGAAGAAGTATAGTGGTTCACCCCAGTCAATCGGGGCTACATCCACTCCTCATACCTCGTGTGTATTTCCACTATTTTTCAAAATAGATTACACTTTACAAGCCAACCTTGCCCAAAACACTTGATAGTTTTCTTCTACAACTCTATCTATTGTACTACTAGTTTTCTTCCACTGCTCTAGCAACTAAAAATCTTCTTAGGCCTCTCCTTTAACAATCAAACAAACCTATGTCATGTTAAGAAAGTAAAATGATTAGGTAAAGATTGGGTTTTGGTCGGGAGTACAATAGCTTGTGTTAAGAGTTGGTTCCTAACTGATTATAATCACATAAGCTATGAACATACTCGAAAATGTTCCCACAAAAACTTTGAAGAGCATTGAGTATGGCTGAGAGAGGGTATGTACTTCAATGCTTCTAAGAAGCTACATCAGAAGCTACTTCAATATGGGAAATATTGTAGCAAACCCTCACACATTGAATGAGGTCTTCCATGAAGTATTCATAGAGGTTGGAGCCCAAAATAGTCGTTGGAAATGGTCTTGAACTTCAAGAAGATATGACTTATGTGTCTCCTATCACTTCAAAAGCTACTGATGTATCTTTTGTTACCGTAAGATGCTTTAGATATTAAGTCTTCTGTCATTACTTAAACGTCTCCTAGTGCCTTCTATTCTTGTGATACATCATGACATGAGTCTTCTAATCTAATGATGAATCTTCTAAGGTCATAGAAACTTCAAATGTTGAATCTTCTATTGTTGCATAAGCTCTTACGATGTCTTCTATTATGAAGCCACTATAGCGGTCTTCATTCTACTATCCTCTTACAACCTCTAGGCCTTCATTCTTTCCTTCTAAGGCTTCAATTATGCCTTCTCATGTGGTCCTTTCTTAGAACACTATCTTCTTGAGACTTGATTAAATAGTTCCTATACTTATAATATCACTCAAAATGATTCATTAGAACACTAATGAATCAGAAAGCTTAAACACTTATCAAAAGGTTTGTTTCAATCAAAACTCATCTTAGGGATTTTGCCTCAACACTTTCTTTTGCCAACTAATCATGGAGGGCTAGCTAAGATATTTTCTGGAGCCCAAACACCATACAAAGTTAAAATTTCATCGCGAACTTGTTAGGTAGTATTTTTATTGAAAAATAAATAAATTGAGACTTCCGTAAGTTGACTGCTTGGATAGATGATGAGACATGTCTTCCTGTCTCACTATTTTAACCCAAAAATACCCTAATAAAATGTGTGGAATTCAAACAGTTATAATTACACGTATAACTTTGCACGTCGAATATGTGTGTGTGTGTGTGTGTATGTGTGTGTGATATGACTTTTCAAAAAATTCTTCCTCTTGACCAAAAAAAAAATTCTTCCTACAAGTACATTTACTTTGAAAAGATAAGATAGAGTAGCATTCATGTTTTTCGAAAAACCGTGTGACATCCTCAATCACCTTTTCATAACAATCCCAAAACGGAAATGCTTTTTATAGCTAACAATTTTTCGTGAAAGACTTCGAGAACGCACCAACACCTTGTATTTTTTGCAAAACATTAAATCTCTCAATCGCAACATAACACACACACTTCATCATTGTCTCTTCGCCATCAGACCAACGTTGATCGCCTCGTCGTAAAACTGCGAGCTAACATTGTCGGTGGTGTGGGATTAAGACTAGGAGGTGAAGTGGATGCCTCCCAATCATTCTCGAGTGTGACGCTTGCTGAGTGTTGTGAAAAACATTTGTTAGATTCTTTTTCAATGTCCTTTTTAGAGGTTTGGAAGTTGGGGCTGTTGCCATGGGTTTTGCAGAAAAGAGAAGATTCCAACATGGATTGGGAATGATGGTGATGGTTATAGAAAATGAGGTAATTAATAAAAAAGAGGTGGGAGATTACTTCAAATTAGCAACAAGAGAGATGAGAGAAAATGAGTTGATTTTGACAAAAAGAAAGAAAGAAAGAAAGAAAGAAAAAAGAGTGAGGTGATTACTCATTAGAGAGAATGGAAGTGGTTGGTGATGGAAACACATAATTCGCGAAGTTCGTGAAGGAAAAGCTTCGTTATATATAGCACTACTCATCCCAAAATATCATGCCACACATGATCCTTCACAAAACATAACATAGACAAACCTCCCTACCTCGATTGACAACTAACTGACTTACAACTAGCATAATTGTACATAAAGAGACCATGGCTCCCGATTCCTCTAGAGTCTAGAAATCTGTCGACTTGTAGGAACTCAGAGAGTTATTCCCACTATCTGCCATAAGATCACTAGATTCAACTGGTGGTGATACTTCTGGAACTCTGCATTCCCAACTGTGTCTAAGTGGCCCCGGCTGTATGTAACCACTGTAGTACACGCACATCTCATGTCCACCTTGTCTCGGAGAACCTGGGTGAACCATAGACATATGTAGCCCTCCCTCTATAGATCGTAGCTCCTCGTCAATCTCCCAACCATCTCTAATGTAGTCATCATATGGGATGTGAAGATTGTACCATCTTTGGGGAAGTGGTATATACTCTACAACAATACATTTTTTGCAAACATATAAAAAAATAAGGGGTAAGACACATGTATAAATTAGAAAGTTAGGATGAGAGCAATAAACAACATCTAAACATGTTATGCAATGCAATCACTCACATGTTCTCCTAATGACTCAACATGCATCGTCATACTTTCCTTATGTCTCTTCATGAACTATGTTCTATAACCTTATCATATACTCTGATGATCAACTTGTGTCTTATATAGATTCTAGCCATAATCATGGTGCGATTAAGGTTCTCAAAACGCCCATCAGGTTGTCCCCGAAGGAGTCTTGACCCTTGATGTTATAAGTCTCACACCCACAACCAATTTGTGTAACCTGTAGCATTATCGGCATGGCCAATAATACAATAATACAATGTGTTCTTAAAAACACCTTAGGGTTCACCTCGTATGCACATACATACGACTGTGGACGTTACAAAACAAATACAATCTATATGGATCCTTTTTCCTAGTTATGTCATACCTTTAAACTAATATACTATTACCTCAAATCACATCTCTAAATCCTTTGATAATATCCTTTTATATGTACTCAAGATTCATAACTTAAGTCCTAAATGCTCATAATGAAATCTCAAGCAATAAAACAAAACAACAAAATAACAACTTAACATTTCCTATGTGTTAACTGATCCTCAACGACCTAAACTTCACTTTACCACAACTCCGATGAGTAGTCAACTTATTTTTAGGTATCAGTGACTCTTTAAACCTATTAGAGCTTAGATCACCCTACACATATTTAAATGACTGTTTAAAGTTAATCGTCCCGATGTTATATGGTATATTTTCCTCTCCTGGAGTAAAGCTGGCAGCCTTCCTTCAATAAAACCCTAGCTTGTTTCGTACGCCCTCGAGCTGCCTTGAACCTCGAACAGAACCCGAAAAACACTCAAAAACTCATCAAAAACAACTAAGTGAAAAAATCTAGAGAGAGAGAGAGAGTATGTGTGTGTGTGTGTCGAATGTGTGCGTTTTAGCTTTGAACTCAACCGATTTATAAGGGTAAAAATGTGTCTCGCTTAGCGAAAATGCACCTCTTCATCGCCATGGATTTGTGTCTCTCATTGTTCCACGTCACCCTAGTCTACATATAAGTCTGTCAGACTATGAATCGCTTAGCGAGTAATAGTGGCTTAGCAAAAATAGGTGCTTTCACCACCTCACCCGAACATGTCATGTGTCACTCTTTGTCAACAGGAGCTAAAGAGAAGCAGTACAGTGTAAAATGGGTTTTGGGCCAAATATTTGTTAACGGGCTTTTATCATAGATATCGTTTAGGGATTTGAGTTATTCGTTTATCTAAAACTGAATACATTTGAGGACGCGTCTTTTTGGCTTTTATACATTTGAAGCACTTGCTCACGTGCATGTTTGAAATGATCTGGACAATTTTGTTCTTTTATCTACTACCCAAATTAGCCTACACGGAAATCGTTATTTATTTTGAGGTCCTATTTATCGCGATTCTATGATTCTCACACGATTCCTTTGCTTGGAATCAAACCTTAGAAGCGAAGGTTTCGGTTTCTATCCTTGCTCCTCGTGCTAGCTTTGGGTGATAATGTGTAAGTTGAGCCGCCCTCAGCCCGAGACCAAATTATTGGGGTAACCTGCAGCATTGCATTTTTCGATTACTATGGCTTTTGATTGAAAATTCACACGATCACTTATGTGCAATTCACTTGAGCTGTTTTGAATTTTTAGGGTTTTTATTTTTTAAAATTTTGTTTATTGAATTGCATGTTTGATGTTTGGTTTTCTTATGGTTTTTAGAGGCTTAGAGACTTTGAGGTTCCTCCTGATCAGCTTAACCCATCTGGTTTGGATGCTTTTGTTAAAGGCAAGAGGGTGTCAATGGATGATTTGGTTACTCTTATTTTGCGTTAAAATGTAAGAGACTGTATGGAGGATGATGTAAATGATATAAAGGAGAGTATGGTGTGGCTCAGGGGTTGATGATTGAGGGTGACCAGGATGCTTTCAAAATACATTTTGGCCCAGGAGGTGTGTTGGGATATTTTTGGAAGGACCGACATAGCGTCCGAGTGTAAGACTTGTGAACTTGACCCCATTTGCGCAATCTGTGTTTCATGTTTTGAAATTGAGGTTCACAAGGATCATGATTACTATGTCTAATATACTGGTGGTGGCTGTTGTGATTGTGGAGATGAGACCGCATGGAAGCAAGAAGGGTTTTGTATCTTACATAAGGGGGCTGAGAATATTCTACCGTCGTTGGAAGAACAATTGGAAACAACTTTTGCTCGGTTCTTGTTTCTCTTTTTCAGTATTGGAAAGACAAACTAATGGAAAGTTCTTTCCTAATTAATGTTCTAACATCTCATGTGGTTGATATGCTTTTAGAATTTTCTAAGAGCGGTGTTTTAGTCAATTTTATTGCTAAGTTGTTGCTTTTTTCAGCTGGCTTATTGAATATCTTAGTTAGAGCTGAGCAGTATTCAAAATACGACGATATTGTGACCAGAATCCACGAGTTTGTTATAATTTTAATAAAATATTATATGTAGATGTTATAGTGAAGGGCATAAAACATTTCAATGACTTTTCCGTTAACACATATATTTTCCCTTAACACATATATTTATACTTCTCACTCTTACTATCCTATTCTCAACACATATATTTATACTTCTCACTCTTACTCTACGTGTTGTGAAGGATTTCAACCTTTTGACCATATTGTTGAATTAGTTGGAGGCTATTTTTATTGAATGTTCTAAGTACTGACTTTTCCAGGTACATGAGCTGTTAGGTGACATCTGATATAGCTTTTCCAGGTAAATGTCTAAATTTTACGAAAACTAAAAGTATGGAGTTTTTAGAACAAGGAGCCGAAAAATACTTTAGTCTAAAATTTATTAGTGTTATTATTATTAAATATCATAATACTATGTGAAATAATTTGTTACTGTATACCTACGTGGCATTATCAATCAACTTTTTTGAATCTTATTTTATTTTTCTATAAATATATCTCAAAAAAATAATAAACATAAATTTAAATATTTATTTACATATTTCAATATACAAAAATATATATTTTTGGAATTTTATCTTTTAAATTAACTACTTATTTCATACTGTGTGAAAATAGTATGCCGCTGCATGCCCAAGGCTGGGATTCGAACCGAGGACCTTGGTTAAGCTAGAAGAGACTCCTACCATCTCATCCAAGTGCTCTTGGGATTCAATATACATACAACAGTCACACAATAATTTTAATATAGAGTAGAAGATAGTGAGAATAGAAGGAAGAGAGACTAAGCGAGTTAATGAGAAAGAAGAGGTGAGTGAATAATGTTTTATAAGGTAGAGCGACTATGAGTATCACGTGACAATCATGTTTTCCATCAAACAACATTATTGTGTTTTTCTGTTTAGAAGTTGTTACTAGTTGTCATGTAAACATGTAATTCTACTTCCGGTAGTTGTTGTCATGTAAACATGCAATTTTAATGTGATAGTTGTTAAAGTAAAAAAATAAATGTAGACATATGGTAAGAGGTGGCAAAACGGGCTACCCGACCCGTATCGGGCTGGTCCGCTTCAGGCTCGGGCTTTTAAGGGCCAGGCTAAAAAGTCTGAATTGAAATTCGGGCTCAGCTTTAATGGCCCAAGCCCGACCCTATGCGGGCTGCGGGCTTTTCGGGCTAGCCCGCATTACGCGCGAACTATTGAGCAACAATCTAATACAACCTATCAATCTAATACACACACTATCATAGTGTCATTTGCAAGAATATTAGACGGGACAACTAAAGAGCAACAAATTTATGTTTCTTTGCAATAAATGCCTGTTATTAGTGAAAACTAGTAGTCGTGCCCTCATGAGTGGAAATAAAAATACTTAAGCAATGGCTACATATCTAGACTCTCCAGCAAAATAGTTCTATCGAAATAAATTTAAAAGAATAGTTTTATGTTTGTCAATGGTATTGTGCATTATTAATAGTTTTCATGGCCGATGGTGTATATTTTTAGTATATTATTATTAGTATTATTAGTAGTCGTCTAAAATAATATACAAACAGAAAAGATGCAGACCCTGCCTACAATTGGCAGAGTATGTGGGCTAATGCTTGCCATTCTCTTTGGTATTGGAGTAACAAATGGGTTCATGACCCTGCCTTTGTCATGCCTTGGCAACCTTGGGACACTATTATCAAAGAAACCAAGGACTATTTGGTGATACAGAAGCATAACATTATGCAACCTTCAATCAGCAGGATGTTGAAGCTTATCAGATGGATTCCTCCGGATGTTAACTGGGTCAAACTCAACACTGATGGTTCCTGTTTGCATGAGTGTGGCTTGGCTGGTTGTGGAGGTCTTATAAGAGACTCCAATGGTACTTGGAGGGGAGGATTCTCCAAGTCTCTTGGTTATTGTACAGCTTATGTGGCTGAGCTGTGGGGAGTTTACGAGGGGCTTACTCTGGCTCAAAGTAAAGGTTTCAAGCACATCATCATTGAGTTGGATGTTGCTGCTATAGTTACGGTGCTGCAGCAAGGTACACCTAGGAGGAGTGAGGGTTGGGGTCTTATTAGAAGGATCAAGAATATCATGAAGGAGCCAGGCTGGAGCTTTCGGATACAACACATTTACAAAGAGGCAAATACTTGTGCGCATTTGTTAGCAAGTATTGGCAGTCAACAAGTTGCAGATATCCTGTTTTATGATGAAATGCCTACTAGGCTAGCAAAGGCCACTAGTTTAGATAGCATTGGAGCTGCGTCTCCTCGTATAGTTTTGAACTAGCTGGTTTGCTGTTTTTGGTGCTGCTCTGTTTCTTCTGGGCTGTTTAGCCCTCTTTTCAATCCAAAAAAAAAGAAAGATGCGGACCGTGAGACAAATTGGGTTACTATATTTGTTTAATTCACGGGCTCGCGGGCTAGCCCTACACGGGTTCGAGCTTTTTAGGGCCGGACTAAAAAGCCCGGATATAAAAATGGGCTCAATTCCTTCGTCCCAAGCCCTGTGTTTTTTCGGGCAAGCCCGGCCCGGTCCAGCGGGCTTGGCCAGTTATATGGTGACTTGTATGGCATTTTAAATAACACATAATCTGTTAAGATTTTTTAATTTTGTTAGCCTTTTAAAAGATACATTGATAAGTACGCATAAAAAAGGTATCCTAGATACGGATGATCTTGAGATATTATGCATTTGGTTGCTCTCTCACTACCTTAAGTTACGGCTGAACCTGAGATATTAGGTATCCTAGACGAATCAAAAAAATGATGCTCATGTAGTTATTTGAATAACATTCTTGTTGCACTTTTGTTAAAAATCATTAATAATTTGTTCATAATAAAAAAAATTTAAAGAATTATTTTCAATAGAAATTAAAGTGAGACTATTTAATTAATTTGCGACATTATTGGTTGCAAATAAGTTTTTAACAATTTCAATTTAGAAAAATATCTTTTTAGTGATAGTAATAGCTAATATTATGCTATATATCTGCAACCATTGGGAAACAATTAGTTGTCTTCAAAGATTTTAAAATTGTATAACTTGATTTTGACTCAGTTAACATCTCTCATTTTCAAATCTTCAAATATGCAAATTATAATTGTAATAACATAAAAACTTCATTTATATACTAATATGCAAAAGAGCTTTTGGTACCCTTAACAAAATAGGGCATTGGGCTGTTGCCACTCTCGCCCATGCTTAAGGCCACCCCTGCTTTTAGTAGATATAATGTCGAGATATGTATTGAGTATTTATCTGACTCTGATATTTTTAGATAATGACCCTCACAAACATCTCAAGGAGTTCCACATTGTGTTCTCAACCATGAAGCCCCAAGGTATTCTAGAGGAGCACATAAAACTGAGAGTCTTTCCCTTCTCACTCCAAGATGCAACCATAGAAGAACTCTCATTGGAACATCCCACATACACTATAGTTTCACCAGGGAGCCCATCCTCCTTGCGCTTATTTTATGCTTGTTGTTTTCATTTAGGACAATGTATGAGTTAAGTGTGGGGGAGTGTCTCTTAGTAATTTAGTAGTTTTTTCTTTTTCCATTAACTTTTGGTTTGTTTTTCAGTTTTTCTTCTTAAAAGAGTTTTTATTATTTTTATTTTTATTTTTGCATGTTTTTTCCATGAATTCTTAGTTTGTCAAGTTGTGAGTGATTTTACTATTCCAGAACCATAGGTGTTTTTACATGACTTGGTTGATTTCTTGTTGTTCTTGGTATAGTAAGTTGGATATGAGCACTAGATTTGCATCATTTGTGATAGTTAGTGTCCCTGGTGAGTATTGAGCATTTTATTGAATGGACTACATTTTGACATTCTCTCCTTTCTTGTGTGACTCACACATGTTTGTTAGTTACTCTAGAACTTGACTTGATTCTTGTTGGAGCACTTGTTCTCATGCATGTTTGAAATGATCTAGACAGTTTTATTCTTTTAGCTACTAGCAAAATTAGCCTACACTGAAATAGCTATTTATTTTGAGGTCCTATCCACTATGATTCTCGAACATACCGCGGGTGCGGTGACTCCTGCAACACATGTTGGGGACCACATTTTGAAACACTGGTGGATTAGCAACCTTCCACACAGAAAAAATTGAAAAGGTTAGCTTTCTCCTTTCATTCATTCATTCATTCATCCAAAGTGTTCTTTTTAGGGTTGTAGTGTTTTAATCGATAATCTTCGCATTTTTGCCAATCTCTTCAAATATTTGTTCTCTTTAGGTAAAATTGCTTAAGTTTAACAATGTATTACTATCTAAGAAGCCCAGATACTTAGTACAATTTGGTTACAATGCGACACGGATACGGGGATACAAAATTTTTTTTAAAAAAATACGACACGACCAAGACACATTAACAAAAAATTTATACGTACACAATGTTTGTAAAGAGATGTTCATGTTAGTAGTTGTTCAATATAACACATAAGCATATAATTAGTCATTATATGATGATCATATTGTAAAAATAAATACTTGTCATCAAATCAAGTAGAGATAGTTATGTACATTTATCCCACCCATATCAAAATGTATTATTTCTTCTATGATTGTGTTTCGGAAAAACATATAATTTTGTCTTTAATTATTGAGGTATTTAGGGATGCACAAAATCCATAACAATGAAATATCCATTTTGATATAACCGGTTTCATAAATAATTAGTGTAACCGGTTATTATTTTGCAAAACCCGTTATCCCAACCGTTGGATCCAGGTGGATAAGTCCTGTCTGTTGGATGCCGGCAGTTGCTATGGTAGAGTCCGGCCGTGCTTTTGGCAGCGAGCGTGGATAGGGCCAGGCCCAAGTGATTGGATTTTGGCCCAGTCTGAAACAGTATGTAATAGAGTGTAATATATGTATGTATGTGTGTATGTATGCATGTATGTATGTATGTATGTATGTATTTAGGAACATGATGACGTGTAACTATACAGTGTTAAAATCAGACAGATGTCAAAAAATCATTTTCCTCTTTCGTTGTTGTGGCACTAAAAGTTGATTTGCATGGCGCGTTCTTAAACACTTCAAAAAAACACTTTTCTCTTTCGTTATTGTGGCACTAAAAGTTGATTTGCTTGCCGCGAAAGGGATTTTCTAAAACAAGTGTTTGGTTTGCAAAAAAAGGTGTGCACCGTCACTGATCTTCTCTTTTTTTATTCAGTTCTTGATGTAATGTATGTATGTCATATATGCAATGTATGTAATATAACGTATCGGGAAGTATCAGGTGCATGTTGGTATCGGATACGTATTTAGCACGGGCTCTTTTCCATTTTTGAAGTATTTGGGCTTCATAGATTATTATGGTAGTTTAGTATGTATAGTAAAACAACATGTTTTTTCAATATCTTCGAAAACCTATTAATTATGTTCATTATCTTGCACTATGTTATCTTCTCTGAACTGCATCATTCTCCACCACATTCTCCCTCCCTTCTTTTTGAATGGCTTCAATTTTTTTGTGAGTGACTCTGACGATGAACGAAGAGATATATTTCCCGAAAATTTCCTTCAATTTTGTTTCTATGTAGAAAACAACTTATTGATGATATATATATATATATATATATATACAAGTAATTGCTCATTCAATACTTTGCTTTTGTTGTTGAATTTTTTTACCAAAAGTTGTTGAAATTTCTTGGTTGTATTTTGCAGGGGAAACCATATTGTTTAGAGGATTGCAGGAAACCACTAATTTAGAAGAAGGAGAACGAGAAGGAGAAGGAGATGGAGGAGGAGGAAAGCAAACAAGGAGGATCATCTTACTATCACAACAACTAATGGTAGTGCTTCCAAACAAAAATGAGGAAACTATGTCGCAAGAGTGTTGGTAATCTAAGTAGCTTTCCTTTTCAATTGTTTATTTTCGTGTTGGTAATTTAAGTATTGTCTCAATGTATTGAGTGTTTGATGTATGAAATAATATTATGATTCCACGATGAAATAATGCTAGTGATTCCACAACAAATAATATTACGACAACAGTAAGATGATCCTCATTGTTTGCTTGCCTTCTCCTCCTTCTCCTTTCCTTCTCCTTCTCCTTATGCTTATCCTTCTCCTCCTTTTGCTCCTTGTCAATTAGCGGTTTTGCTGCAATCCTCAGCACAATATGATTTCCCTTTGCAAAATACAACCAAGAATTTTCAACAATTTTTGGACAACAAAAGCAAGGTATTGAGTGAGCAATTACTCATTTACTTGTATATATATATATATATATATATATATATATATATATATATATATATATATATCATCAATAAGTTTTTTCTACATAGAAAACAAAATTGAACGAAGTTTTCGAGAAATATATCTCTTCCCTCATCGTCAGAGTCACTCACATAAAAAATTTGAAACCATTGAAAGAGAAGGGGAGGGGAAGGTGGTGGAGAAGGATGCAGTTCAATGAAGATAACATAGTGGAAGATAATGAATAGGTATTTGAAGAGATTAGCAAAACATGTTGTTTTGCTATAAATACTAAACTACCATAATAACCTATGAAGCCCAAATACTTCAAAAATGCAACTGTACCCCTGTAGGGTATGTATCTGATACCAACACGCACTCGATACGTATCCAAAGAGTATCCAATAGTTTTTTTAATTTTCTTTTTTTTTAAAAAAAAATTTACTCTATACTTTTCAGATACAATCTTTGATACTTATTATTAACTAATGATACTTTTGGGATACACTTTCAATACCTCTTACCAACTAACGTCCATCACTCATATATGATACATCTTTAATACTTATAGGGGTGCGCAAAATGACCGGTTAAATGATTAATTCACATCCATATCCAAGAAGGCTGGGAATTTAAATGGTTATTTCAATTTTTTAAAATGGTTATGGTGTCTCTTTCCCCCTCCTCCCTCTCTTCTCCTCTCCTCTCCTCTCTCTCCATTAATTTATAACCAACTGACGGTTTTTGAACTTTAAGTTTCAAAGCCAACATGTCTTCTTTAGCCTTCTTTGAATTAAGAGGGTGAAGAGTAAATTTAATTTTATTGTGAACAAAAATGTATTGATTGGATTCACCATCATGAATACCTTTCCTATCAAATTTCCAAGGTATCCCTAGCAATATGTGGCTAGCCTCCATGGGTGCCGCATCACATAAAACCTCATCACAATATTTATTAATGGAAAATGATATCTTGACTTGTCTATTTATCTCTAACTCTCCTTGATCACTTAACCATTGCACTTTATATGGACTAGGATGTGGAGTAGTTTCAAGATTGAGCTTTGACACTAGCCTAGTGCTAGCCACATTTGCACAACTACCTCCATCAACTATCAAAGAACATACATTTCCTAGAATGACGACCTAGTTTGAAAAATATTGTTTCTTTGTGAATCATTCTCATATTTCTCATAGGCTCCCAAAAATTTACTAACCATGAACAAATCTCCATCTTGAGGCTTTTCTTTACATTCGCTCTCATGTGAAATAATGTACCCATTTTTCCTTAGGGCCATAAGTCTCTTAGTTGGGCAATTTAATGCAATATGCCCTTACTCCAAACATTTGAAACATTTCATGTTCTTTAACTTAGGGTTTAAAGAAGAAGAGTTAGAATTTGTACCTTTACCATTGGAGGTTGAAACATCATGTCTTTTGGGTGGAGACCCCTCCTTCTTGGAATTGCTCTTCCAACTTGAACAGTGGTAGTTTGAATGGGATTTATTATAGGCCTTCTTTATTTGCAATTGTCTTTCAACCTTTATGGTTTAGTGGACAAAATCTTCAATCATTACAAAATGGTGACGCTCCACTTCCTCCATTACATCTTCATTTAAACCATCAAGAAACCTATCCATGGTATCTTCCAAATTCTCCTCAACATTAGCTCTAGTCATAGCCATCTCTAACTTTTGAAATTACTCATTAACACTTTTACTTCCTTGAATAAGTCTATGCAATTTGTCATGCAACTCCTTATGGGTATGAGAAGGAACATGTCTCTTTTTCATCATGGCCTTCAAATCTTTCCATTTTCAATAGGATCAAGTTCACAATTCCTCCTAAGCTTTTTTTTCTTGACGGCGTGAAAGGCGGAAGCGCGCCGGAAACACCAGCTCTGCGTTCAGTGTTTGGTGGTGAGTTTTCTACTTCCGTTTACTTATTTGTTGGTTCACTCTTATTGGGGTTTGTTGCTGGTTTGTATATGGATATCAAAAGGATGGAAAAAGATGGGGTAGGTATTCTACATTATTTTTCATCTCTTCAACTTTACATTTTCTTAAAAATACACTCTCATCTAATTTTCTTTTCCTTCACTCGTTCTTGCCCTCTTTATATTTATCTACCTTGCTCTCTCCTTTTTCTCTTTTAATTCTTCTACTATTTTATTTCTCAGAATCCTTCCCTTTGTGTTTTATGGTTTGAGCTTTTTATAGAGTCAATGTGCATATTGAGACAAACTGGTTGTTGTGCTTTTGTTGGAAAAATCACAGTAGTGGAGCAGAGAAGGTGGTGAAGCAGCAACACTACTCTCCAAAGCTGTTTGGTTTAAATAATTTGGGAAAAAAGCAAAAGAACAAGAGGAAGGCAAACTTGGCTCAAGACTTAAAATGTCTCCCACTATCTACACTATGCGCATACCACAATGCTGCTTCCATTTCTTTTTAGTTTTTGATTTTTTTTGTAATTTTTTTGTATTATTTTTTTGTCTTTTTGGGAAAAAGGCCAAAGAAACAAGAAGAATGTGACTTTGTTTGATGCTTAAAATATCTACACCATTAGCACCATAACAGCATGCGCATACCTCTTTTGAAAAATTGCAATATTGCCTTTTTCTATTTTTTGTTGATTTGTAACATAAAAGAAAGAATGAAAATATTTGGGTTTTATTTCTATTTTTGATTTGTCTTGTATTTTTAAAAATGATAAAAAAAAACGTTAAATAATGCATGACGACAAAAGTTAAAGATGCAATATTTTTCCATTTTTCTAAGAAATTTTGAATTAGACGGACAAAATTTGT
Organism: Astragalus glycyphyllos; assembly: GCA_963573325.1. Lineage (NCBI taxonomy): Eukaryota > Viridiplantae > Streptophyta > Magnoliopsida > Fabales > Fabaceae > Astragalus > Astragalus glycyphyllos. The sequence continues at coordinate 4,012,824 of OY754308.1, read as the reverse complement.
GTATAACACTTTGCGAGGTCCACAGCCGTATGTATGTGCATACGAGGTCAACACCACAATGTTTTTAAGAACGCATTTTTTTTAATATTGGTTATACTGGTAACATTACAGATTACACATATCAATTATGGGTGTGGAACTTATTACACCAAGACTCCTTCGGTGGTGATAGTCTGATGGGTGTTTTGGGAACGTTTGTGGCATTAGAATTATGGTCAAGTCTGTAGTCTAGAGCATACATAGGATAGTATATTGTTAGTAAGGAAGGACACAAGTTGATCATTAGGATATATGATCAAGACATAGAATATAGTATGAGTTATATTGAGTCTAGTGACACAAAGGAAAGTAAGAGGATGTATAGTGAGTTCATAGTAGGAGCATATGATTGAATGTATTGCATAACATGTTTAGATACTGTTTATTTCTCTCATACTTTTTGATTTATACATGTGTCTTAGCCCCTATTCCTTATATATGTTTACACAAAATATTTTGGGATTAGATTTTCCATACAAGGATGCCTTGAGACATAGCAGCTGGGAATGTACCACTACTGCATATGTGGTACGGCCTATAGATACTACATGATGATCAAAATGGTACCAATTGGGAGATTGACACTAAATAGGGGATGACTATCTACAGAGGGAGAGCTACATATGTTTATGATTCTCCAGGTTTCTCTGAGACTAGATGGACTAGTGGCGTATGAGTCATACAGTCACTGCCTTTCCGTCAAATCTTGGAGGCACATGGAGTATCACACCATGACTATATCCAGGTAGAGCCATTGAGACAATGAGAAGGAATGCCATAACGTGTCGATGTTAATTCACTAAGAGAGTTTCGGAAGTACCGCCACCTCAAGAGTCTAGTGATCTCACGACAAATAGTAGGAGTAAAGTCATTGAGTTCCTACGAGCAAGAAGACTTCCAGATCTTGGAGGAGACGAGATTTGCAGCCTCTTTTGTGTAAACTCATGCCACTTAATATCTCTCTGTAGGCATCGAATTTTACCAATCTAACTGTAGATTAGTTTTATATTATCTTAATGATCGTGCATACCAAATATTATAGAAACTGAATATATGTAAATATTCAATCTTACTGTCCATTTTTTTCCTTGTATTTTGAAAGTATAATGTTCTGGACTGGGCCAAAAGGCCCACTCAGCAATTGGACATGAACAAGCCCAACGACTTTGATCCATATCCACAATAAATTAGCCCATTTATGACTCTCATACCCTGACGACTCATATTCACCTGAGCGATCCAACGGCTCAAAGCTGGCACAGATCCCTAAAAATATTGGTTCGCATTGCAAAAAATAGGTACTTTCTTATTCTTAGCTATATTACTCTTATATTCTCAATACTGACTTGAGTGTCAAAGTGGCCGCAGGTACCCCATTCGGGATCACTCTGATCAAATTAGGGAAACAAATTGAGAAAGGAATCACACTTAATTCTAAACCCTAAAAATCCCCTATAAATACTAAACAATTTTTTTGAGAATCACAGAAAAAGACACAAAAAGTTATAGAAAAGAAAAATGAGGAAGAACAAGCAAAGATGTAGAGAGAGGAAATTTATTGAGAGAAAAGTCAGTAGAAAAAAGAAAGAGAGAAATGAATAAAAAGATACAACTTTGGAGAGGAGAGTCGTAACCTCGATGCCCACTCCTCACCAAAACTAGCAGTAAAAGTGACGAGCAAATAAAAGGAGAATTTCAAAAACTAGGTTGGTTTTTTTTACGTGTTATTCGATTAGAAATATAGAAATTAGGGTTGTGAAATGTATTAGTTTCCTTTTATACCCACTATTATTTATCTAATTTTTAAATAAAAATAAAAGAATCAGATTACTATTCTCACCCCGTGTTTTAATCATTTAGCCCCCACCTGAATAGATCCAATTTCGCAAGTCAGGTGTTAAAAACAAACCAAGAAAACTGAACTGGGCTCTGTTGGTCGCACCCTCCTTTTTAGTAATACAACATCTTTGCTGCTAATTGTACTCCTACTTTTTTCTGTTACAACCCATTTAGTTTCGTTTTTCTTTTTAAAGAAAAATAAGCAATTGCCTTTGTTACAACATATAACTCTTCTAGAATATTTTTCTAACAACATAAAATCTTTTTTGACTAATTGATTATATAAAAAATAAAATTTACAAAATATGTTAATTAAAAAAAACACCCAAGACACAAATGTTTTCTACCTAAGAACTACGTAGCATTTGATTCTCTATTCGAAAATACGTAAGAGCAAAGGGGGCTCACCTCTACCAAGTGCATTAATAAAATCCTTTTTTAAGTCTTTTCTAAATTACTTTAGTCTCAAAAATCACAAAAACATAATTATTATTCCTCCTTCTCTCTAAAGAAAAAGGGTAAAATAAATATATTTTTGAGTTAACAATTTTAAGCGTTTAATGAAATGATAATCTTCGCTAAGAAGGATGTCGCGGGATGATAATACATTCCCCACATATAATCGACTTCTGAACTCATATTTGATTCGTAAAAGACCTTTATCCAACAAATTCATTAGCCCACTCAAGCTGACGTAGGACTCACAACTTTCTTAAAAGGAAAGTCGTCTCAGTTTAAGAGAGCTTTTGGCCCAAAAGTTGCAGAACATTGGATGCAAAAATTAGAGAAAATATTGTCATACAGACCAACAGAACTCCCCATGTGAAACGAACATTTCTCTGCTTGGGTTGATCGAACAAAACAAAGAGACTAATTCTCAAAGAATATAATAATAGAATCCATTATGAGATAAAACTGCAACCGTAAGTTTGGCTTTATTGCTCTGTTCCAAAAATAAAAAATTTGAAGGTGCCAAGTCCCTCATTCAACACCGCACTTACACAAGAATGTGGACAGTACTTGCTCGTGATTTGTAATTAGTGATTTGGAAGTAAGTAGTGATTTGTATATTAACTAAAAGTTAAATAAAGACAAAATATTGTGTTGGCATTTAGAAGCTAAAAGTTGTTTGTATATTAACTAAAAAATTCAAATAAAGACAAAATATTGTTTTGGTATGTAGAAGCTAAAAGTTGTGCTGTGAATTTTAGAATAAAAAAATGTGCTCTAGCTAAAAACTCATTGATTTAATTATCTGTGATGGTGATTTTTTTGATGTGATAGTAGATTTTTTAAAGAGGATAAGAGACAAATTTGATAAATTATAATTTATCTTTCCTGAAGATAGAATTGAGATTTTTGCTCGGTTCAATTATGAATACTCAAATAATGAAATATGAACTTTGTTTCTTTTGTCGTGCTCTATTTATTCAAGGGAAATCATTGTTAGTACGATACGAAGAGGCAAGAATGACGTGTTAGCACATTTTACACCTTTGCTTGGCTGTGATGGCTATGCGGTGCGGAGGTAATCCTTTGCATTTCGTACATTTTGTACAGAAAACTTTCGTACTATATATCATTCCTCTTTATTCAATTATTTCTATTTCCTTCATTTTAAAGTAATGATATCATTCAAGTAAAAGTATAAAGATGGAAGGATTTGTGACTTATATTTTTTTACAGTGTTATTGATGCGCAATATTCATCAGTTTTGTCGATGACCAATTTATGTTGGCGAACTTGTCTGGGCACGAGTATCTAGCTTTGCCTTCTTGTGTGATTCTCCTCTTCTAACAGAATTTTGTGTCACACCCAAAAATCAAACACGAGACCTTGATATGAAATCTGAACTTAATTACCGCCCGGACAAATCATTGCAGGTCATTTGTGACTTATGTTTTTTTGGTACAAAAGAAGAAAAAAATAAAAGAAAAAGAAAGCAAAAAGTTATCTAGAGAAGAGGATCCCACTAGCTGGAGGCTGGAGCTGGAGTTTGTCACTTATGTTTGTTCCTATATCAAAATTAAATAATAAAATAATGAAAATCATAGAAAAAAGAGGTTTGGTATAAATTGGGTATTCTCTGCACGCAACTGCAGAGACTAATCTCTCGAGTCAGATAGTACCAGAATGGGCGACAAAGCTCTTCTTCAAAAGATCTAACACTACAACATGGCCAAGGCTAGATTCGAACCCAAGACCTTGGTTAAGTTGGAAGAGAGTCCTACCGTCTCATCCAAGTGCTCTTGGGTATAAAAAAGAGGTTAGTAGTGAACCATTTAAAAAAAGAAAATAAAGATAAAACGCAAATAATGAAATGCAGATACTCAATTTATATGATAATTAGGTGAATAGAAAAATAATCGTGCATACGCACGGATAACGTCTTACTATTTTTACAAAAGAATAATACATGTGAATGATTTCATTAATAGACAATTTTACTCTCAAATGTGGTGATGTGCCAAAAAATAGTAATGGATAAAATAGAGATTTTGGTAACAGATTGTTTGATTAAAGTGATAGTGTGTGTGTGTCTATATATATATATATATATCTTGATCCTTTAAGGCTGGATGCATCAAAAGAAAGCTAAGATGTCAAAAACGGATACGTATTACGTATTCGTATACGTGCCTAGAAAAAGACAAAAAAAAGTAATGACATTTTTGTAGTTTGGATAAAAAATGAGGTCAATCATTTCGGGAAGAGGACAAAAAAAAGTAATGGTTTTTTTATAGTTTTGATAAAAAAAATAGGGCAATCATTCCAAAAAAGAGACAACAATGTGTAATGACATTTTTGCAGTTTTGATAAAAAAATGCATTCCTTTGATGCCTCTTAGATGAGATAACAAAAGGTAGTGATGAGATAACAAAAATGCATTCCTTTGATCTTAACTTTGATTACCTCTCAATAAATTGAGCTTTGATTATATTTTTTGTGTTTACCTTTTTATTTGCACTAATGGTGAAGTTTATCGACAACCACTTTTATATGAATGGAAATATCAATGGGGTAATCTTGTAAGCAATATCGTAGTAGGTCTAGTTTTATTGCTGGGCCAATACTTGTACTGGACCCTAAATGGGGGCCCATGTCACTTAAGTGACTAAATTCATGTGTAATAAATTCCTTTAGTCAGTTAATTGAAGTTTAACCCGTTTTTACCAAATAACTGAATTCGTTACAATTGGTATCAAAGCTCCAAGAACGGGACCTGTCACCACCGTGAACTGCAGTTTCCGACGACAACGGCAATGACGGAGAAGGAGCACGGAGCGTTCGTCACACCGGCAATTCCTCGCTTTGATGGTCACTATGACCATTGGGCGATTCTGATGGAGAATCTACTCAGATCGAAGGAGTATTGGGAAGTGGTGGAGAACGGAGTGCCACCGGTGGTGGCGAATACAACACAAGAATTGAAGAAGATTGCAGATGAAGCCAAACTGAAGGACCTAAAGGCGAAGAACTACTTGTTTCAAGCTCTTGATCGGAGTGTGTTGGAAACTATCTTGAAGATGGATTCTTCAAAGGATATCTGGGATTCTTTGAAACAGAAGTTTCAAGGATCCTCCAAAGTGAAAAAGGCGCAACTTCAGGTGTTGAGGAGGGAATTTGAGATTCTAACCATGAAAGAGGGCGAAACGATAAATGAATTCTTTGGAAGAACTCTTGCGATTGTGAACAAAATGAAGGCTCGCGATGAAAAGATCACAGAAACCGTAGTTGTTGAAAAGATTCTTAGGTCAATGACCTTGAGCTACAATTATGTGGTCTGTTCAATTGTTCAATCGCGTGATACAGAGAAGTTATCCATTGATGATCTTCAAAGCAGCCTTCTGGTAGAAGAACAGCGCATGAAGGGACAACAGAAAGAGGAAGAACAGGTCTTGAAGGTATCTACTCCTGGTAGAGGTGGTGGAAGAGGTAGAGGAAGAAGTTCTGGCAGAAGTAAGGGAAGACAGATGTCAAAACATCACATAGAATGTTACAAATGTGGTAAAATGGGACATTATAGGAATGAGTGCCCCGATCTTGAAGAAAAGATTGCAAACTATGCTGGTTTTGATGAAGAAGAGGAGATGTTGCTCATGGTGAGTGGTGAGTGTAACAACAATGTTGAGAATCCTGGTCTTGAAGAAAGAATTGCTAGCTATGCTAGTTTTGATGAAAAGGAACTGATGTTGCTTATGGCATATGGTGAGAGCAGCAAAGTTATAAAAATTGGTCCCAATGGTGAACTGTGGTTCCTAGACTCTGGCTGCAGCAATCACATGTGTGGTTGCAGAGATTGGTTTGCCGATCTAGATGAGAATTTCAGAGAAACAGTGAAATTAGGAAATGATATGAAATTGAACGTGATGGGAAAAGGCAGCATCAAACTAAGAATTGAGGGACATGTATGTGTAATCACAGGAGTGTATTGGATTCCTGATTTGAGAAGCAACTTGTTGAGCATAGGTCAGTTACAACAAGGAGGTTTGAAGATCATTTTTGAGGATGATAAGTGTGAAGTTTATCATAAAGAGAAAGGTTTGATCATCACATCTAGGATGGTAAACAACAGAATGTTTCCCATCATTGGTCACTCTGTCACTACTGATTGCTTGCAGGTATCTAGTGATGATTTGAGTGACTTATGGCATAGGAGGTATGGGCATTTAAGTCACAATGGCTTGATGCTCCTCAAGCAAAAAGAAATGGTAGAAGGGATACCTACTCTCAAGGAACCAGTCAAACCATGCACTGAATGTCTGGTGGGGAAGCAGCACAGGGATGCCATATCCAAACAAAGCAAGTGGAGAGCCTCAAGGAAGCTGGAGTTAATTCATTCTGACATTTGTGGGCCTATATCTCCAGAATCCAACAGCCAAAGAAGGTACTTTATCAGTTTTATTGATGATTTTACTAGGAAAGGTTGGGTATACTTCCTTAGTGAAAAATCAGCTGCCTTAGACACTTTTAAAAGGTTTAAAATGATGGTTGAGAAAGAAACAAACTGTGCAATTAGTTGTTTAAGGACGGATAGAGGTGGGGAATTCACCTCAAAGGAATTTAATGAGTTTTGCAGTGAGAATGGAATTAGAAGGCAACTCACAGTAGCTTATACTCCACAGCAAAATGGAGTAGCTGAGAGAAAAAATAGAACCACAATGAATATGGTGAGAAGCATGTTGAATGAGGCCAAATTACCTAAGCAATTCTGGCCTGAGGCAGTAAAATGGTCATTCTATCTACTGAACAGGTGCCCTACTGTATCTCTCAAGGATAAGACTCCTGAGGAAGCATGGAGTGAAAGGAAACCATCTGTGAAACACCTGAGAGTGTTTGGATGCATTGCACATATGCACATTCCTGATGTTCAGAGGAAGAAGTTGGATAACAAGAGTCTCAAATGTGTTTTCTTGGGAATTAGTGAAGAGTCTAAGGCCTACAGGCTCTATGACCCAATCAAGAAGAAAATTATGATAAGCAAGGATGTTGTATTTGATGAAAATGAGAATTGGAATTGGGATATCAAAGAAAATGAGAATATTGAGTGTGTCTCTGATGAAGAAAACAATGACAAAGCAGGTGAAGAGAATATGAATAATGGTGAAAAGGATCACTCCACACACAGTGGGTCTGATGCAGAAATTGCAGGAACTGAACAAGGAAATGAGGCACAAGACAACACTGCATCTAGTGCAGTAGTGTCCAGAGCAGGAAATGCAGAAATTGCAGGAACTGAACAAGGAAATGAGGCACAAGACAACACTGCATCTAGTGCAGTAGTGTCCAGAGCAGGAAGAGTCATCAAAAATCCTGCTCACTTTGATAACTTTGTGATGTTTGGAAACAACAGTTGTGAAAATGACTTGCAAGAAGGTGTGAACTTGCACAGCTTTGCTGTGTTTGAAAACTTCTCTGATCCTATAACATACACAGAAGCTGTACAACGTGACAAGTGGAAAAGGGCCATGGATAGTGAACTGTCTTCAATAGAAAAAAATAACACTTGGGTTTTGGTTGACCCTCCTCAAGGTGCTAAAACAATAGGAGTAAAGTGGGTATACAAGACAAAGTATAATGAGGCAGGAGAAATAGAGAAGCACAAAGCAAGGCTTGTGGCAAAGGGCTATGCACAGCAACACGGAATTGATTATGGTGAGGTATTTGCACCAGTAGCAAGGTGGGATACTATAAGATGTATCCTTGCTATAGCAGCTCAAGAGAGATGGAATGTCTTCCAACTTGATGTCAAAAGTGCCTTTCTTCATGGTGAGCTAAATGAGCTGGTGTTTGTAGAGCAACCAGAGGGATACATAAAAAAGGGGTGTGAAGACAAAGTATATCAGCTCAAGAAGGCCCTATATGGCTTGAAGCAAGCTCCAAGGGCGTGGTACAGCAAAATAGACTCCTATTTTGTGAAGGAGGGATTCAAGAGATGCCCCTATGAACACACCTTGTTCACCAAAACCAGTGACAGTGGCATGATCATCATCAGCTTGTATGTTGATGATCTGCTTTACACTGGAAACTGTGATACCATGATAAATGAATTTAAGAAATCCATGAAGAGTCACTTTGATATGAGTGACCTTGGCAAAATGAGGCACTTTCTAGGCGTTGAAGTGACTCAAGATGAAAAAGGGATATTCATCACACAACAAAGATATATTGGTGAGATTTTGAAGAGGTTTGGATTGCAAGACAGTAAACCTGTCTGTAACCCAGTTGCAGTTGGTGACAAATTGACCGAAAATGATGATAGTAAAGCTGTTGATCCCACTTATTTCAAACAATTAGTGGGAAGTTTGATGTACTTAAATGCAAGTAGACCTGATGTGATGTATGCAGTAAGTTTAATTAGCAGATTTATGAACAAACCTGCAGAGAAGCATTTGATAGCTGCAAAACGAATTTTGAGGTACCTAAGGGGTACCACAGCTCTGGGAATCCAATATAAAGCAGGAAGGAGACATGAACTTCTAGCATACAGTGACAGTGACTATGCTGGAGACCTTCAAGACAGAAGAAGCACTACTGGTTACATATTCCTGCTGTGTTCTGGAGCAGTGTCATGGAGCTCCAAAAACAACCAATAGTCACTTTATCTACCACAGAAGCAGAATTTGTGGCAGCAGCATACTGTGTCTGTCAAGGAATTTGGCTAAAAAGGATATTGGATGATCTATGTGTAAAGCAAGACAAGTGTTTAACAATTCTATGTGATAATAGCTCAACTATAAAGCTATCCAGAAATCCAGTAATGCATGGAAGGACCAAACATATTGATGTTAGGTTCCACTTCCTAAGAGACTTATGCAGAGAAGGCCTGATTGAACTGAAGTTTTGTGGCACTAGAGATCAACTAGCAGACTTGCTAACCAAGCCATTGAAGATTGAGAGCTTTCTCAAGCTCAGGGAAGGTCTAGGAATGTGTATGCCAGCTTAAGTTTCTATTGTGTAAGCTGGTGTCTTAGGCTGTATCTTTCTGTGTGAATATTGCTGTTGTGCAATCTGTTATCTTAGGCTGTAGTTCTGTTTGATTGTAAAAGACTCCAGCTTAAGGAGGGTTTGTAAGCAATATCGTAGTAGGTCTAGTTTTATTGCTGGGCCAATACTTGTACTGGACCCTAAATGGGGGCCCATGTCACTTAAGTGACTAAATTCATGTGTAATAAATTCCTTTAGTCAGTTAATTGAAGTTTAACCCGTTTTTACCAAATAACTGAATTCGTTACAAATCTGACCAAATAATTTTCTTTTACTTTTTTTTTAATAAAAAGTTTAGGCGAGTTGAGCTCCGAGGGCTCACCAGGGTCAGTGCAGGCCTCACGGCGCTTTAAACGCTTACAGAGATACTTACAAATCACCCAACAAATAAATTTTTTTCTTTGAACTCTTTTTTTTTTACTTATTTCTCTGTATTTTTTAAATATTTTATTGAAAATAAATAATACTCGTGCAGCGCGCGGGTGTGCGTCTAGTGTGTGGACACACATATAGTTTATAGATAGTAGAGTAGTAGATTATAATAGATATTAGTAGATAGTAGAGTAGATTATAGTTGAATAATATATTGACAAAAAGATCTATAGACCTTCATACATGTTTTGCCATCGAAGACTGTGAAACTATATTGACAAACTCAATGAAGACCATTTATTTTTATAGGCAAAGTGGTTAGAAATTAGTGTGTTAATAGTTAGAGGGGGGGTGCGGGGTTCGAACCCCGTACATCTACATTTTCACCAACGATGTCCCTTTCACTCAACCACACGAGCTACCCTTCTGGGACAATGAAGACCATTATATTATTCTCGTCAAGACTCAAAAGTAAAATAGTAATAAATTCTTCATCTCATTTTTGTCCTGTTTATAATTTATAAAGTGAATTATGATTGTTAGCAACAAATATTTAACTTGTGGTTTTTTTTACGACGATAACTTTTTTTTTGACAAAATTTTTACAGCGATTACTTGTGGTTTTTATTTATTAGTAACAAGTATCTATGCCATGTTTTTTATGTATCAATGACAGATGTTTGTCCTGTTCATGAGTATTATAAAAAATGTGTTCTGTGGTTTTTATATATCAATAAAAATTATTGTCACATTTTTATATTTATACATGAGAACTACTTATCCGTACTTTTTATGTATCGATGACAAAAGTTTACCGCTTGTTCTTTTATATTTATCAATAGTTCAAATAGTCATTAAGTAAAAACAAAACTAGTTAGGCATTTATTTATAGGGGTGTTCGTGGGTCGGTTTGGACCGGATTTGACCAAATCTGTTGTCCAAACCAATTATAATTATTCGATTTGAGTTGGTTTGGATTTTATATTTTTTTCTCCAAAATCCGAACCAAACCGAACCGATCTTGGACAGGTAGGTTTGGATTGGGCTCACGGGTCATTCACTAAAATATTAATTTTCTAAAATATAAAATACAACACTTGTTTATGATATTCTAACACTTTAAATAGCTAAAAGAATTGTAAATCACATGGAATCAAACTCAAATCCACTAATGGTCTTTCATTCTCAGTCTTAAAATTTTACAACTTAATCATAAATTATAAAGGTAAAAATTCTAAGCATATAAAATCGTGTATATCTAAAATTACAAAACTATTATGACCTAATATGTGTTGGTTCGGGTTCGCGGATTTGATTTTTAAAATCTATTGCCCGAACCAAACAACTACAGGTTGGCTTGGATTTGTTCAATTTTGACCTGAACACAAAAAATATCCGAACCAAACATATTGGTTTGGATTTGCCCGAACCACTGAACACCCCTATTTATTTATTTATTACTGGTTTTTAGTTTTTTACTTTGCAGTAGTTATCAGATAATGAATGAAATTACATTTCCCATTTCTCTGGTTCACCACTATAGTAGTTATCAGATAATGAATGAAATTACATTTCCCATTTCTCTGGTTCACCACTATGGATATACTTTTAATAGAAATATTAAACTTTTATCATTGTATATTTTTTCTAGATTTAAGGAATAATAATAATGTTTAAATATGTTTTGGGTACCTGTAAAATTTGGGTTTTTTTGTTTTAGCTCCTCAAAAAAATGTCACCTACTTTTGGTCCCTATAAAAGTCATTAAGCGTTATTAAAAGCATGAGGAACCGAAACCAAAAAAACTCAAATTTTATAGGGACTAAAAGTAGGTGAATGTTTTTTGAGGGAATAAAAATAAAAAATCCAAATTTTATAGGAACCACAAACATATTTAATACTAATAACAATAATAATATGAGTTAGAATAAAATAAAAGAAATAATTTTATTGACTGGACAAATAAAAATAATAATAATATATACTAATAATAAATATTTATTAACAAAAACATTATTTTATATAAAGTACCATTTTACTGTATAATTTTGAATATAATATTAGTTTTTTGGTTAAATATATTTTTTGTCCTTAAAAATTTGTGAATTTTGTTTTTAGCTTATCTAATAAATTTCACTCACTTTAAGTCTTAACATTTTCTACGTCAATACTTTTATTTTCTCATGAATTTAAAAGCATTTTTTTATATCTTTTGTAGCATTCTTTTATAGATCTTGTATTTTAGTGGTTATATCCTTTATAACCTTCATCAATAAAAACAACCACAAAACCAGGTTGCTCGTTTCATGTATGTTTCTTTTTTTGGTCAAGATATATTGATTACCATTGAAATGGGCAAGGCCCCAACCAATACAATCGAAAGATAGGCATCTAGCCCAAAGCATAACCAGGCTCCACACATGTTGTGGGCTCTTACAACCAAAAGAGAGTGTAACAAAAGGCCTAGCCCAAACTATAGACCCAACACCAAACAAAGCAATAACCACTCGGGTCAGCATATAACTCGGTTGGTGAGAAAGTGGGTTCCAATTATTACAATCATTAAGGCTGACACCAACCACAAAAAGGAAAAATACTGTTCTAGGGACATTATAGACAAAACCCAAATTCAGCAAAGAAAACCTAAAAAGCGCTGAGACATTGAAAACCCTAGCACCAACGACGCCACCCATTCCAGATCACTGCATCATCTCCTCGCTTCCGCTTGATACACATTGAAACAATCTTCAGCTATTGCTCTTCTCAAGGAATCTGGGGGTCTTGTAAGCCAAGAGCTTCCCTAAGGCCAAGAGCTTCAGCTACAATCGCAGATTCCGCAAAAACTCTTTTGTGAATAGCTGTGAGTATACTCCCTTTTCCATCTCTACAAACTATCCCTATAAAACTTATACCAGTATCTTTGGAGAATGTTGCATCACTATTTATCTTCGTTGTATGATTCAGAGGGGGTCACCATTTACCTGAAACTCCTCTATTTATATTACCAGTTTGGCTTTGACCAAAGTTTGACGATGTAGAACACGAAGAGATGAACTCCAAAGAGAGTACATTGATTCTATGAAGGGCTTCAATAGGGTTAGGGGATTTATGATTGAAAACAGCCTCATTTCTAGCTTTCCAAATGTTCCATAAGGAGAAGATCAACTTAGTCATACCATCTTTAGATCCCTGTAAGTAGGTAGAAAGCATATCCAAACACCACTTATGAAAGGTTGTGAGACCAGCAGGATTGGGTGTGGGCACAAATTGTAATCCAAAACACAGGGGTTGGGTCCAGGGACAAAGAAGCAACATGTGTTCAATAGTTTCATGTTCTGTTGAGCAGAACTGACATTTGGGAGAAGTAGCAATCCTTTTCCTGTACAAAGCTTCTTTGGTAGGCAGATAGTTATGGCAAGCTTTCCACATGAAATGCTTCATTTTGTTAGGAACATTTGCATTCCAGATCAAGTCCCATAGATCAGTAGGGATGGTGATAGAGCATGAGGGATTAGTATTGATCATAGGAGTGTTCATCAGAGCTTTATATCCAGACTTAACAGAATAAGTACCATCCTTTGAGAGAGGCCAATTTAGGGAATTGGAGCCACCAGACTAAGAGATAGGAGTTTTAGGGGCCTCAATAGCAAATGTAGGGGTTAGATCACTTCTGAGCTTTGCTAAGTCCCATTCTTTATTCACACCAATTAGGTCAGAGACTTTTGTGGCTGTTGCTGAAGGTTGTAATGTAGCTTTTTAAACCAGAAGCTAACCAGTTGTCCTCACTAATGATGATACTCTGGCCAGTGCCTATATCCCATCTAGCTTCCTTCATTATAAGAGCCCTGCTATGAATGGAGCTTCTCCAAACCCAAGAGGGTCTTCTGCCTGTAGGTGCTTGCCAAAATTTAGAATTTGGGAAGTAAATAGCTTTAAGAGTTGTAGCCTAGTAAGCATTAGGATCCTGAATAAGCCTCCAAACCTGTTTAGATAGCATTGCAGAGTTCATCTTTTGAAAATCTTTAAAGCCCAGGCCACCAAGATTCCTTGGGGAGCAAAGATCTTCAAATTTTCTCCAATGAAAGCCCCTATTTTTCCCAGAAGACTGCCACCAGAACCTTGCAACTGCAAATGTGAGTGAGGCACAGAAGGTTTTTGGCATTTGCAATATAGCCATGATATAGATCCAACTTTTACTAGCTAATTGGCCAATAACAAGTTAGCCCAATATTTGGGGCTTTAAGGGTAAGCCCAATTACTTCACTATATATACCCACTAATATGCTTCATCTCTATTACGGAGTGACTTGGGAGTCAGAGTGCTTGCAGGTGGTGGCTACCCCCGACTTCTCACAGGAGCTCGAAGCACCATCAGATGAACTATCTCGAACACACCATCTTTGATGCAGTATCTCAAATTCACCACCGCGAGGTATCTCTCTCTTTCTCAAGTCCTGTTCGCAACATTGGCGACCACAGTGGGAGCCTTCTTAGCTCTCCTTCTCAAGTTCTTTAAGTTTCTTGTACCGTGTGGTTTTGAAGATGAAGTGGTAATGTGGTGCTGAAACGATTGTTTGTATGTTCAGTTTGGTACTTGAATGGTATAAAAAATGCTATGAATTATGTGATTGTGAACTAATGCTTGAGTGAAATTGTTGGGCGTAATGTAGAAATTGTACATGCTATGTATATGTGTGTGTTCCATAAACTATGAAATTTTTACTTAATTGATGAATTTGTTGATTGTGCAATTGATATATATATATATATATATATATATATATATATATATATATATATATATATGTGTGTGTGTGTGTGTGTGTAGGGGGTGTATCAAGTGAGAGAATTATGAGAGGGTGAGAGGAGTAAATTTGGGTCGTATAATAATGCATGGGTGGTTGTGATTAAAAAAGAGTTGGTTATCACATTAATTTTTTGTTTTAATCTCAACCACTCATGATTTGCTTGATGTCCATGATTGGTTTCTCTCACCCGCTCATTATAAAACCCCTCTCATAATATACGTTCCCTACACATACATACATACATACATACACATACATACATACACACACATATTAGAGTTGAATTAATTGTGCACTTGTGAAAGATTTGGAAGCCAAAAGAGAGAAGAATCCTTTTTAAAACGTGAAAACTCTATATCTGCTAAAAACGCACGAACTGTGCTCAATGAGGCACGAACCGTGCATTAAACTGGAAGATGAATATTTGTGGGAGCTGCCCTCTAGGACGGACCGTGCGCCTTTCTGGTGCCATGGTTTGGTTCAATTCTTCTCCCCTCATTTTGGTACCAAGTCTAGTCCAATGCTATAATTAATTCAAGTATCAATGCTTACGAGGTGCTTTATAATAATTCATCAATTGTTTTACATTGAAATTCAAGTGATTGATTGTGATAAGTATGGGAGATTGAATGATGATTGCGATGGTGGCTACCATACGGTGTGTGACTAACTATCGAGAGAGAACAATCTAACACGGTATATTAAATGGACGATCCGATGTGATAGATGTATATAGGTTGAGAGAAAGGTATCAACGCGTTTGATAAAATATCCTAAAAATAATTAAAGGATGGATGATGTAAGACATCGACTGACGGGTTCGGGTCTCCGAACGAAAGTTGGGTAGCATTTATATTCATGTAAGACATCGGCTGGAGTGCACTAGTGGCTAAGAAAAATAGTAAAAGACAGTGTAAAAGATATTGGCAAGGTGCATGCTAGGAACTCATTGAGATTTCATCGAAATCTTACCTTTTATGTATTCGTGGCTTTTCAGATACGCAGGGAAGTAGAGTTATCCGAAGATATGAAGATATGATTACGATTTTAATTTGGATAAAGTTTTATAAAATTGTATTTCATAAACTTTATGTACCTTAAGGAGTATTTTATTGTCCTTTTTTGAGAGGGAAGTGTATAATCTTTTATGTTGTATGTCAAATTATAGAGAACTTTACGGTAAGTTGTATTTTGTACTCTAGTGAGTATTATGTATTAAAGAGGGGATATGTATTACAGATTATGTATTTTTGGATAACAAAATAACATTTCGTAATGTGCACGTTGCTACAATAGTAGCCAAGGTGGTTCACTCTATAAAAAGGAACATAGGTTGTTATGAAAATTGTTCTATAGTGGGCCTATTGTCTTTTTGAGAATGAACCAAAGTTTTTGCAATAGGAGTCTACAAGATTATAAACCAACTGTTTTAAGAGATACGGTTATCCCCATATCTTAATATTTGACAATAAGAGATATAGTAAAATGTTTTGATCACATTCCAAGTTATGGTTTATGAAAAGTATTTATTTTGTGTTTTATAGAACTAAAATGATGCCTAAAGGATTTATTGACTAAAGTATTATCTCAAGTACGTTTCGAATATTTTGATGTACAATATTCTAAGATCTTGTTGATAGTTCGAAGGATTGGACTTTTCGACTCAATCGATATCCTGAAAAGGATTTCGGATTTTGTATCAGAAAGGATGTTCATGGTGTATTTTATTGAGTCAATGAGAGTCTAAATAAATTTGCTTGGCCCAAAAATACTTACACGTTATCTATAATTCAAATATGAAAGTTATTTCTAATCTTTGATATCGACTAAAAGATTAGGGATATTACATTTGGTATCAGAGCAGTTCGAGCCTATCAGACTGTGGTAGTTAACCTAAGTTTTGTAGGGACTTCGGGAGTTAATTGTCAGACACTCTAAGTATGTTATTGTGGAGCATCAAGACTAGCCAACTCAATTTCCACAATAGGATACTAAGAACTATGACGATTGAATTCCTTAGTTCCGAACCCTCTAACCTAACCCTTTTGATTGTTAGAACTCTCTTTATCCGAGTGCGCATCGGTAGTAAGTTGACCAAAGGAAAAGTTCAAGCTTATATTGGGGTCTTAAGCACCTTAGTGCTTTTGGTCATTCTAATTGATGCTTGATGCATGTTTTGTAGGTTGAAGAAATGATATTTCTTATGTTGGAATAGTTGAAAAATGATTTAATGTGCCTAAGAATTGTTAGTTTTCACTTGTGACATGAAATTGAACCTTATTTGAAATGCTTTTGTGGTTGAATGTCTTTAAAGCTTGGAAAGAAAATGTGGTTTTTGGTAGTTGGAATTGTGTTCAGATGAGGATCATGAAATCTGTAACATGATGATTTTATATTATGTTATGAAACATGCTTAGTGGTTGTTTTATTGATGATGTTGTCATTGATTTTGATCGATTGGGATTGGTTTTTCAAAAATCTAATTCATTCATTCATTTTTCTGTTGCATTGGATTAATTAATTTCAATTGAGTGTTTTCAAAAGTGGAATATCCTTTCAACAGGATTGTCTATTGTGTTGCACAAAGAAAAAGTTTTTTTATCACTAAGTTCTGTGATAAGGATTTGTGAATTTTGTTGGATAGACAAATTAGGTGTTGTTTTGTTTTCTTGCATGAATTTGATTGCTCTTATTATTCTTATCACTTAGGGGGATGAATTAGTATACCCTATTTTATAATAGGCATCTTCACTCTTGTCTTTAATTGAGTATTGGCACTTTTGGTTAAAATAATAGTGACTTGACCATGTTTTCTCTGGTTGTTAAAAGATGGGTGGCTAGTTGTTTGGCTCTTAACTTAGCCTTTTGGCTCGTAACTTAGTCGCTTGAGGAGATATGAAAGTTATACTGACTTACCAAGTCAAGGGTGTGTAAGAAGACTTATTTTCGTAAAAATAGGTTCATGGAGGGCATGGATAGTTGACGCAGCAACTTACAAGTCAGCCTATAGGCAGTTTTGGGCTATAACTTAGCCCAATTGGCGATTACCTACACTTTTGTTAGCAATTATCTACATGATGCAATGTGTTAAGTATTGTGTTAAGAATCTGGCAAATAGAGTTAGTGTAAAACTCTATGTAGTCTTTGTTTATAAATGCTCATGAACATATTATTTTTGACACACCCATCAATCAAAACACAAATATTTACTTATTTACTTTTCCTTTATCGCTTTTATCTTTTATTTTCATGTAACCTTAGTTTAGTTGTTCATTTTCGACACTAGACGCTTTCTAAAGTAGTCTAGGAACCCGAAGCTAAGAAACTGAGTCTCGTTCTCAACGTAATCGCTTAATCAACAAAAGCATCACTATTAAGAGTGCTAGTTCGCCAAAATAATATCTAATTAGCTAAGCACCAAGTATTCACGACAATAATATTCTTAAAGGAAAAAAAATAAAAAGATAGACAAATTTCTGGGGTTGCAATTGGCTTATGATAGAGGCTTTAGGCGTTTTGACCTCAATCTAGACTCTGATTCTGTTGTCAAGGGGATTTCTGGGACTTCTGCTGGTAGTTCTGAAGGACGTAGTCTCGTTCGTCGTATTAGAAACTTACTGGCTTTGGATTGGACGGTTACTATCAAACATGTCTATAGGGAAGCTAATAGGGTGGCTGATGGTCTTGCTAATTTGGGATGCAGCTTGATGGAGAACAATCCTTATGTGTTATTCGAGACTCCTACTAATAGTGTTAGGCAGTATGTTGCTGATGATGTTATTGGAGTTTCTACTCCTCGTTTAATTTCAGTGTAATCGCTTTTTGGCTATTCTCCCTCTTATATCAAAAAAATTTAATTTAAAAAGAACGAAATTAAAAAAAAGGTTCCTCTTGAAATATTTTTAAAAATAAAACAGAGATAAAATGACAACAATGAAGATAGTGCAGATATTTAGTTTCTTTTTTGAGAAATATTCAACTTGTTTGATATTTAAGTGATATCTTTGGAGTGATTAATAAATTAATTTTAAATTGATTCGATTAAATTTGAACTTAAATTTACATTTGAATTTATTGTAAATTGTATGATTGATGTTGAATGGTAAATTGATTACCCGTAACTAGTATCGTTTGGCTCAAAAGCTTAATCGACCCCAAGAGATACGGGATAGACTCGGTGCTTTTGGGTTTGATTTTTGTAATGGACAAACTCAGTGTTGACTAGTGCGAATTTGACCCTAAACACAACCAGAGATTACATTTCGTTGAAAGCGTTGGAACTTTGCTTGGGTAGCTGATGTGAGCCTACATGCATGGCTAGCCTACTCATGAGAGCTTGGATAGAACTCACAAATATCAAGACTTACTTTTGGAAATTCCTAGACATCCCAAACTCTAGGGATTTCTATTTCCTTGTAATTGTTTTAAATAAATGTAGGATTTCATTTCTAGTGTAATGTGTTTTTGATTTGAGCCTTGTTGGCAATAGAATAGGTTAAGGTCTTTAGTTGGCCCATACTTCGTACAACTCCCTAGTTACTCAGTAGCCCCAACATGCGTGAAAAGACCAAATTGCCATTAATGAATTTAGGGGTTCGTAGCACGGTCTGTCGAACAGGTTCGGATGTGGTGCCACCGAACAGGTTCAGACGTGGTACCACCGAAAGTGTCTGTTAATCAGAAATTCAATCCCAGTACTTCAAAATGGACAAACTAAGGTACATGGTTATTTGCCCTCATCAGTGCCTTTGTATGAAGATCACTTGCTATTGCTACCAACTGAGATCTATTCTGGCATCTCAGTATCACTTGAGAAGGGATTGCCAAAGATTGAAACTAGTATCATGTCTGAGCCTAATATCATGCCAAAGTTGGAGTTTGATAAAACTGTTAAACAAGGAGATCCATTGCATGAACTTGATGCCTCCACAAAAGTAGAAGAATCCAGTGCTGATGGTGATGGAAACGGAAACGCAGGTACGACTTCCAATTTCAAATGTGAATGATTTGGTCATCACCGACGATAACAATTAAAAGGGAGTGACAGCGTTAAAACAACTCTCTAATTCAAGATGAGAAACATAAATTTCAACAAGAAATTTAAAACCAACCTCCAATTTAGCATCAATTGATCCATATGTGGTTTAGTTATCTCCAATTCGAACGTAGTGCCACAGAACCTGTCTGTTACTTAGCAGTTTTCAGTTTTCATTTGGGTGGTTTGGAGCACGGTCTGTCGAACAGGTTCGTATGGACAACCTCCGAACCATGCGAAACAACAAAAAAAAATGGGTGTATTTTGGGGTTTTTGAGTGAGGGGGGGTGTCTACTGAGTAGTCAATGGGTTGTACGAAGTATGGCCCCTTTAGTTACTTTGATGTGGTAATGGGCCTTGTTTTCCTATCTCTAAGTGAATTGTATGTTGGGCTTCGGATCCATTAGACCCAACATATAAATACTATTCCACTCCTTGTAATTCCTAAGACTTTGATGAATGTGAAATCATTTTACTACATTTGCAAAAGCTAGAGTCGTGAGAGCCAAAGAGAGGCGTGAGGCGTGAGAGCTTGAGAGCATTGTAGAAGTGAGTTCATCATGTTTTTCTTTGTTCTTAGAATGGAACCTTGAGCACCTACCTTTGAGGCTTGGAGAAGCTCAAAGCCGCGTGTGGTTTTCATCTTCTTCCCAAGGAAAAAGTGACAGACATCATTCTCCACTTCATCTCCCTTCTTTCTTCACTTTTGTGTTCTTCAAGTAAGTGTCATGACCTAATCTTGAAATTGTGTTCATATTCATCATCATGACTTAGAGATTCATTAAGATTTGTAATTTTCTAGATCCTAAATTTAGTGATGCATGTGTGGATCACATCAAGTGGTATTCAGAGCTACATGAATCTTACAAATTTAGAGTTTCAATTCAGTTTTGGTGCCAAGATTCAAACAAATTTTGGCACAAATTCTTTCTCACACATTTTCAATTTTGGAGCCATTATTTTGTTTTTTTAGTGATTTGAATTTTTGATTCAAATTCTTGAAAAAATTTCGTTGTTAATGCGTTAGATCTGAATATTTGAAGCTCAAATTCAGTTAGATCTCAAAATTTGAGTTCAAATTGATCAAAAAAATTAGACCTAGTTCTAACTAAATTGAAGAGAAAGTTAGTTACAAGAAAGTGTTGCCTAAAGTCTATTATTCAGTTTTTTCTGCAGTACTTTTTTTTTCTTCCCATTCACTGTCACGCGCGTATGTTCCTTCTTCAGTCCGAATTTCGATTCCGTTTTATGTGTGTTTTCTTGCAAATTTCGTGTTTGTATCACGTTTCTAGTATGATTTACAACATTTTTCGCTCTCATTTCACTTAATTTGAGCGCGATTTGGTCGAATTCAGATCCCAACATTTTAACACAAAAAAGTTGAGAAATTCAATTTTGTTCATGATTCTTGATCGTTTTTGACGAAATTTGTTGCTATCATTCACTTCCTGCACTAAATACGAATCTACTTTAACTTGTTTGATGAGTTTTAGTTCAGTTTTTAGCGTTTCTCCAATTTGAGAACCCTAAACGCGATTTCGCTTGTATAATCGCTTTTTGCTTATGTTCTTTGAATCTTTTGTTCAAATTGATGGTATATTTGGATTCCTTGTAAAATTTCGCATTTAATGCACTACTCATTTGTATGATTTGGTGCTGAATTGTGAAATTTGGAAATTGCTCTTGTTATTGACACTTCGTTCTTCAATTCTGCAGTTTGATCCGAAACTGTTTATGTCATACTTCAATTTGTGTTTGTTGATTCAATATAGCTCTGTTTACAGTGAAAAAAATTCTAAAAAAAATATTGCAAAAAATATATATATAGCAAAAATTAGTAAAATGGTCAAAAGAAAAAGGCAAAATCTAATCGCGGGAGCATCAAAATAATTCAAAAAATTCCACAAAAGTTCCTATTGTTTCTATACATTTTTTGGATCATTGTGCAATTTTGTCAAAAATATTTGGGGACATTTGGCCCATTTTGCCCTTGGAGGCTTATTTGCTCACTTTGTTGCAAATATGGCCCATTACCTTGTTGGGGAGTGATACCTTCTTGGGTATACACAAATTCTTGCATGATGAAGTCCATATTTAATAGGAGGTATGATTCTCCTAGCAAGTACCATTCCCCAAGAAGGTATCACTCCCCAACAAGGTATCATTCCCCGAGAAGATATCATTCCCCTACACTAGTGCAGAAAATAGATTTAAAGTTGGGAAAATTGGACATTTCTATTAAAGCAACTTCGTATGTCAGGCGATTTAAAGTCAGGTGATAGCCAGACTTTATAAGTTTGTTTTTAAGTCGAACTTTTAGCCGCCTGACTTAATTACTAGTACTTGGCCTAGACTTGTCTTTGTGAATAACTTTTTTAGTCAGGCGCGCCTGACTTTAAAAATGGTTTTAAGTCGGACTTTTATCTGCCAGACTTTAAAAGTCTTTATTTATTTATTTTTAAATTTATTTTAGCTTTTGGGTAATCCCCCACATATACAAATTTGGCTCCACCAGTGGCTTCAAAAGTATCATATGCAAACTAAACATTACTTTAGCAATTCAACATTCATTTGGCTAATATCTTATCAAATAAAAAGTATATGATATGATACACAGACAAAATAAGCTAAACTTGTAGTGCTTCATGGTTTCAACTTTGTCCAAATTTGGTGTATTTCCCCCTCTGCATGCATGATAAGCTAAACTTGTAGTGCTTCATAGTTTCAACTTTGTCCTCTGATATATAAAATAAAATATAATCAATAATATTCATTATGTATTCATTGGAACTTTGGAAGTTATAACTTGTAGTCATAAACAATGGGAGTAATTTCAAAAGACTTGCAAATTAATGTATCATACATATATTGGATTTTACATTAATATTAATATAATATAAAGATAACAATTGAGACACATCATATTGAATTTTAGCATATCTTGTGTATGTTTCCTTAGCTGAAAGTGTGTAGACACCTAACCATCGCCAGTTCTTTCAAAAAAGCATTTCAAACAGAAAAGATCAACAAAGGGATAGGAAACTTAAACTCCCAAACTCCTTCATTCTTTTCTTGAATTGAATAAAGTTTCTTCTTTCATCATAAAAACTTGCAGCTCTTACCAATTGGACTTGCTGTTCCAGCTTGTTGAGGTAAGCCAAATGCAGCGTCAGGTCTCCTGTCCCCATCAAACCCAAATTGACATCCCACTGAGCATGACTTCCACTCCTGAGTTTGAGAGAACTAATAACTTTATAGAGGGACAAATAAGACTTCATAAGAACAATCATCAGGCCACACAAAGCTGGAGATTACTCCTAACTTAATAGAGGAAAAAAACATAATATAACCCTAAAGCAGGAGATTGAGAGAGAGGGGTGGGGGGGGAGTCGCCCATCTAGCCGACGCTCAAGTCAGTATTGATAATTGTAGAGTGCAACAGGGAATGAGAGTGTACATTTTTTGACTATGTGAGCCGGTATTTATAGAGATTTGTGTTGACTCTGAGCCGTTGAATCGATCGAGTGTTGAGGCCTGATAGCCATAAGTAGGGGTGCTCAAAATCGAACCAACCTAATAGAAAACCGCAAATCGAAAACCGCAAAATCTATTTGGTTTTTTTTTTCAATCAACCGCGGGGTTCGGTTTGGACCGCGATTTTTATTCCACCAACGAAACCAAACCAAACTAAACCGCAAGTAACACTAAGGTTTGTTGACTTACAATCTTCCTTACTAACTTACTAGCCCAACTCCAACTAAAACCCAACTTTCACTCACTTACTAGCCTAAATCCAATTAATTCTTTGACTCACATACAAATAATCCATTTTGTTATGCTATATTTAAAAATTACAATAAAACATTTAAATCAAATTCTTTTAAACATGGTCATGATTATCTTAAAAGAATTAAAAGAGAGTAATTTATATTTATATCTATATCTATATATATATATATAACATTTGAGAATGAATCTCATTTATTGCTATTCCATGTGTCATTTCTACAACAATTTAGTCATTAATATCTTTTTTTGTAATTAATGCTTTACAGATACTATGCATAATAAAGACTAAATAACATGTTTTTCTAATTTAGTTTAATTATTTAATTATCAACACTCAAAGACTTTTTTATTAAGAGTTATTTAAGTATTTTTCTAAAAAAGGTTAATTAAAAACTTATATTATATAAATTATTTTCAGTATGAATATAAGTTAAATGACTAATTTAATTTTTATGTGAGGAGAAGTTTATGAATATTGCAATTAATCACTTTTTTTTATAAAATTATAATGAATCACTTATTAAATCTTTTTCATGTATATTTGATCTATCTTATTTATTTTACATTTCAAAATTAATAAAATTAGGATTTATGAATTATTCAAAATATATTTTAGAATGTATTTTAAATGTATTTTAAGGCCCACATTTTTAGATGTTAGTCTCTTAGACATGTCACGTAAAGCATAATAATAATAATAATAATAATAATAATAATAATAATAATAATAATTTGGTACAATCACACATATGGTCAACATTAAAGAAGGCACGTGCAAAACATAACTCTTTTTTCGGTTAGAAGTAACTTAATGCGACGGGCATACATGTAATTTAATTTTCTAAGTACTATTTTATATTTGAAAATTCTATTATAATTTAATTCTTTCTCTCTGCATTAATTTTAGAAACAAATAAAAGAATTCTCTTTCTTCTTTATAGCCAATTATGCTAATATCAAATATTACAAATTAAAACTTAAAAAAATATGTTACATTCCAGAATTTTCAAGCTTCGTTAAAAAAATTCTTAGAAAAAATGTCACACTATTATTGTCTCTGAATAATTAAATTCACGTTTTCTTTTCCCATTTTCTGAAATAAACTCTCAACTAGTAAAAACGATTTTTTATTTCATTTTTGTCCTTGGTTGATACACTTAGAAATGAGAAAGACATAAAAGATAGTGTGAATTTTAATTGTGTGGAAAAAAGTTAACAATTGTTTAGACAAATGAAGTTCAATTTTATTATATTTTTTGACTTTCTTATTTAGACAAAAAAAGTTGACGGAGCGAGTCTGGATCCTCTCCTAATGGAGAGGAAATGGCAATCTCCACTACTTTTGACATGCACATGAAAACTAAAAGACTGCATATGTGAGAGTGAGAGTGCTTGAGTAGCATTATTTCCCCTAAATTAGTCCCACCATCGGATATGTATAGCTTTAGGAAAGTGAGTGATTGTTATAGATAGAAAATCAGAGGCTGCGCTTGAACTAAAATTGGTGCATCGAACCAATCCAAACCGCATGTAATTGAGCAAATATTTTCTTAAAGATTTATGTTAGCCGTTTTCTATGTTAGCTAATTTTAACTCCGTTTTAAATTATGTTTCTTTGAAAAAACCGAACCAATCCAAACCGCATTGGTTTGGTTTGGTTTGGTTTGATTTTATTTTACGAAGCCAACCGAACCAAATCAAATCGCATGTAGTTTTACCTTGCGGTTCGGTTCACTTTTTGTCTCAAAACCAAACCAAACCAAACTGCAAACACCTGTGAGCTGATTTGTTGTAGATATGGATCCTAACTATTGGAATGATTCAAATCCAATTGGTGGAGTGGGCCTCATGGCTAGTCCAGAACAAAACTATTAATGTTATAACAGATTTTTTTTACAATTTATTACTATTATTATTATTATTATTACTATTATTATTTTGTTATTTGTAATAGAATGAACGCACGAAACCGAGAATATGATTGATCAAAGAAACAGAGAATATTTTTGTCAAAAAAATAGAAACAGAGAATATGCTTATGGAATATGGATAAGCAAGCACATGGTCATGGAGTGAGTATAAAACAAAGTCAAGACCCCGTCATTTTCATCAATTTGAGCTCTACTAACATGAGGTGGCAGGCAATAATTTTTTGTTACCTATTATCGATGGACAATTTCTATCAACTTGCCTGTAACTAATTTCTATCTAAAAATCTGATTGAACAAATGTATTCGACTTTGTCAATGTGGTTCTTTACCTAAATAATAATAATATGAAATTGAATAAAACAACTATTAAAAGAACTAACTCCAATTTTTGACAGGACATATAAAACTAATAACAATAAATATATTTGTTTCTTTTGTACTAAAACTGTCAAAAAAATTACTTTTGTACTAAAAACAAACATTAGTTGGTAAAAAACAAATTATTAATTAAAAAGTTGTTTATTTAAAAAAAAAAATTATTTAAATTGTTTATTTAAAAACAAATTTCTACCATTTGTTGTCAAAAAAATGTAAAGCACCCTTTTGCTGCATATTTATTAGTGTAATTTTATTTTTTATTGTAGTGGTTATCGAATAACTTTCACTAAGAAAAACAACTACATAGAATTATATCTATAAAATTTTTTCAAACCACGAGGTTTGGTGTATCATCATTTTTTAATACAATTAATTCTAGTAGTGAAAGCACTTGGGCATTTGTTTCAAGTCCAGGATTAAGATTCTTAGAAATTTATGGGTCATGAATGAACATTTTCATGTTTGTTACAAGTTTTAAAAAAATATTCTTGGGAATTGAAACCCCCTAAGAGTAAGATGACTTCCAATAACCTCTATCATTCCCATGAAAAATGTTGGGAATAAGGAATAAGGATTCCCATGAGGATTATGTTAATATTTATATATAAAAAATTAATTTATTTTGTATAATTACCTTATTATTAGGAATCTTTAAAAATTTACCAAAGACCTTTTTGGAAGACAACTAGGATTATTATTCCTATCATTATGTTCAAAGGAATGTTATTCCAGGGAGTAATTCTACTTAACTTGAAACAAACACCCCCTTTATTAAACTGTATTTTTGAATTTTTGCCGCCCATTGTGGTACTACCTGACTCAAAGAATTAGTCTCTACAGTTGTGCACAGAGATACTGGTTTATACCAAAAAACTGTATTTTAGAATTTGATCGACATAACTTTCAGACAATTTTCTCTTCTTATCGTAAACTTTCTCTACTAGTGACAGTGGCGAACCTACCTTGTATCCAGAGGGTTCAGTTGGACTCCTGGAAAAAAATGTCAGTACTAGTACTCTTATATAAAACTATTTTGAAACCCTTAAAATTTTAAATTTGCACTAATATTTTTAAATTTGCATCCAATTTTTAATAAATTTGTCTTATTAATCTCTGTATATTATTTATAAAACTTTTGTAAGTAATTTTACCGACATCACATATTTTTACGGTCTACTTCTTATTTTCCTATAGTTTAGGACTTAAATAGGTAATGGTGGGTAAACTTAGAGACTAATTTGGCGATTTACTCTTAAATAAATTTGGAGTAAGATAACTTGATTACTTAATTTTATTAAATTAAGTGAGGATATTTGAAAAAAAGTTAAACAATTCAATGAACCGACATTTTTTATAATCAACCTTTTTTTGCACCCCCTAACTTAAGGTCTTGGGTCCGCCACTGATTAGTCAGCTTTTGGAATTAAAAGAAAGAAATAATTAGTTACACTAACAATAATAAAAACTCAACTAGTGAGGCATACCGATCCTTCATGTACCTAAGCCTCAAATTATGATGAGTTTGATAGTTGTAGAAGGCGAAAAAAAAAATACCCCATGTGTGGTCAATATTCTTATGAGTGGTAGATTCGACAACCCGATAGGTTGTTGACTAATTTATGGCAGGGAATCTGATTGATCAGGTGTAACTGATTTTGTCATAAGATTTTTTCTCTTTCTAATAGAGTTTTTGTCACACTCAAAACTAGAACTCATGACCTTTAAGTGAGATTCAAACCTAATTACCGCTCAGACGAACCCTTGTTGTGATTCAATAACATGAGAGGATACTAATGATAATAGTAAAATATTATGGAAAAGTGCTCCCAAATAAATTTAGAGTAAACCCCTTAATTTAACCTCTAAAATAGACTTAAAAGTACATTTGGTCCCTGCAAATATCCAAAAAATCCAGTTTCGTCCCTGCAATTTTTTTTTATTAAAAAAAGGCAAATACCAAACGCTTCTAGTTTGGTCCCTGCTGTTAGTTTTTGGCTAACACCGCTAGTGGATGCTGACATGGATGCCAAATCATCATCTCTTTCATTCCTCTTTTGCTAAAACTCTCAACTTTCTTCTTTGTTCTTCTCTGTTCTCATCTTCCCTGGGAAACATATCTGGAAAATTTGATGAAAACACAGAAACAATGGAAAACGCAGAAACGCAATAAACAACGCAGAGCGGAAACAATGGAAAATGAATCTGATTTCGTTTTCTCTTCTTTGTTCTTCATGGTTGCTGATTCGTTTTTTTTAAAAAAATCTGGGAAACAATTAATTATGTTTTGATTTTGATTTTTTTTCCAGATCTTCAATTTCGTTTTTAGTTTCATTTTTCGTTTTCTGTTTTCACTTCTGCCATTGTTGAATATTGAAGCTTCTAGCGAAGGACGTAACACACAGACGCAAAAGACAGAGATCTTCTCTCGTCGAAAACGTTACACGCATAAACCCTAACTTTGTACGTATTGTTGTTCAAAGATCAAAATTTTAACTCCTAAGGATTTAAACTTTAACTCCCAAAGATTAAACTTTAACTCCGAAAGATTTAAAGTTTCCAGATCTGTTTTTCCAAGATGAAATCGTCTTCCTCTCGCTCACACACCATGAAATCGTCTTCCTCTCGCTCACACACCATGAAATCATCTCTCATTTTTCTGGATTGTTGTTTATTTTGGTGTGATGGGTTGGAAGTTGTGATTTTTTGGGTTTTAGTTTGTGGGGTTTTGATTTGGAGATGAAGATTGAGGTGTTTTAGGAGGAGGTGGGTTCTGATTTGATTGTGTTTTGATTTGAAGATGAAAAAGCTATGAGTTTCAGAAGAAAATGAGATGAAGATGAGAGAAGAGAGAAGAGTGAAGAGAGAAGAACAGAGTTGAGAGTTTCAAAGAAAGAGGAATTAAAGATGATGATTTGACATCCATGTTGGCAGCCACGTCAGCATCCACTAACGGTGTCAACCAAAAACTAACGGCAGTGACCAAACTAGAAGCGTTTGGTATTTGCAAGGTTTTTTTTTATATTTTAAATTGCAGGGACCGGATTTTTTGGATATTTGCAGGGACCAAACGTACCTTTAAGCCTCTAAAATATTATTTTTTGTATTCAATCTCTAATAAATTGTACGGACATATATTTTTTAGGCTAAATACCACTTTTAGTCCTTTATCTTTGCTCTAAGTTTCACTCTGGTGCTTTATCTTTTTTTGGACCGTTTTGGTCATTTATCTTTTATTTTCGTTTCATTTCGGTTCCTGCCATCAGTTTAAGCTAACGGACGCCACACTGGCAGTTAACTGCTGATGTGGCGTCCATCTTCATTAAATGACGTGGCATGTAAACGTTTTATTTAATTCTAAAATGATTTCCACTTCATCTTTTACGTTTTTTAAAATTAGAAAACACAAAACATAATTTAACAAATAATTAAAAACAATAAAATCAATAACACAACCTAGAAAAGAAATTTTTTTTACATAAGCTGAAGAACAGGAAAGAAGAAACAGGAACCCTAAATCAAGCTCCAAATCTCAAAATCTCATTTTCATCTTCTCCACGAATCCACCCCCATTTGAGTGAGGTAAACCGTAAACCTTCACCTTTGTCGTCTTCATTTAATCAATGACGTCTTCCAATTTGAACAGCTACCCATTGTCAGTGTTTGTGTGGGGGAAAATGTGTTGTTCGAATAGTGAAGAAAGAAACCCCAAACAAGGGAAGAAAGTTCTGGGGATGTAGGTATTTCATGGTAAGATTAATGGTTGTTGGACCCTCTATTTCGCCATTGTTACAAATCTGAGTTGCAGATTTGGGTTTTCTGTTGAAGCACACTTTGTTTCATTTTGGTCCCTCTCAGTTTTTATTTTGTTTCGCTTTGATCCCTCTCAGTTTCTTTTAAATATGGAATTTTGTGGTTGATGTATCTTTGTTTGTTTGCACAGTCTGAAGATGATCCTGGATGCGCATATATGAAATGAACTTCAGATCCATGGCCTCCTCAGACACGAAGACGGACACAACGTGTAGAGACACAATGGCTAGAGACACGAGCAGAGA
Organism: Astragalus glycyphyllos; assembly: GCA_963573325.1. Lineage (NCBI taxonomy): Eukaryota > Viridiplantae > Streptophyta > Magnoliopsida > Fabales > Fabaceae > Astragalus > Astragalus glycyphyllos. Next base: position 3,983,090 of record OY754308.1, on the reverse strand, counting down.
CACAACATGGAAAGACCGAATGTGCAGATTGTGTTCAAAAAGGAATGAAGATAGTTGAACTTAGAAAGACTATTCAGGATTTGAGAAGGATGGAGAGTCCACAAACCCCAAATAATCAAAAGCAAAAACCCCCAAATAAAACGTTTACATGCCACGTCATTTAATGAAGATGGATGCCACATCAGCAGTTAACTGCTAGTTGGCGTCCGTTAGCTTAAACTGACGGTAGTGACCAAAATGAAACGAAAATGAAAAATAAAGGACCAAAACGGACCCAAAAAAAGATAAAGGACCAAAGTGAAACTTAGAGCAAAGATAAAAGACCAAAAGTGATATTTAGCCTTTTTTTTTATCAAAAATTATACCAACATATTAAATAGCATCTAAAATTTAATTTTGTCAACCAGTTTAATCTGAAATCATCAAATTTTTGATCAAATCCCTCATCATCAATTTAATTCCTAAATAAATAATAATTGAAAGATAAATTTAGGATTAAATAAGAGGATGATCTTTTGTGAAATATCTTAAGGAGAGTTTTGCCGCATATTGTGGTCTTACCCGGTTCAAGAGATTAGTCTCTACCATTGCGCACAAAGATAATTCGATTTATAAATACGAACATATTTCTTTTATCAAAAATTATAGCAACATATTAAATAATAGTATCTAAAATTTAATTTTGTCAACCAATTTAATCGTTAATCATCAATTTAATCCCTACTAGCAATTGAATATCTATACCTATATATAAAGGGGATTAATTTTGTAACTTTTTTTTTAGATAAGCAATACTTTCATTGAAGGGAGCACAAGGGGTGCCCAGCCCTTATAATGGGAATAAAGGAAAGGGGGAGGGCCTCCTCAAAACCTCCCTAAGCCAAAACCCAATGGGAAAAAGACTCAGGGAGGAAAAAGAGTACCTCGTACCACCTGCACTACAGTGAGGATAAGCAACCTAACTCACTGTTTCTCCCCCTAAAGACTACAAATTGTTTAAGCATTGTAGTGGATTAGACCACCACATTGAAATGGAAAAGGAGGAATTACAATTCAATCTATAAATACACCAACACCAAGAAAGACTTTTAATACGATTCACCACCATCTCGATATTAGGCTCCTCATTATTGAAAATAGCTCCATTCCTCGCCAGCCATATGCTCCAACAAGTAGTTAACCAAACCACGTGCTTCGTGCGTTTTGCTTTCTTCCCCTTACACAAGCAGCAACACTGGTGGACAAGACCAACAACATCCAGAGACAAATCAAGAGCAACACCAATCCAAGATGTAACACACTTCCAAACCGAATTCGCGAACCCGCAATGGAGGAACAAATGATTCACGGACTCACGCTGAACGTGACAGAATGAGCAACGAGCATCGTCTTCCAAGTGGAGAACATTCCTGTGCAATAGTTGCTCGCGCACCGGCAACACATCCAACAGCAACCGCCAGCAAAAAACCAACACTTTCGAAGGCACTATTGATTTCCATAAACCTACAAAAAAATTCTGCTGCACCGAGACATTAGAGGATAAATCACCACGGACCAGCTGAATATAAAAGGTTTTAACAGAATAATTCTTCGATTTATCGAGCGGCCAAATCCAAGAATCCATCTTCATTCTCGTTGGAGCCACGGGCTGAAGAATATCTCGCAGAATATCTGCCTCAGCTGTTCGGACAGCATAATTACCGAGATGCCAAGGTTCCAACCAACGCCAAGAATCATTATGCCAGACACCAGATTCAGCCACCGTTAAATTCTGCTGTCCAACACCATTATACAGAAGAGGAAAGACCTTAAACAAAGGGTCAATCCCAAGTGTCTTTCCAGAAATTAATTGAAGCACCATCACCCAAACCTCTTCTAACACACCAAGCAAACCTTCTTTGTTCCTCTACATTAACATCCAAGTTCACCAAGTCCCTCCACCAAATGGATCCCGAGTCCCTACAACGATTACCATCCACCAAATCCTGAACTAATGAAGAGGCCAAATCTCCGTACCTACAAGATAACATACGACTCCAACTCACCCAGGGATCCGATAAAGCTCTCCATTTCCACTTAGACAACAAAGCTATATTAAATAATTCCAGGTTTTTGATCTCGAGACCTCCTTCTTCCTTTGGTTTACAAATACTATCCCAAGCCACCCAACACATTCCCCTCTCCCCCTCTTTGATACCCCAAAGAAAATCCCTTTGGATTTTAACCATCTTCTTGATTACTACCTTCGAAGCTTTATAGAAAGAAAACGTATATAGCGGCATGCTATTAAGAACGAAGTTTATAAGAGTTAGCCGGCCTCCAATGGATAGAAACCGACCCTTCCACAAAGACAACTGTTTTCTAACTGCTCCTAAAACATAGCTCCAAGTTGCTTCCCTCCTCGGATTAGCGCCAATTGGGATTCCCAGAAACTTGAAGGGGATAGATTCCGTTCTACAAAATAGGAAAGTGCTAGCTCTCTCTAAAAACCCATCCGGAGTGTGGATACCTATAAGGTTGCTCTTGTGAAAATTTACCTTCAAACCGGAAACAAGCTCAAAGGATCTCAAAATAGACTTGATACTCCAAAGATTTGCCCAAGAAGCTTTGCCCACAAACATTGTGTCATCCGCAAATTGAAGAATAGAAAAGTTCAAATCCTCATTGAAAGAAAAACCTTGATAATCACCAATAGCCACCGCCTTCATCATCATCATCACCGACAAGGCCTCTGCCACTATAAGAAAGAGGAAAGGCGACAAAGGGTCCCCTTGTCGCAGACCACGCTGAACTTTGAAATCTTGAGTTGGGCTACCATTCACTAGAACCGACATGGAGCTAGTACACACACAAGACTTAATCCAAGCAATCCAACGTTGGGGGAAACCCATTCTAGTCAACATGTAAAACAAGAAATTCCAAGAGATGGAATCATAAGCTTTTTCAAAGTCCACCTTGAACAACATACATTCTTCCTTGCTTCTTTTGGCATAATCAACCAACTCGTTCGCCACCACAACACCGTCAAGAATTTCTCGCCCCCCAATAAATGCTGATTGATGATGAGAAATAATACTTGGCATAACTTTCTTGAGCCGAGAAGCTAAGACCTTGGCCAATATTTTGTATATGCACCCTATCAAGCATATAGGCCTAAACTCCCCCAAACCTTGCGGATTATCGTTCTTAGGAACCAAGGCGATGAATGAAGCCGAGATAGCTTTGGGGAGGAAAGCATTCGCGAAAAACTCATTGAAAAAACCTACCACATCCTCTTTCATGAAACTCCAACCAGACTTAATGAAGTTGAGATTGAACCCATCCGGACCCGGACTTTTATCCCCATCACACTCCCAGACACCCATCCTTATTTTTTCCTCAGTAAAAGGTTGAATCAAAGATTCCGCTTGAGATGAAGTCAAACGCTTGAATTGAAGACCGCCCAAAAGTGGCCTATTATGATTTGCCTCAGAAAAGCACTTCTCAAAATGTTGTTTTACAAAAGATTTCACCGCATCCACCTCCTCCACTTGCTCCCCGTTATCTCTAAGAATAACCACACTACACCGTCTTCTTCTATACCTCATTAGAGAGTGGAAGTATTTTGAATTCATATCCCCCTCCTTTATCCACCTTGCTCTAGACTTTTGAGCCAATAAAGATTCCTTCACACGAATTTCCTTCCAAAGCGAGGCAGAAACTTCTCTTCTATTTGCCACGACGTCACTATCCCACCCTTCACACAACATATCATCCAACGAATTCAGATCCCGAACTAGAGTATCAATGTTCAAGTCGACTTTACCAAAAACCTCTTTATTCCAACTCCGAATGCTTCCTTTGAGAGACTTCAACTTTTCTTTTAAAACAAAAGCCTTATGACCTGTATTGCTAAAACCATTCCAACAAGATTGAACAAAAGGTAAAAAGTCATCATGACTCAGCCATGCGTTGAAGAAATAAAATGGCTTCGGGCCCTAATCATTCGATGATCGAAGAAGCCAAATAGGTAAATGATCGGAGATGTCCCGATTGCCAATCCACTGACCTGTGATCCCCCAATCAACCATAAGACCCTCTGAAATCAAAAACCTGTCCAACCTGCTCATAGAGATTCCATCTGAGCAAAACCAAGAGAATTTCTTCCCCGACACCGGAACATCAACAAGATCCATGTCTACAATGAAGCTGTTAAAATCATCTAACTCAACTTGAGAGGTACTCCCACTTCTGCCCCTTCTTTCAGAACTGCTAGAAACAGCATTAAAATCCCCTACAATACACCACTCTCCAGCCCCTAGACTTTGTTTAACCGCTACCAACTCAGCCCACACCCTTCGTTTCGCACCACGGTGCATAGATGTTTACCACATGAACAACTTTATTACGAACAACCGCACTAATGCCAAGAAAACCAAGACCAGAAAAATGAGACGTCACCAAACAGGCCCCTTCAAGCTAAGAACATAGAATCCCTCCCGAAGAACCACTTGAGGGTTGATGAAGCCATTGGAAGGATCGGTTCCCCCATAACATTCCAACCTCTCCCTCTACCATCACCTCCCTTTTCGTCTCCTGAATGCAAACAAAATCAAAAGAACCTGAATTTATAACAGAAACCAATTGGCGACGCTTCCCGCGGTCACCCCACCCTCTAATATTTGAAGATAAGATATTCATGGATTCAGGTTGTTATACACCCTCCTACTACTCTCTGCTTCGTCTCTTCTTTCCCCGTTTTCAATCAGCTCAATATAATGATCATCTGGTAAGTTACCTTCAACCCCTAAGCGCTTGGCATTTTCCCAGACTTTTCTTGCTACCCCCTTACTTTGGAGGGCCCAGAACTTATTGTTGCACAAACCAATGTCTCCACTCGAAATTGAACCCCCACATAAAACTGTGCCAGCTGAAAACAAAGATGAATCATGCTTACTTACTTGATGGGACGGTTGCGGTTCAACAACTGCCTGGTTAGACTCACCCGAGACTTCGGCAAGCTCTCGGGTAGCTTTCTTCAGTTTACCGGACGACGGTTTCCTTTTGACTCCTACTCGTAACAATTTTCTCTGCTTTCTTTTTGGTAAGGCATGACCTGGATTTGGAGAAATAAGCACATTTGGAATTGAAGGGAGATCTAGAGATTGACAACCTGTGAGATGTTTCGATGGGCAAGATTGGGGAACCACTTCTTGAGACTTAACAACACGTGATCCTCCCACGGCAGTACCGACCAGCTTGTCAGTGATAGATGGATTTGTTTCCTGCACAAAACTACCAACAGAAAGAATAGGGGAGCATCCGTTGGACGGACTAACTCCATTGGACATTCTTAGAACTTCATCGTTGGAGACTCTTAACGCTTCAGTCAAAACGTTAACCATTATGTTCGGGTCAACCTTCTAGGAATTTCGCACGGCATTGAGCAACACATTCAATTCCAATTCCCCTAGCTCTTCCTCACCATGAACGTCTCCGGTGCCTGCGTACATTTGATCTGAATAACAATCACCTGAACTTGAGTCAACGTCATCCCCCTCGTCATGATTTTTTTCCTTGTTACGCCATTCAACCGGACCTCCCCAATCCTCCACAACTTTGATAGAGAAAGGAACAGTGTTAATAACCACGTGAATCTCCATATTCACCGTTCTCGGCACCTGAGTACGAACCATAATCCGTGCGACATCATAGGATCTCTTCTTCTCAGTGTTAAGGTCAGCACAAACAAACTCACCAACATGCGCAGCCAACTTGGAAAAAAATAGCCAATTCCAAGCGTGCACCGGAATGCCATAACACCTTAGCCAAGTAGTCCTCTCTGGGTCAACATCCGTTGGGTTCCATGGCCGAATCCATTTGAACCATTGATAAAGCCATTCACGAGCATCATCAATGTACTCAAAAAAATTCCCATCTTCTATGTCTCCTTCCAATAGAACCAAGTTGGAACCCATAGGAGTAGCTTTGATTGCAAACACACCCTGCTGAGATAATTCATCTTGTATGAAATAAGATTTCCCCGGAGTAATGACTTCTCCTACCATCGCTAAAGCTAGAAGAGGGTCTGATTCCATGTTGCATATCCATGCTCCATCCTTATTTCTCCCCTTGGCGTCGGATGCCCCAACGTCGTTTGGCGGTGACTTCTTCACCCAAACTTGCTTGATGGGCTTTGGGTGCCTAGCTGCCGGCTGATGATTAAAACGATCCTTCGGCGCCTCCCTTTTGAATCTAGGAAGGTTTACATGAATCTTCTCCCCCTCTATGAATATGTTATCAAGTAAGGTAGCAAGACGGTCCCGGTCTTTAACATCGAGAAAGCGAACAAAACCAAATCTCCTACCTTGCGCATTCCTTCGAGCCGGGATAACCACCTCATGGACTCTTCCTTGCCTATCAAATAGATGGAGCAAATCCCTAGCACGCCAACTCTCCGGAAAAGAGGAAAAATAGAGCGATATGACCTCCCCCCCAGTATTCTTCCTAGAGCCAAGAGCAACATCAATAGATCTAAAACCTCCAAGACCCCCTCCCTTTATCTCTTGAATGCTTCTAACCCGATGCCACCCATCCTTATCCGCCGGGGAGAATCCCCCCCCCCCCCCCCCCCCCCTCCCCGTCATACTGAAACTTCAGCACGCACACCAATACAGTCGAAGAAACCTTGCCTTTTCTCGGACACCCTCTTCTCCCCTCACTTCACGATCCTCTTCCGCTGCCTTCTTGTCCGCTATTGGTTTTAGCTTTGTGTTTTATGCTCTTCTCGGACACCCTCTTCTCCCCTCACTTCACAACCCTCTTCTTTCCTTGGAGGTGCAGGCAATTGCTGCATATTTCTGGTTCTGTTATAATGGACCGTAGTCCAATCCCCTATTAGAGGAATATTTGTTTCTTGATAAGGCAGCATATTGTTGCCTCCACGACCACCACGGCCACGGCTATTGTAGCCGCACCCTCTTCCCCTGTTGGGGGTTGTCATCTTCCCTAGGGTCCTCCCTAGGAGGGTTATTATTCTCCCTGCAAAAATTCACGTGTCAAATAGTCAGCAAGAGAATTATTTTCTCCTTTAATATACTGTATATCACATTCGAAAGCAGACAATTGTGCTTGCCAACTGGCAAAGATTTGTTTTGCCACTAAATTTTTCACATCTTTTTCGATAATTGATTTGGCAGAACTGCACTCAATTCTGAGTAAGAATTTTTGATTTAACAAATCATCTTGGAATTTTGAAATGCATTTTATAATGGAAAGCATTTCTTTTTTAATAGTCGAGTATTTCGACTGGGTTGGATTCCATTTTCCTGATGTAAATCTTACAAGATCCTCTTTTGAATTATTAGGTTCACCTGTTTTAGGATACCACCATATCCTAAATCCGAAGCATCTGTTTCAACAACTTTAAAAAATTTAGGACTTGCTAAATTTAGACAAGGTAAACATTTCACTTTGGCCTTAATTCTTTGGACAGCTTGAGAGTGTTTCTCTGTCCAAGGTCCTGGATTTTTCCTAAGCCTATTATACAAAATAGCTGTATCTTGTGATAAATTTTCATAATAGTCTGAGATATAATTCAGACTTCCTAGAAATCTTTGTAATTGTTTTTTCTCAGAAATAACATTGGGAAATTTAGAAGCAAATTCTATGCTTCTGCTGATAAGAATAATTGTTCCTTGGTCTATTTCGTGGCCTAGAAATCTGACTTTTGTTTGAAAAAGTTTCATTTTTGGGGCAGAAATAACCAAACCATTATGTTTGACCAAACCTTTGAAAATCTTCAAATGCTTTATGTGTTGGTCAATATCTTTAGAAAAGATTAAAACATCATCTATGTAAACAATTGTGAATTCAGAATAAGGATTAAAAATATTATTCATGATATTTTGAAACTCAGAAGGGGGGTTTTTCAACCCAAAGGGGAGAACATTCCATTCGAAATGTCCAAAGAGTACAGTAAAAGCTGTTTTATACTTATCAGCTTCATTTATTTGGATTTGCCAATAACCTGATTTCATGTCAAATTTTGAAAAGATTAAAGCATCGTTTAATCTGTCTAAAAGATCTTTCTTATTAGGGATAGGATACCTGATCCATTTTAGTACCTTATTAAGGGGTTTATAATTAATAACTAGTCTAGGAACTCCTCTTTCCTGTTTAGCGTTTTTATTAACATAGAACGTTGTACAGCTCCAAGGTGACTTAGAATTTCTAATCAATCCTTTTTCTAAAAGAGAGTTAATCTCTTTTTTACACAAATCAAGGTATTCCTTGTTCATTTGAGCTGGCCTAGCCTTAGTAGGGATTTGGCTTTCAATAAAGCCATCTTCATAGGGCAAACATATAATATGTTGCTTTCTATTCCAGAAAGCATTAGGAAGATCATTGCAAACGTCTGCAACAAATTGTTGTTCAATAATTTTGATTTGTTTCTTAATATTATCCTTATTAAGTTGCTCACTTATATTAAGTAAGTCTACTTCTTCTTTAAGGAAGCATAATTGCTTTTCTTTATTAAGGAGAATATCTCTTACTTCATTCAACATTCTGACATGAGGATCAGTAATGAATTTGAAAACGATTTTTTTACTATCTATAATAGTAGTAATTCCACTTTGATCAATATTTATAATAGGCATGATATTATGCAAAAAAGGGGTGCCTAGTATAATTCTATGAGTCAAATTTTTGACTAAAATAAAGGATGTCGGTAAACAAATATTTTGATTACAAATATAGGCATTTGAAAGTTTATATTTAACTTGCAGTTTGTCGCCTCCAGCTTGTGTGAGGGCTTGAGATGTTTTCGAAAAGTATTTAGTAGGGATAATCCCTTCCTGTATACAATTTAAATCTGCTCCACTATCTATAAGGGCAATTTCATTTTCTAAAATAAAATTTTTATTAATCATCAAAGTAACTTTGACAAACCATTTTTGTGATGTTACTCTATCTAAAAGAGACAAATAATTGTTATCACTAGAAGAAATTCCTTCTATTTTTTCTGGATTCTCTAAAAGATTTATCCTTTGATACAGAACATTATTGTCCTTTTTAATCTGAGAAATTTCAGATTTTAAGAGATTTATTTCTCTTTTCAAGTCTATCATAGAGACAGGTGTCTCCTTAATATTGGACTGTCTAAATCTAGACATCACCTCACTGATTTGATAAGGTGCTTCTATGATTAAAGGGGATTCCTTTTTATCATTTTCTTTTATCAGAAAATTGATCATTTTTCTTTTCAGATTATTATCTGAAATAGTTTCTAAAGCCTTTAAGGCTTCATCTTGTTCTGCCGTGAGAACATTTAAGCCGTTCATGTCTACAATGGATTTCCAGTAATTTAACTCATTACATTGACAATCATTGTTGTCTGTGGAAGATGATCCAGTTGAGGACTCATAAATGACTCCTATATCCTCGTCTGAGGATTCTGTTTCTGAACTAGAATTAATTAACAAAACCTTCTCTAATTGAGCTTTTAATTGTTCGTCCTTAATCTCGTTAAGGGCTTTTTTGGTCCAACACTAGTTGGCATAATGACCAACCTTGCCACATTTATGGGAGGTTACGTCAAGCTTTTTAGCTTTTCTCTTTCCCTTGGGGTTGAAGGGTTTTTCTTTGGGTTTTTCCCTATTGTAAAACCTTCTTCTATATTTCTTCTTATTAGGGGTTTTATAAAAATCCCTTGCCTTATTTCTATAAGGTTTATCTTTTCCTATTCTCTGTTTTTCTTATTTAAACCTGGGGGTTTATCTAAATCGAAAGCAAACTGTTCACAAAACTCACCTAATTGGTGTTTCTCAGAAAGTTTCTGTTTCTTAAGTTGGTTTTTTAGCTTTATGTCATTACATAGAGCTAATCCTTCATTAATGCAGCTGCTAATGATTTGACCGTAAGTTAGGTCAGCATAATTTATGTTTATGCCATCGTTCTTAGTTCTTAAAGATTGCCTAACTTTTTCAGCAATTAAATAGGGTAATCCATCAACAAATTTGGATTTCCAGTGAATGGAACCAAGGTTTCTTAATTGAAAGACTCTGGACAAGAAAGTATCCTTGTACCATCTAAAATGGGTTAAGGAAGGACACCTTAAATTTTGAAGGAGAGTTTGTAATTTTTCTCCTATTGGGACATTGGTTCCTACAAAGTGTTGTAGGATAGAAAGACATAAAGTATAAACGGCGTCTTCTTCGCCTGTGGTTGTAATATTGATACTACTGCTAGTTTCTAGCTTAATCTCTTTCTTATGAGATAGAATTTCCTGTTTTTGGACATCTGTGAGGTAGTGGTCCCACCAACCTCTTAATTGGCCGACAAAGCCAGTGGCTATAAAGGAAGCTATAGAACTATCAGAATTACCATGTTGTTTGCAGACAGTAGAATACATAATCATTCTATGTACAACGTCTATAATTTGTTTATCACCTAAACCATCAATATTCCATTCATAGATGGATTTTCCAGAATATGAATTCTGGTATGGTTCAGTCTCCTCAAAGAGTAAATCTTGAGGTGAGGGCCTTTTATAATAATATTTTTCTAAGGACTTATTCTCATAGATGGGATTAATCCCAACATCTGTATTGATGTCTTGACTATTAAACATCCTAGTTAATTCGTCAATATTACCAATCTCTTCACTATCTTCAGAAATTTCTGAAGTGTTTCCAGAAATATCCTTTTGGGACAGAACATTTAAACGCAAATCCTTCAACTTTTGTTCAAGGATACGAGTGAACTCAGTGTTATCACTATCCATTTTAAAACCTTCTATGGAAATAGGAGGTTGGACTAGAGGAACATCCTTTATAATAGGGATGACTTCTGTCGATTTCTCCTTGTTCAATTGCTCTATAATAATTTTTTGTTGAGTAATTTGTTTTTCCATCAAACTCTTTAAAGACAATAAATCCTTTTCTAGGGAAATAAATTGTTCTCCAAAACATAAAAGGAAAGTATTTGTGTAATTCTGGGATTTTATTATAGAGTTTAATTCTCTAATAGTGACTTGGTTATGTTCAACCTTTTGAAGGGTGAAAAGAGCCTTGGCTTCAGCATTTTTGCCAAGAGTTATAGCTTGCTTAGGAGGAAAAGGAGAAACTATTTCTTCTCCATTAACTGTTGTCCAGGAATTTGATTGCAAAACAAGAATTTCTTGGTTAATTTTATTAATAAAATAGGCTATAAACCATTTAACAAAAGGAATGTAATCCTGAGTCATGGCTAACTCATCATAATAAATATCTTTAAAATTATTTAATTCAGGAGAAGAAAAGGTTTTGAAATACCATTTTCTAAATTGAAAATACCTTTCGTGTTGGAACTCACCATTGATGAGCTCTCTCATAGCACTTCTTGGGCTTAGGTCCATCATATACCGAAACTCATTTCAGACTAAGTAGGTGATTGCCTACTCTGGGAATTGGTTTTTTGGTAAATTCCATGTGGAATTTTATTCTCACTAATTCTTATGTGTTCTACAGACTCTATTTCTTCTCCTATCTGAGAAGTAGAAGCTCTGTTTGTTCCACTAGGATTTCTAGTAAGTTCACTGGGGGTAGTGTAGTAATTACTAACAGAATGTCTAGAAGACAGGGTTGTAGGTATTCTGGTAATCCTATTAGAATTAAATTTTATTTCTATGTCTCCTTCAGTATTCTGAATGATCTGATCTACCTCTTTATTTAGGATAGGTTTAGGGTCTACTTCCTGGGGTAGAGACCAAGTTGTAGGGAAATCAATCTCGTCCCATCTTATTAACCTATTTGTTGCTACGTTAGAGGTTAATAAGTTAGTTTGGACTAAAGTTGTTGTCCCTGGAAAAGATATTTGCTTAGCCTTAGGGTTAAGCGTGTTTAAAACTTTGTAATACATCCTATAGCATATTGCTATTATTTCACTTCCTGGTTTGAAATTATAACCATTGGTATGAATAGTTAATTGCACAGCATCTGATAGATTTTTATCAGATAAAGATAAACTTAAATTTGGAGAGACGTCAAAGTAGACTGGTCCATGACACAGACTAGTCTCTAATAAAGCAGCTAAAGAAGGTTTAAAATCTTTACACCTTCCATCTCTAACATAAGCCATAATACTTGAATTTAAACCTAACAGAGTTAAGGGTTTAAAAGCAATTTGAATTAATCCAATATGGATAAAATTGTAATCTTTGAAAGGAAGTAAATCTTTTTTACTCAAAAGTCTGATTGTCTGAGTGTTCTCAGATACTTGGATAGTTTGTTCTATTTGCTTAACAGCAAAACGAGATATAACGTCAAACATGCCAAACTTATAAATTTGTTTTAAAGGCACAGTAGGAATAGTCCATTTATTTAATTTATCCAAATTTTTTGGATATTCAACAAGCTCTTCATTTTTTATTAAATTATCTTGATGATCATAGTCATCTATCTCCATATGAGTTGGCTAAGGTTGTTGTGGTTGGTTAATCGTCAAGGTCAATTCTATCATATGTAAATTAGACTTATAAAACTGTTATGCGAACAACACTTGACTTGCTATATTTGCAAACGACGTTAATCGTTTAACTATCAACCTCTTGGGGACAGAAGGATTTCTCCTAAATCAAAGATGTCAAATGTTTTTAGCAAAAATTTTCTTTTTCGAAAATTCATATCATCATAAACTCCCTTCCTCGGGGCAAAAGATGAGATTTCCTAAGAAAACACTAAAAACATCTTTAGTTTTGAAAACACAAAAGACTTGTTGTTCGGATAATAATTTTACAGGAAAAACTTACATAGTTAGATTTTCTCCTGACCTTTAACCTTCCACAACAAGTATTTAGCTACTAACACACCAACACATTTTTATTTCTAATTTTAATAATAATAATAATAACCACCCACTAACACACCAAAACATGAAATACGACCCGTTTCCCACTAGTAATTGAATAATTGAAAGATAACTTTAGGACTAAACAAGAGAGTGATCTTTATGGAATAAGTTAAAGATTTATATCATAAAAATCAAAAAATTTGGTACGCTACCTCAACCATAACTCGCGCTGTCCTTCGTATCGTAGGGTTCCGTGTTTTCTCTTCTGCTCTCTCCAAATCCAAAATCAAATCCAAACCCATTCCATTATCGGATCCTTCAATCTCTTCAATTGACCTAATAATCCATATATAGCTCAAAAACCTAACCTTTAAACAATTCAACGCAACCCTCACTGTGTTTTCAAGCTTTCCCCTTTGCTATTTAATCCTTTTCACTTCTTCATCGTTTGCATTTTTCCTTTTCTTTTTATGGATGGATGTGTTTGGTGCTGGGGGTGTTGCTCGTCCTGCTCCCAACGTTGAAGATCTCAGCCAACTTGGACTTGTTGCGAAAGGTTTGTTTTTTATTTATTTTTTTGATTTTTTTTCTTGAAATGCTGTATTGGCCTTTCTTTTTGTAATTGGAGTTGTTGTAATAGTTTATTGTTGTGTTGTGTTGTTTGATTCTGCTTCTGCATGTAGATCTGAAATTGCTTGGAAATTTAGGTGTCTTTGATTAGCATTTTTAAGATCAGTATTCTGTTTTCAAAAGATTAAGCAAGTATAAATTTTTGTTCTTTTTTAACTTTTAATAAAAACCTTTGAAAATAGTTTAAAAAGTATAATTTGGTATTGCTCATCGGTCTGTTCTGTTTTATTTGCTTTCATATCTTCAGTTCATAAGTCACAACACATTATTGCATGCCCTGCAGAGTGATTTAACAGAGTGATTTAACCAAAGCATGAGCTTTGCTAATTTTGATGGTAACGTCTGAAATTAATTAAATATATTAGTATTTATTGGTTGCTTAACTGCTAAGATTTTTCAAATGTGGCTGCTGTACAGTTTAATGGGCCATTATCCTCAGGCCAATCAATGCTGAGTTAAGAGTCTTAAGAATTAAGACCTCTTTATCTGAATATACATTCATGAATATTAATGAATGCTTTATTTTTGAACCTTATTTGAACTATTATAGACCGACCATACGAGTTGTTGTGCTGAAAATAGGTTTGCATACTTTTTGAAATTGTAATTCTTAAGTGTTATTTTTCTTGCTTAGTGGAATTCGACCAGTCGTCATCAATAATTTTACTTTCTCATTTGGTGGTTAACTTATTTTCTTTTGTTTTGATTTCTTTTAGCGGGTCTTGCAAATGCAGCTTTCCTTTTAGATGTGTAAACTGTATTTTATGTGCTAAATAGTTATATGAAATCATTGAATTGTCTTTGATTCAATTTTCTTTTGGTATACAGAAGGTGCAGTATTTGATGCATCACAATATGCATTCTTTGGTAAAGATGTTGCTGAGGAAGTCGAGTTGGGGGGATTAGATGATGAGCATGCCTCTGTACCTGCTGTTGATTTCAATGAGGATTTTTTTCTCAATAAACAAGAGGTTATTTTTTGATCTTACCCTATTTTTTCTAATTTCCAAATTTAATGTGGCTGCGATCTTTTCAAGTTTTTATAAACATATCGGTCTCTTGCTTCTAGCTATATAGGCATATGTTTTCTTCATTTCATCGTCAAGTAGTGCGTCTAATTTCATTTTTGCTTTGATGTTGTTTACCAAAACGATGGTTGTTCTTCTTTTGAAATGCTATTGGTCTTTTTTCCCTTCCTCTATAACCAAAAGCTCACTGTCGAAGAATTCATAATTCATATATAGATACACACTTTTTTGTAATGAAAGTTGTGATGTTTTGCGAATTGCAAGGTTCATGTTCATTTGTTGATGTTTGTACTCAAGGCAAAGTATTGCTTATTGTTGAAAAAAGATAAGCATATACTAAAAACTGAATGTCTCAACTTCACCAAGGACTCAATATTTATACAGTGAATTTAATAAATATGTAGACAATTATCCTAATTACTAGATTTACATGATACATTGAACCTAGACATAGTGATACATGTTTCTGACATAACTTATTTGAGAACTTCTTGAACATTTTGGGAATATATTTGCAATGGTTATCACAGATGACTGAGATGAGTTTCAGTTGCATAATCTCATTAAATTGGAACTTCTTCAATAGTTGCTTTAGTCAAGCGGTGTTGGTAAATGGTGGCCAAGGTGAGGATTTTACAGCCATACAATGGCAGTGGCATGGCTGGTTTCATATGGCGGTCACTACTCTCATGGCACTTATGGTGCTGCCGCACCATGGTGCAAAATCTGCATAAAATAAAGAAACGGAAATAGTACCATGGCTTGACCTGGAAAACTAAGGCCCACGGATGGACAACACTTGAACAAAGCTGCAACCTTTCATTTTTGCTTCCTCACCTTTGTTTCAAACACGCACACTGCTTTCTCCTTGTCTCCATTTCTCTGATCATCCTTTCTTTTCTGCAACCATCACCTGTGATCATCCTTTCTTTCTTAACTTTTACACTCTCAATTTTTTCCCGCTTAATGATGTTCTTTTTTTAAATTTCTGCTTTGTATTTTTATCCACTCAACTCTGTTATAACTTATTTCATTCCTTACTTTGTTGTTTCTTTATCCCCTCAACTTGGTATTTTTTAAACTCTGTTTTTTTATGTCAGACATTTCTCATTTTTTTCAGTTCTATTTTTTCAGAGAATTGTAAAATTGATTCCCCAAGTTTATTCAGACACTGATTGGGTATTAATAGTACCTGGGTGTAATACAATTAATTCTAAATGTTGCTTGTTGAGCTGTCAATGATCCAACAGCCCTAACAAATGTAATACTGCACGTGCTTAATTGCTGTGTGTAGTTACATGACAGAAACTGAGTGTGTGCTACTCTATTAATGCTGTTCTTTCTTTTCCCTCCTCTGTTTCTTATTTTTTATCTCCTCAAATCCATTATTTGCTCATACTTTATTTTTTCCTCCTTTAGTCCATATTTTTTTCTTTGGTGCATCTCAATTTTAGTCCCTCCTTTTTATTCTTTGTTTGCGTTCTCCCTGCCCCTTGTAAGTCTCCACTAGTTCAAGCACGTTCTTCAGTTTGGCACTGCTGTCATGTCTCTCAATATTCATGCGATTGCTTGGTTTGAGCAGTGGTTCCAATCATTGTGTCCTTTCAAGAATGGCTACTGAAGAACAATGTGTTATTATGATATGTTATTATGTGACCAAGGGTATTTTCTATCAATTCAGTTTGTTGTTCTCAGCATATGTTTTTAGTATTTTTTTTTTTAATATTCTGTTCTTTTTTGGTGACATCTATGTGTGTATATCACTTTTTTTCCTATCTTCCATACTTCTACCAATAGGGTACAGGCACAATTCCGTTTGCCATATTTATATGGTGGCCTGAATGACATAATTTGCCATCCGCCATTGATGACATTGCAGTCAGAAGTGCTTGTTAGTTGTGCCTTCCATGACTTGGTATCCCATTTCAACATTATATTTTGTTACTATGATTGGTTCTATTCCAGACTGTTAAGTTGCCTATTATAAATTAAACACGCAATACTCAGATGAATTGTCTTTGTCATTTAGTGGGTCAACTTACCTGATCACATTTGGTTATCTGACAATTAAATATGTCCTCGATGAGAATTTTCCTTAAAACTCCTTTAATATATTTTACGATATAGGTCACAATATCCCAATGGCCTTCTTATGGGGGATTTAAAAATTGTCTAACTGCACTGACTGTAGAATACAAAAGAGATGCATGGACCAGGGAATTGTGAGGTAGTTTAGTTTTCTAGCGATATCTTGAATATTATTGGTTTTGACTTTTGATAGTGGTTTCCTTTAATTTGATAAAAGTTTAGCTATAGGACTTTTAGAATAATCTCTAGAGTGGACACATTCTGAGTAGCATCCTAAACATAATTTGTTACCAAAGCTAGGTGAGAGGTAGGTTGACTAAAGATTGTCATGAAATGGGCCGCAAATGTCAAGGATCCATAGCAGGTAAGTGAGATAGACTAGTAAAATATTTGCTAGCGTGTGCAATCCCGGGTGGGTGGGGGGAGGGGGTGGGGAGGTAGGGGGAAGTTACAAAACTAGAGACTTGTCTTAGATGGAGATGGAAGGCTTAAGTGTAGTTGGTGAAGCAGTGTGAGTGTGACCAACATTGGTAGATTGTGGAGGGTGGCAATGTCAAGTTCAATTCTTGTTTTAAAAGGGTAGATTAGTAATTTCTATAGCCGACTTACTAATAATATTGGAAGAAGCCCAAGTCCCACATTGACTAGAGATATGGTCTCAAAAAGGGTATATAATGAAAAAGGGAATCTCTCACCTTACAAGCCGGTTTTGTAGGATTGAGTTAGGCCCAAACCACAAAAACCGTGCTGTGCTGCTCCAGTTTCTTTCTTTGGGTTGTTGTTGGAGGCAATTGGTCATTGAAATTATGCATAAGCACAACTACACAATCCTTTACCAAATAGGTGGACTTAGGACCATCATACTTTGGATGGGCGATAACCTAGTGTTTGCTCTAAAAGGTAACATGAACTCGAAATACTTTTTGGGGGAGTGATGAATAGTGGACTTAATAAGACTGCATAACTTGTATCTGTTCTCCTCCTGGAAGGCTTAGGAAAAGGTCAAGCGGCCTATGATAGACTAACATTGACTAGTCTTGGCCAATGATGAATAAGGTTGAAGACTTCTAAGAGCTGTTATAAGGATGTTGTAATGTTTGTGACATGGGGGTATTGAAAACTAAAACAGAGAATAACAGAGTTATATCCTCATACAAGTGGGCGCACTAACTGTCAAAATTTGTCTTCCTTTGGTTTCTCCACTTGTGGGCCGTGCTCAATGTGCATAAGCTTCCTTCAGTCTCTCACCCAACAGGAGCACGTGGTTATTGCTGAGCTGTAAGTTAATTAGAGTTTCTGTTACAGTTGTAAGTGTAACCATGGGCTAGACTAAATACGAGCAAACTCAACTTCTGTAATTGAGTTTTTTCAGTAACACATTCAGTTTAGATGCTTTAAATTTTTTGAGTGTAGATCTTTTAAACAATGTTATATCTGATCTTGCCTGGTTGAAATCAAATTATTGACATCAATGAAATTTTGAAGTTGATAGAGAAGCTTGCTTTGACTGATTCTGCTTTCTTTGCATCTTGCCGTTAGGAAGAGTGATATCTTATTAGTGAGTCAATGTTGCAGATATGATGCTAGAATTTCTACCATCTAACTGTTATTTCCACAATGCAGGCGGATGATGTAAGATCGCTTTCTGATATTGATGATCTCACTACCACTTTTTTGAAGGTATGTTTGTGAAAATCTGATATATAGTGCTTTCTCTAAATGGTGGTGACTTTTTTTTTACACAGACTGATTTGTGTGTTTGTGATTACTTTTTAATTTGGGTTTGGATTTGGATGAGTTCACTTAAAGTAGGAAAATGACATTCAAGAAGTGAAATTAAATAGATGGGATTGAGGGAAGATACAACTAGGGGGAGGTGAATAATCATCCAAAACAGAAGTCTAACTCTCATTAAAAGTCTGTTTTTGATCGATTATGTATTAAATTCTATCCTAGATATCTAAAACTTTAGTTTAGAGTTGGATTGATTATGAACACTTGTTATGTGTTTGTATTTGACATCTGTTTTAGATGATTATTTACCTGTAATACATAACAAATTTATCTGTGATTCAGAAATTTGATTTTTTTCCGTCGCAGTCTACATGGAGCGTTTGATTTATGTAGAAAAAGAAGACACGATATTGGTCACGCAGTTCGGCCAATCTTTGCCTACGTCTGCGACTACAGAGCAGCTGTAGTTCCGTCTTATTAATTGTGTAATTGTCATTTGAGTACAAGCACTACTGAGTTTAAATAGGCTACTTAACGGGCCAGGTAAATGGGCCGAATACATATATAAATAAATCTACTATTTACAACATATTTCAACACTCCCCCTCAAGCTGGTGAATGGATATCTATCATTCCCAGCTTGGATGTAAGTTCTTTGAAATGCTCTGTTGGCAAGCCCTTCGTTAATACATCTGCCAATTGGTGTCCGGAAGGAATGTAAGTTGTAGATATTAACCCGCTGTCAAGTTTTTCCTTAATGAAGTGACGATCTATCTCAATGTGCTTCGTTCTGTCATGTTGAACGGGATTATGAGCAATACTGATAGCCGATTTGTTATCGCAAAATAACTTCATAGGACCTTCAAATTGTATCTTCAAGTCATTTAGTATAATCTTCATCCACAATAGTTCACAGATTCCTTGTGCCAAAGCTCTAAATTCAGCCTCAGCGCTTGATCGAGCCACTACATTTTGCTTCTTACTCCTCCAAGTAACAAGGTTCCCACATAGGAAGGTGCAATAACCTGAAGTAGATCTTCTATCACTTATTGAACCTGCATAGTCAGCATCAGTATAAGCTTCCATAGTTAGGCTCCCACCTCTTTTGAACAATAGTCCTCTTCCTGGAGAGGCCTTGAGATATTGAAGAATACGATCAACAGCATGCAAATGTCTCTGCCTCGGGTCATGCATGAATTGGCTCACCACACTGACCGCATAAGCCAAATCAGGTCTAGTGTGTGCCAAGTAAATCAATTTTCCCACCAATCTCTGATATTGGACCTTGTCAACTTTGGCACTTTCTTCTTCAAAGCTAATTTTGTGATTTTGCTCAATAGGAACACTTGCAGGTTTACATCCAAGCTTTCCGGTTTCTTTCAGAAGGTCAAGAACATATTTTCTTTGAGAAATAAAAATGCCTTTATCGGAGTAGGCCACCTCAATCCCTAGGAAATACTTAAGTTTCCCAAGGTCTTTCATTTCAAACACTGCTGATAATTGCTCCTTAAGTAGTTGTCTCTCAGCCAAATTGTCACCTGTAATAATGATATCATCAACATAAACAAGAAGTATAGTCAGTTTTCCATCTTTCGAATGTTTGAAGAAAAGAGTGTGATCTCCTTGGCTTTGCTTATAGCCTAAGCACACCATTGCCTTTGTAAATCTCCCAAACCATGCTCGAGGAGACTGTTTTAGCCCATATAACGCTTTCCTTAATCGACACACCTTGTTTGTTCCATCTTTTGAACCAAATCCTGGAGGAATCTCCATATACACCTCCTCCTCTAAATCTCCATGCAAGAATGCATTTTTGACATCAAATTGGTTTAGTTCCCATCCGGAGTGAGCAGCAAGTGATAGTAAGATCCGAACAGTGTTCATCTTTGCCACAGGAGCAAAAGTCTCCTCATAATCAATGCCATAGGTCTGAGTGAATCCTTTAGCCACTAGTCTTGCCTTGTACCGATCAATAGTACCATCTGATCTGTGCTTGACTGTATAGATCCACCTGCAACCAACAGGCTTCTTGCCTCCTGGTCTCTCAACAATTTCCCATGTTCCATTCTTCTCAAGTGCTTTCATTTCCTCATCCATGGCTTGAACCCAATTTCTATCTTTGAATGCTTCTTGAACAGATGATGGGATTATCACAGAATCAACAGCTGAAATAAAACTCTGATGCTGCACAGAAAGATTTTTAGTGGAGACAAATTGAGAAATAGGGTATTTCGCACAAGACCTTTTCCCTTTCCTCAAAGCAATAGGCAAATCATCTGTATCAGTGTCACTAGTGTCAGAACTGTGGGAATCACTAGTAGGAGGGTTAATTTCAGTACTTACCTCCGGTTCAGGCAATTGAAGTTGTGTCTGGGGCAGGTCGGGCTTACTTCTTCTCTGATACACCAAAGTTGGCTCACTAGCTTTAGCATTTGCTGGTGCCGAAGATGATGGTTCCTGCAAAACAGAAGATAAAGGAGGGACCAAAATAGAAGTAGGTGACTCAAATTCGGTATTTGTGGAAGCAGGATCAATAGTAGAAGGTGAGACAGGAGTATTTGTGGAAGCAGGATCAATAGTAGAAGGTGAGACAGGAGTCACATGCGACTCAGGGGACTCAAATGAAGGACTTGTGGATGCAGGACAAGTAGGACCAGTAGTAGGACTTAAGACAGGAGCCTCAGGTAACTCAGGTAGGACCAGAAACTCGGACTTAGATTCCAAATAATCATGAATACTCTCCCCCTGAAGCTGAGGACGAGTGAAGTAGGATACATTCTCATGAAACGTGACATCTTTAGAGATAAAGTACTTACGACTAGGAGGATGATAACATTTATATCCTTTTTTGTTAGGAGGATAACCCACAAAAATACATCTGACTGCACGAGGGTCCAATTTACTTCGATGTTGTTTGTGAACATGGACAAAAGCAACACAACCAAACACTCGAGATTGAAGACTCTGCAAAACATGAACAGAAGGAAACCGTGAAGTCAAAAACTGAACAGGACTAACATTACCTAACATTGGTTTGGGGACCCGATTAATCAAGTAGGCAGCAGTCAGTACTGCTTCTCCCCAGTATGAGTTGGGAACAGCCATTTGGAAGAGAATGGCTCGAGCAACTTCAAGTAAATGACGATTCTTTCTTTCTGCGACACCATTTTGTTGTGGAGTGTCGACACATGTAAACTCATGAAAAATTCCTTGTTGACTGGTAAAATTTGAAAGACTCTGATTGGCATATTCCTTGCCATTGTCAGAGCGAATTCTTTTAATGCCTTTGCCAAATTGTGTTTGCACCATGTGATAAAATCTGATAAATAATTCTGGTACTTCTGATTTATCCTTCATCAAAAAAATCCAAGTTGCTCGAGTACAATCATCAATAAATGACACAAACCATTTAGCACCCGAAACATTAGAAATAGGTGCAGGTCCCCAAACATCAGAATGTATAAGATCAAAAGGTTCAGCACTTTTAGTGGAACTAAGAGGAAAAGAGACACGATGATGTTTAGCTAACTCACAAACTTCACATTTAAAAGACTCAACTGAATGATGTAAAAATAAGGAAGGAAACATAGACTTAACTAAAGAGAATGGAGGATGACCAAGACGTTTGTGCTGAAGCCAAATTTGTGCGGCAGAATGAGAAGACTCAGCAGACTCGGTTTGCAAGCAAGAAGCCAACACCTTCGAACAATCTGGTTCATCAGATAAGTAGTATAGCCCTCCCTTTTCCTTAGCAACTCCGATTATCTTCCCCGTGGTCAGATCCTGAAAAACACAATAAGAAGTGAAAAAAGTTACTTTACAATTCTGATCACGAGTGAGTTTAAGAACAGATATTAAATTGTGAGAGAGTGTGGGAACATGTAGCACATCCTGTAATTGAAGTGAAGATTGCAAGTTAATACTCCCAGAGCCATCAATACGGGCATAAGAACCATCAGCAATTGTAACATAACAATTCTTCTCAGAGGAGGTAAAAGAAGAAAATAAACTCGAATTGAATGTCATGTGGTCGGTAGCACCAGAATCCAAAATCCAAGCATCCTTAGGGATTTTACCGCAAACATTGAAAGATCGGGAGCATACGCTAATACCGGTCGTTGGGAGAGAACAAGACTTACTGAGAGAGTAAAGTAGGGCCTTCAAACGATTCACCTCATCCTCGGTGAATGATAAAGAGTAATCAATAGCAATATTATCAGACATCTTGAACACCGGTCAAGAAAAACAGGCACGAAAAGGAAACAATAACTATTCCCGAAGTTGCAAAATAACCGTATATAACACCAAAGGTGCCGGATGTGATTAAACACCCAAACCAACTGGAAAATTGAAGGAATTTCCCTCAAAGTGAAGACGCGTGCTGAAAAAAGTCTCAAACGCAGCAGAGGGTGCTGGCCAGTAACCAAAACACAGAAACGAACACCAAAGAGGTGCCTTCAAAGTGACTCACAAGCCAAAAATGTCAAAACCAAGATTTGATCCCTCAAACAGGACCAGAAAATGCCGATCTACAAACTGTTTCAAAGAGCCGTCGCGAAAAAATCAGCGCAGGGCGGCGCGTGGGGCCCACGCGCCCGTAAGGTCGCCGGAGTAAAGCTGCGCGTGGAGGCGCGTCGGAAGGCGGACGGCGGAGAAATTTTAAGGGGTTGGTCGGTTTTTGATTCCGGTTCTGATGGTATGGGTGGTGAAGAGATCGGAGCACGAAAGAAGGGCGTTTATGTGTTTTTTTGGCGAAACAGTTGAAAAACGGGTCCAAAAAATTGGAAACGGGTCAGAACTGCAATTAAGGCAGTAATAGTGCAAAAAAGAGGGCTGCAATGAAGGCAGGGAAGGGTCACAATGAAGGTGACTTGGGTTTGCCGAAATAAGGACGGCTAGGGTTTATGCGGAAGCAAGGCCCTCAAGAACGAGAGCTCGTGATACCATGTAGAAAAAGAAGACACGATATTGGTCACGCAGTTCGGCCAATCTTTGCCTACGTCTGCGACTACAGAGCAGCTGTAGTTCCGTCTTATTAATTGTGTAATTGTCATTTGAGTACAAGCACTACTGAGTTTAAATAGGCTACTTAACGGGCCAGGTAAATGGGCCGAATACATATATAAATAAATCTACTATTTACAACATATTTCAACAATTTATGATTCAGTTTTTTATGATATTGAAAATAACACTGGTGGTCTCTTTGAATATCGATTATTGTGTTTTATGTGACTGATATTAAGATTGAGCATCTGGATATTTTCAGCTGAACAAAGCTGTTAGTGGACCAAGAAACGCTGGAGTTATTGGTGATCGGGGATCAAGAGAAAGTGAGTACGCAGTTGTAATAAATTCAGTTATTTGTTTGTTCTTCGAAAAAACTAGTGTTACATGTCTTCATTCATCTTTTTTGTAAAATTACTTTTTTTTCAACACTTGAGGTGCTTAGGATGTAACTTGAACATGTTAAAAATATGATATTGTTGTCTACCTGGGGATTTAAATTGTTATAGCTAGTACTAAAATCCCGTGACGTCTAATTAATAGCAAATACTAAAATCCTGTGGTGTCCAAGTAAAGAGCATGTTTGTACTGTTTTTTTGTAATATACAATACTAAATGTGCATTCTGCCTGTCATCAAATACTAATATGCAGAGTTGAAAATTATTAAAAAGTCATCAAATCAGGGAAATTAAGGGAAATTTGGGTTACAGTGCCGTTATCAATTACCCGTCGGTTATGATATTATTAGTTAAAAAATAGTTATGTAGTGGTAGTTTCTTCTTTCGTTCTACTTTTATTGAGCTTTTTTTTCTTTTGATGCCTTTGCTGCAAATTTTTCAATTCACTTAATTATTAATTGTTTTCCTATATTTCTTACAGATTCGTCTGCATCTGAATGGTCACAAAGGGATGACGTTTCCTACTGGGTCGACCAGCACACTTATGACAGTGAAGGTTCTCAGGATGGTAAAAGATGGTCATCACATCCCCATTCTTCTCTCACTCATCTACAAGAATCAAAATCCTTATACAGAACATCTTCGTATCCCGAGCAGCAACGACAGCTGCAACACCACCTCCAACATCGCACTAGTGAACCTGTTCCTAACTGGTTTGATCAGCAATTTTATGATACTGAAACTTCTGATGATGGAAAGAGATGGTCATCACATCCACATTCCTCCATTGCGCACATACAAGAATCAAAGCCCTTGTATAGAACATCTTCGTATCCTGACAATCGACAAGAGCTTCCTCGCTTTTCTAGTGCACCACTTTCGCTACCAAAATCTTCATTTACTTCTTTTCCTCCCCCTGGTGGTAGATCCGAACAGTCTTCTCCACATCACAGTACAGGCCACTTGAACAATCCTTATGCTGGGGGAGCTCATACGGGATTATCGTCTCAAAATCGTTCTCATTTCTTCAATTCTGCTTTACATGAGTCACAATTTAGTGGAAATTTGCGCCAATTTACTACTAGTTCCCCTCTCAATCATCGAATCCAGAATCAATGGGTCAACCAAACAGGGTTATATCCTGGAGATCGTTCAAACCTCCTGAATAGTGTGTTGCAGCAACAGCTACATAATGGATCAGTGTCTCCTCACTTGCTGACTCAATTGCAGCAACAGCAGCTTGGGTTGCATCATCCTGTTCAGCAATCAGCAGGCTTCATGTCAGGCTTCCAGTCCCATTTATTTAATCCCCGTCTTCCGTCTGGATTGTCTACAGTTAGCAAATACGAACATATACTTGGTCTGGGTGACGTTAGAGAGCATAGACCAAAATCAACACATAAAGGTAGACATAGTCATCGTTTCTCCCAACATGGTTCTGATGCTGGTAGCCAGAAGAGTGATAGTGGCTCTTTGCAGTTCAGGTCCAAGTATATGACTAGCGATGAAATTGAGAGTATTCTTAGAATGCAGCATGCTGTGGCCCATTGTAATGACCCCTATGCTGATGACTATTATCATCAAGCTTGCCTTGCAAAAAAATCATCTGGGGCTAAATTGAAAAATTCATTTTGCCCTACCCAAATAAAGGAACCTCCTTCACGAGCCCGTGCCAATGCTGAGTCCCACAGTTTTCTTCAGGCTGATGCGTTAGGGAGGGTTTCATACTTGCCTATTCGCCGGCCTCGCCCTCTTCTTGAAGTTGATTCTCCAAACTCTTCAGCTAGTGGTGGATCTGAGCGAAATATTTCAGAGAAGCCGCTTGAACAGGAGCCTTTGTTTGCAGCCCGAGTCACAATTGAGGATGCGATCTGTCTTCTTCTTGATGTAGATGATATTGATCGTTTCTTAATATGTAATCCGCTACAAGATGGTGGAACTCAATTAAGAAGAAGGCGGAAGGTCCTTTTGGAAGGACTGGCAACATCACTTCAAGTCGTGGACCCACTGGGAAAGAATGGACAGAAAGTTGGGCTTGGTGCTAAGGATGACCTGGTTTTATTACGAGTAATATCTATTCCCAAGGGACGTAAGCTCCTACAAAAGTATCTTCGGTTGCTTGTTCCTGGTAGTGAGCTTACGCGAATTGTTTGCATGGCTATATTTCGTCATCTAAGATTCTTATTTGGTGGTCTCCCCTCTGATTCAGCAGCTGCAGAGACTACAAGTGATCTTGCAGTGGCTGTTTGTCAGTGTGTCCAAGGAATGGATCTCGGTGCTCTTAGTGCTTGTCTTGCAGCAGTGGTTTGTTCCTCAGAGCAACCTCCTCTGCGTCCCCTTGGAAGCTCTGCCGGAGATGGTGCCTCTCTTATTTTAGTGTCTGTTCTTGAGAGGGCTGCCGAACTTCTAACTGATCCTCATGCTGGTAACTATAATATCGGCAATCGTTCATTTTGGCAGGCCTCATTTGATGAATTTTTCGCCCTCGTCACCAAGTATTGCATGAATAAATACCATAGTATCATGCAATCACTGCTTACACAAGGGGCACCAAATGTGGCTGCAATTGGATCAGATGCAGCTAAAGCAATTAGTAAAGAAATGCCTGTTGAACTCTTACGTGCTAGTCTTCCACACACTGATGACCGCCAGAAGAAATTATTACTAGATTTTGCTCAACGCTCTGTGCCCATGGTTGGATTTAACAGTTATGCTGGGAGCAGCGGGAGCAGCGGCAGTCATGTGAACTCGGAAACAGTGCTAAGTTGATAGATAGCGACAGTTCTGATGATAATGGTTTTTGAGTTGAATGTCACATCAAATGTGATACCTTGCAACCATTCAATTATTTCGAGCAGTCCAAAATGGAAGTGCAAGTTGCATCTATGGTGGGTGTTTCTGTCTCCTCCGTGTACTTATCTTGATGCCGTGACTGTGTTGCATTGTGATATATTTGCATTCAGGCTTTTCATGTATCATGATATACTCGGCTTGATCTGTTCCTCTTGTCTTTTCTTTTTAATATGACGGGGGAGCTTATTTTATTACTCCGTGTGGCTGGTAGACACACTAGTGTGTTAAGATGTACAGATTTAGGCTCAGATTTGATTCCCATGTTTCCTTTCTATTATGTATACAAGGCGTGAGTGAATGAGCTGTAGTCAAATCTATTTGTGATGATAGGTAACATGTTGACAAGTTGGCGGTACTTAATTACATAGGAACTAGTGAAGAATAAGTTATGTTGACCTTGCTGCATGTTTTTATCTTATGAATTTCTAAATCGATAACTTATAGATGTTCTTATGTCTCCCTCAATAAGACCCTTTAATTGTATCAAAGTGTGCTCTTTTGTTGGGATGTTCGTTTTTATGCTTGATTCTATATTTAACATGGAATGTATGAAAGTGGCATGTTACCAATCCAACTTTGCGAAAAATGCATGAATTTATCTCTCTTGGTGATTATATTTTTTTGACTGTTCTGTTGGTGATTATATTTTGTACATATATTATTGTACCAACAGTATCTTATCTTAGAATCGGTAAAGAGTCATGTATGCGCCAAAATTTTTGTGAAATATTCAGCAAAGTTTGGCAGCAATTTCCATTCCCGCCGGTGACAATTTAAAAAGAAAGAGTGTAGTAGGTTGTCAACAGTGAATCAAACAGTGAAAAGCTGAAATTGAATAGTGTTGAAAATGGAGAGATTTCGGCTGGTTGTTGATGTCCATTAGGGGTGGTAGATTGAGTGTGTGAGCTAATAAATAGGTTACTGTTGGGCAGTGGAAGGAAAATCAGATTTTAAACTTGTGTAAATTAGAGGGAGAGAAAACGAAAAATAATGATAATAGAGAGAGCACCACCACCACCACTGGTGTCTCCAGCAAGCACCGCTGCCGCCGTGAGCTCTGACGACCACCACAAAACACCAACAGCCACCATCACAAACAAATACAACACCATAACAACAACCACCTCAAACAACAACCATCGAAAACCCTCTCTCTCCATTTGCAAGAACCACCCATTAACACCGTCTCCTGAGCTCTCCCCTTCCATTTCGTCCTCTTTCCCTTCACTCTTCTCTCTCTGTTGCAAAAAAAATTCTCTCTCAAAAGAAGGAAACGGCGCTGAAGAGAGGGTAAGAAAACTAGGTTTTTTTTTTTAACTTTGCCTTAAATACTCTCTCTATTAGGTTCTGTTTCCTGGTTTTATTTTTTTAATTCCTTTTTTATCAGATTATTACTCCCACCTCCAACGTTTCATTGTTATAGCCCTCCATTTTTTATAAAAATAACATGGTGTTCGCACCCCATTTTCATTGTTACAGCCCCAAGTTCTGTTTTAATAAGACTGCTGTTTACACCCCCCTTATTTCACTGTTACAACACCCATGTGTTTTAATAAAATTTCTGTTTACACCCCTCTTTTCCTAACAGCACCCCCTGTATTATTTTACTACAACTCATTTCACATTTTATTTATTTATTTATTAATAGGGAATAAGTCGATTATACAATCGGGTTAGTCAATATTTTAGGATGAATGAGTTGTACAACTCAAGAGTCCTAAAACCCCTTTAAAAATAAATGAACAAATCATTTTCAAAAAGTATTGTCTTCCCATTAACAAACCTATCTTTTCTTTCAAAAAATTCGAATAGGGGATTAAGTCGGTTGTACAACCTGGTTAATCTGCTTAATTTGACTATTTGAGTGAAGTGAGTGTTTGTGGTACGGAATAGAAATAAAGATAGAGAAAACGAAAAAAAGGAAGAGGGAGAGATAGAAAAGAAATAGAGAGAGAGAGAGAGAGCATGAGAAAGGGGGAGGGAGCCGCTGGTGATGAAGAACGGGGCGGAGTATGGTAGTTGTTCGCCGGAGAGCCCACCATTGGAGATGCTATAAAATCAAAGGAGAGAAAATTGAGACTTTTTAAGTTACACAAGATGGGGAGACTAAACAAGAGAGAGGGGGAAAATAACAGTAATAAAATATGAAATGTGTTCAATGAAATATGATGGAGACGTTTGACTGACGACGGTCTAAAGAAAGAGGAAATTGGAAAGCACAGTAATCAGTCTTTATGGAGAAGAGCATATTACTTACTCGCTCAGATATGTATTAAATCCCTCCCATTATAAGACTTTTTTACTGTCTTATTGGTGTACAGTATTCACCTACTTCGTCAATGATAATTTACGTCGGGGAACTTGACCACGTGTATCTGGATTTGCCATGCCTAAATAGAGTTTTTGTCACACCTAAGATTTGAACTCGAGACTTTAGTATGAGATCCGAGCAATTAGCCTCCTTATAAGACTGTGTACTTAATTATTTTTGGTACAAGTGTACTTAAATTTTTTACAAATTATAATGCGTATAATTTGTGTATGACTACTTTTAAATTACTCTGTGTATAAAAAACATCCAACGTCAATTTTTTTGATAAAAATAGGGTTAAATATGTTTTTAGTCCCTACAAAATTTCATTATTTTGTTTTTAGTCCCTATAAAAAATTCCGTCAACTTTTAGTCCCTATAAAATTTCACAATTTTGTTTTAAGTCCCTATAAAATGTAAAGTCGTGTATACCTTTAGAATTTTTGAATGATATTTTGCATACACCTTAAAGATATTAAAAATATCTCCCTCACAAAAAATAAACTCAAAATTTGATTTCTAGGTTAGTATTTCCTTTAATTTGTTTATCGAATCTTTTGCACTTAAAAAATTTAGATTTAATTTATGTGTTGTTAAAAAATTCAAAGTTTTTATGGAAGTGATGTTTATAATGTCCTCAACATGTATGCAAAACATCACTCAAAAATTCAATCGATATACACTAGTTGGCATTTATAGGGACTAAAAATGAAATTTTGAAATTTTATAGGGACTAAAAGTCGATGAAAAATTTTATAGGGACTAAAAACAAAATTGTGAAATTTTGTAGGGACTAAAAACATATTTAACCGATAAAAATAAAATAGTTTTTTCTTCACCCTTCTCTCTATTTGTTTATTATCTTCGTATACTCTCATCTAGATATGGCTTTTTTTATTTCTTTAGCTGTAGCGACTTCTTTAAATTGTTTTAGTTTTTAAATAAATGTTATCATTCTCTTCTAATTAGGTGATGTATACCGTGTAAAAAGTGTCGTCAATATTTTGATTAAAAGATTTAATTATTGAGATGCAGGGAACATATTTATATTTATATGAATGTCATTTATCAATATCTTTCCCCTATTGAAGCATACATACTTCTTTTTTTATTACAAAAAAGTTTAGGTGAGTTGGGTTTCGGAGGCTCACCCAGGCTAGGGCAAGGTCTCAGGGTTCTTTAAGCGCTTACAGAGATACTTATAGATCACCTTTTTCAAAAATTAGGCACTATTTCTCCTTTTTGGTTAGGGGAGGCTACTCAATTTGTTGTTATTTTGCTACTTTTACTATCAGTTTTTCGTATACATGACTCAGTTGGTATCAATTTCGTCATCTGAAATACTTCAAATTGGTGATAGGTTGAAAACTTGAAATTTATCACGTGATATAGAAATGTTGGGTAAGGAATTATTTGAAGTGAATAAGTATAGTCATTAACTTTGCTTATGCGAGTGCTCTCCATCTTTCTGTGTTATAAGTGTTTTTATGACTCATATATACCAAGTTCACATCCATTTTTATGAAAATAATACCTCATTTTAAAAATCAAAAGAGAGAGTGAACTATCTGATACAATCATATCCCGAATCATAGGTGGAGTAACTACTAACCACACCTAATCCGAATTCTTGGTAGCCCACTTAGCTAAGAAGTGGGCAAGATTATTACAATCTCTAGAAATATGGACTAAAGAAAAATTAGGAAAATGAGCTACCAACACATGCCACTCATGCACAATCTTGAATTCAAAGATAATGCTATCTTTAGGCTTTCCAGTTTGCTTTTGAAATAGTTTTGAGAAAAATACAGCAGCGCATTTATGTAACTTCTGAATTGATTCAATTGAGACAATTTTACGGTATGAGACAAAGAGGAGTTAAACAAAAGATCACTTTAAGTGACATTATTTCTAATGATAGGTATAATAACCTCATTAGGTTGACAATGATCACTTTTTTGTTTCATTACATTCCAATGGTGAAAGTTTTAGTAATTTCATTTGCTTCTATTTACATGACTTTATGTATTGAGTGTAAAAGAAAGTTATACAACATACTTGCATTATAATTATTTTCATATTGGTTGACATATATTATCAAAAACTCAACAAAATAAAAAATAATCATATATAAACATGATTTTAAGTTGATTTTAAATCTACTTTACCCATGCATTCACGGGTGCAAAATCTAGTTTTTCTCTGGAAACTAGTTCTCCCGAAGGAAAAAATTTGCCTCCAAAATTTTGTTTCTGGAAACCAAAGTATTAGACAGAGAATTAGGTTCAGATGGCAGTAGAAAATAATGGAGGTGTGGCTAGCACCTCCTCTGAATGGGTGATAGACATCAAGTCTAAGTTTCATTAAATATTTCATATTTGGGGTACTTGGTTGTTATTATTATTATTTTGTCACGGGTACTTGGTTATTATATATATAAGAAAAAAAGGCTCATTTCCATGGGTTAAGAGTTTTCTATTTCTCAAAAGAA
The DNA here is from genome assembly GCA_963573325.1 of Astragalus glycyphyllos. Classification (NCBI taxonomy): domain Eukaryota; kingdom Viridiplantae; phylum Streptophyta; class Magnoliopsida; order Fabales; family Fabaceae; genus Astragalus; species Astragalus glycyphyllos. Next base: position 3,951,739 of record OY754308.1, on the reverse strand, counting down.
TTGGAGGGTAGTCCAGTTTGGTCTCAACGAATAAGTAATAGTTCCATACTTATTCTACTCCTCCTAATGACGACACACCCCTTGACCCTGCGAAATGATCAAAATACTCTTAATGAATCAAAAAAATTCAAGTGCGTCCTTTTTTTGGCAAAAGAAGTTTTTTCTAATTCTAGAGTGAGAAATGTGACACAATAAACAACCAAATTGGATTTGAGTTAGTAAGCGAGTGAAAGTTGTTGTAAGTTGAAGCCCGAATAGCGTGCCAATCAAGGAAGGCCGTAAGTTATAGGCTTACTTGCGGTTTATTCTGGTTTGGTTCGGTTGATGAAAAAAGAAAACCGATTAGATTTGATAAATATCATTTTTTTGCAGTTTTTGGTTTGGGTTGGTTCGGTTTGCGGTTTTCTATTGGGTTGGTTAGGTTTTGAACACCCCTAAGTTTTATCCTACTAGGATGGGCCAACAACATAGAACAAAATAACATCGAGCTTTTTGATAAATATTCTCATATGGTCTTTTTTTATAATATCTTGTATGTTCAAGAAATTAGTGTTGATTTCTATTCACAAACCCATTACGTGTAGTGTCAATGTAAAGAATATATCATATTTTTTAACCAATGATCAAGCAGGAGCATGTCACATCGGCAATAAGGATAGTAATTTACATTTAGGTCAGAATGTAATTCAAGAAGGCAGTAGTGAGATCATTGGGTATGTGAATGTGGGATCACTTGAAGAAAAAGTTGTTAAAATTGGTTGCTTCTATTTTTTTCTAGTACGGTACGTTGCTTCTATTTTTTCCTAGTACAATACTAAAGTACCGTACCAAACCAAAGTGTAGGATAATTTTGGGAGCGCGTTTCAGGTGAGGATAATTTTGGAATATTTGAGGTTTGGAGGTGTGTGGTGAGTAAAAGAGGGAGTAGAATAAGTATGAGCCTGAGATTCCGCTTAGTCCAATCTGGTTCCTTAGAATAAGTAACTTGGTCCCGTGCTAGTCCATCTGTTAGATTCCGCTCAAAAAGAGGCAAATGGTTGTTGATGTGCACTGTTAAAATGCTGAGTTAGCCCTTACTTTGCATTGGTGTCCAGATGGGAGATGTACAATTTAAAATGGGCTATTTTGGCCCCTCTTTAAATGTTTAAAAGAACTTCACTTTACCATAAGAATCATAATCCCATTGTTGCATTTTCAACATGGTTTTTGGAAGGTAAAGCAGCATGGGTGAAATGATGTCGTGTCTAAAGATATGCCACACAGTCTGGCAAAGGTTAAAAAGAGGTACGAGGTTACATGCAACAAATATGAATATGGAGAAACTGGACATTATAAAAAAAATTTGTAAGTGGCCTACTTAACAGAGATACAAACCAAGGAAACTAAGGAATAGAAAATCCAAGAAAGCATCAACTAAAGAATAGACTTCCACATAGGTCATTCAGTGTGGTTAGCTACTTTACCTTCTAGAAAGGATTTCGGGGATGCAATAATGGGGTTAGGGTTCTTATGATGAATAAGATGAAATTCTTTTAAATCTTAAATAAAGGACCAAAATGGCCCAAAAATAGAGATTACAATGGCATTTTTTAAATATACATCACCCATCTGGACTCCTAGGTAGAGTAACGATCAACTTAAGATATTAACAATATATGTCAATAACCAAATGCCTCTTTTTGAATGGAATCTAACTGAGAGGCTAACATGTCCTTTGTTTATAAATGTCAGAAACTAAGTTTGGTATTGTTTATTTTTAGGGATCAAATTGGACATCGAAATTTTTATCAACGACTAAAATGAATATTCATTAAATAAATTATACAAAACCGTACGTTAATAAAATGTTATTTTAAATTAGACCAAAATAAGTACATATATTCAAAATACTTACATGACCTATCTCAATTTTGTCATGCTTTAATACGCACATGTGACATTTTGGTTAGATTAGAAGGAATGTTGTTGGGGATGCTACACGTTTGTCATGTAAAAGATAGGATCGTACATGCATAGATCGAATCCATAGGAGAGGTATTGAGCATAAGAATACTCATGAGGTAAAAGAGGTAAAAACTCTTCATAAGGAATCATATTGAAAAAAGATGGTAATTGTGAATACAATGAGCTCTATATATAGAGCTCTAGGAAATACTAACAAACAAATTACCAATTAGTCCCTAAGAGAATGTAACACCTCCTAAGTCACTATTATTTTTAATAGCCTCCCTCAAGCTGATATTGGGATCACCAAATCAGCTTGAAATACAGGAGTTATTCCAAGCACTAAAAAATGAAACACTGAACAAACTCTAGCAAACACAAACAGCAATTGAACCCATTCCAAATTTGCTTTCCATGGTGGATACTCTTTGGCCCAAAGCATCTTTAGAGAATGAACATCAGCCCAATTCACAAGAATAACCCAAACATTCCCAGGTCCAACAAAGGAAGGCCTAAAGTGATATGGCCCAAAGTTCTGGCCCAAAACATGACCCGAAAACCAAGGGATGCAAAGCGCAAGACCCAGAAACGGATCAGAAGCTTCTCGACGGAGGAGGAGCTCCCATGGAGGTTCCGGCGAGCAAACCAAGCTCCCCTGATCAACCAACAACAACCAGTCTTCCTCCCTCATTTTCCACGGTAATGAAAACCAGCAGCACAAACCAGAACCATCTGAAAAACGATGAACGTGCAACTCGCACAAAATCAAACGATGGATTGCACCTGGATCGAAGATGATATTATGATTTTCTGAGCGCTTTGGAGAGATCAGATCCTTACTCAACAGAAACAAAACCAGAACACAGATTGACAAAGATGAAAGTGCTGTTGTGAAATCATTCACCTCGTTGTCGAAATCGTCGACGTACAACGGCGTCGGAGCCAAATGGTTCGCAATTAGAGTTGACTTCCTAGTGAATTTGTGCTCAACCGTATTCTCCGGCGGCGACATGGTGGTTGCCCAACCAAACAGATCTTGTTCTATGAAAACGAAATGAAACCATGTGAGACGGACTGAAATTGATGTGTATCTTGAAGCGGAGTTGTCGTTGAAGGAAGTTAAGAAGGAGAATTCGGAAAACAATGTATGCCTCTCTAACTGATTTTCTGGATCTGGATCTGTTGGCTTTCCGGTAGCTGCAAAGATGAAATCGACTATGTGAATAGAGGATTTTTCCCGTTCGATTATCATATGCTTGTTTACGATTTCTTTTGCGGAAATGCTCCTTTCATCTTGTGTCCAGTTCTTACGATCAGAGAAATTAGAGTCATAACCAATTTCAATTTCCTCTGTGGTGCTGGATTCAAGATCCAGAGACTTTGACGCATCATCGCTCTTGAAAAAACTTCCATAATCAGTGTTTTGTTTGACGGCAGCAACAGGACATGTGACTTCTCCGATTTTGATTGTAGATTCATCAAAATTTGGTTCGATTGTAAGGAACGGTGCTGCTGTAATCATATTAAGATCTGAATCTTGACCAAAATTACCGAACACGATATTGAGATCATCGTCTTCTTGCTGGATCATCGAGGCACCTTCATCTTCAAGATCTTGAAACAACCACGGTGGGACATTGAAATCGAAATCTTCATCGATGATCGAATCGGAGTCGGAAATGGAAGCGTAATCCTCATCTCTAGGGTATCACTCTGATACCATGTTGAGAATCATAGGATCGTACATGCATAGATCGAATCCATAGGAGAGGTATTGAGCATAAGAATACTCATGAGGTAAAAGAGGTAAAAACTCTTCATAAGGAATCATATTGAAAAAAGATGGTAATTGTGAATACAATGTGCTCTATATATAGAGCTCTAGGAAATACTAACTAACAAACAAATTACCAATTAGTCCCTAAGAGAATGTAACACCTCCTATGTCACTATTATTTTTAATAAAAGACAAAAAGAGACTTCGCATCATAGTACGTAAATGTACGAGATGTTTGGCATATGTGCTGCTCCAGTGGCGTTAATCTCTCTAGCGCATATTTTAATCCATTCACGTGACTGCAACATACTGTGCAGAATTTGGGAATATTGTGAGTCGTAGTGATCTGGAGTGGTTGTGTGTAAGAAACCTGTTGGTGTTTGAGTGGGTTGAAACCTCAATGTACGCCGATGCTGTGCAAGTCACGACATTGTGTGGCTGTTCTCGTCGTCAATGCGTGGAATTAATGTCACGAGACCAGAGAAAATGGTTGTTTTGCGTTTTACTCTGAACGGTTGAGTGGCTCTGAATGTTGATGGTAGTACTTTAACAAACCATAGTGTTGCGGGTTTTGGGGGCCTCATTATAGATGACATGGGTAATTTTCTTAAGATTTTTTCTGTCTCTCTAAGATGGTCCAACATTTTCCACGCAGAGTTAATGGCGTTGGTCTATCCTACTGCTGAGACTTGGGTTATAAGAAGATTGTGTGCTACGCAAACTCTTTACATATAATTAAACATTGAGTAATGCTATTTAGTACGATACGAATCGTACGAAATAGCCTACACTTAGAAAACACAGAGGCCCATGGTCGTATTTGTTTATGAGAAACACATTATCATATCTTTCTTATCGTACTAATACTCATTACTCTTAAACATTTAATGGAGGCTAATTCTTCTTATCACAAGTATGGGAACAAAATTGTGGTAATTGTCAGTTTCTCCAAAGAAGTTGAGAAGTAGAGGTTCGTCATGTCTTCCGAGAGGCAAATTTTTGTTCAGACTTTTTAGCCAAGTTGAAGCAAAATTGTAGCTTACCTTTTGTTTTTGTTGATTCTTCTTCTTCGGGAATGACTCGGCGCCTCAATGCTATCCATATGAGTTTCGTTTGTTAGGCCCTAACTTTTTTCTTTTTCTCAACCGCAACAAAAGAATACTTACATAATAATTACAAGATAAATATGTATCTAAAAAATAACACAATTCGATCATTAGAGGGTACTGCATCAATCATGACCTTTACTGATGTGGTTCCATAAATTGGAAAACAAGAATGCAAATCGATTTCATGATTATTCCCTCAATTCATGCAAAAATCATGAACACTAAAGAAAAACTTACTTGAAGAAATAGAAAATGTGGATAAGAAAGAGTTCACAACGGGGAATCGTCACACCTTGAGAAGGTGATACGATTCTATCGCCACTAGAGCTTTCCCCAAGGCTCTAGATAAGATTTGGTGAGGTTCACACAGGAACCCATGAGACGACTCACACTCTCACAAGCTCACAATTGAGTGAAATTCAAATTATGATTTAAAGTTTTTTTTTCATCATGAAAGTAATGTCCTATATAGAATTTCTAATGGATATCCTATGACTAAAGCCCAAATTGGCCCTAACAATCAAAAAGGTCTGCTAAAGGTCCATTATTACATTTAAAACCTAGTGACATGGATCTAGAACCAAAATTGCCCCAATTGGTCCCTAAGTTGAACGAGAAGATACTAAAGTCCTTTCAATATTATTATGAATGATTAAGGATGAAAATTAACTACTAAAATCAGTGACTTGAAATTATCTCTATTTTTCTTCTTGTTATCTGTTCTTGGTCCTCATCATTTCCTCTACTTTAGAAGAAATTTAACCTAGAATTTAGCTCTACCATAGCCTATATGAAAAAATCACATGTCAATGTCATGAAAAACATTATCCTTCTAGCGGGATTAAGTAGAAATTGAGAGAAATCACTAAATAGAATAAGTAGATGACTTATCATTCCCTTTTGTACAAATGAGATGCTAAAATATTCATAATTAAAGAACCTATCATTTAACTGCACATTCAACCATTTGATGCCAACATCAAGATCATTTGTGCTAACATTTTTTTGATAAGAAGGTAATTGTTCAAGTTAGGACACAATCTATTATTTCCAACATGCATCTCAAAATTGCTATGAACCAAGAAAGCATCAAAATATTACTTATCCAAAAAATTTCATCATATGCGTCGTTCACAAAAAAAGAACAATCAAGATAGGGAGAACAAAGCTTTTCAACAAGCATATTTTCAAGTGTAAACGAAATAGGAGTAGAGTTCCAACTTTGGCAACTCATCACAAATTTCCAAATAATGAGATACTTCACTAGAGTATCCTCATTCTCATGAGCATAGATGGATTGGAAAATATCCTCTTTTGCAAGATCGTCTTTAATCACCTTCAAAGAGAAATCAACAAAACTAGAGAGAATGTTAGCATCAATGGTCAACTTAACAATCAAATTCATTAGAAAATTAAGCATGGATGGCCATTCCAACATTGTTCCAAGTTCTTTCCTACTTCAAATTTTTCTATCCTCTTTAGGAGCCCCCCTTCTCTTTCTTTTTAGATGCACACTCAAGTTTTTCTTCACTCTCTTTTCTTATCTTCTCCTTTACTTTTAAGGCTAACTTTTCTACTCTTCTTTCCTCCTTTTTCCTATTGCTTTCATAGGGATACTTCACATATTCACGATCCATCACAAAATCTCGGACATATTCATACTCGATTTTTTCCCCTCTTTATCCCCTTTCATACTTCCTTTCACTCTCCTCATTCATTCTATTCCTCCTATCTTAACAAGTGGATTGATTTTCCTCCTCTTCCTCATACTCCCAAATTGGAGATGTTTTTCTAGGTCTTATCATTTCCACCAAATCAATTATTTGCTCTAGCTTCTCATTCACCCTCCTGATAGGCCCATACTTCGTACAACCCCCACTACCCAGCAAACATACCCAAAATTTAAACATTCCCAAACTAGTTCGGAGGATAGAGTCCAAACCAGTTCGGTACTTGCAGATCGAGTATACAAAAAAATGTGGTTCGGTGCATAACTACCAAACCAGTTCGATAATTACAACCCGAACCATTCATGGGGTGTCTGATATTATCACTGGGTTTGGCAAATAATTACCGAACTGGTTCAGAGCATAAGGTCTGAACCTACCTGTAACTTGACAGAATTTAAAGCTTCTAGATAGAAACTTCAATAGCCAAAAATAGTCCAAAAATAGTGTAAATCCACCATTTAAATTTAGGTACTAACAATAAATTAAGTGAACTTAAGATCAAATAAAATAAAAGGATAAGTGGTCTTGTCTTAATTCATAACAAAGCTAGAAATTCAAAAACATATTCAAATAAACATCAATTTGCTGGGGGCACTGGGAAACCTTTCTTCAAAACTATTTGTACAAAGTGGTCCTCTGTGAAACATATGTTGAACACGAGTGCATTCTTGATAGGTGCAACTTGAAATGGGAAAACTGTGTAGGATGCTTTACGAGACCAGCAAACAAACACGACCTTGTATTTATTTGCAATCAAATAAGAACATTCTGGGATAGTCATCCAATTCTCCACTGCATCCCTATGATGTTGCATCAAAGACTTCATAACATAAGTGACTTTGCCGATCCCAAGAAAAAACTTACAGTGTAATTCGAAGTCTCACTGAACCTCTTCCATTAAATCATTCCTCAAGCATCCTCACCCCTTCCAAGTAGTGCAACAATGCGCCGAACTCCGTAGTTACTGTCACCTTCCACATTCACTATATCCTCAACAAAACGATGCATGACATCGGACATAGAACTAATGTATCTATTGTATGCATATGAACGAGCGATTTCAGGGGTAGGGTTTAGGGTAAGGCCTTGAATATGGGTTAGTGCCAGAGTGGTACATGTAAATTGTGTGGGATTGAAACTTGTAGATTGGGTTGGTTTAGCGATTGGGGATGGAGTAGGAGTGAAATCTGTAAGTTAGTTTGCCTTTTTTGGTAACAACGGGGTACGAGTTCCACTTCTAGTTTGTTTTTGTTTAGGTAACTAAAGTGTATTTGGGGTGGAACTTCTTCTCTGTGCTGGAGTTGAGGATTTTGATATTGGTGGAGTAGGCCATTTGCAAGATTGAGCAGCAGCAGATGTGCTATCTTGCCGTGAGTCAAAAATCTCATCTACACGTTCCCACCATGATGGGTCCCGCTTTGTTGACAACTCATCTTTCTTCTTCTTTCCCTTTCCCTTTTTAGGTGCTCCCTTTGTAGTGATTGGTTCTGGAGGTTGACACATGGAAGTAGTGTCTGGGAGTGCCAACTCATGTTTTTTTACTTTATCATAACTCTACCAGCGTGATCAGCGGCATCAAACCTTTGTTGTATAACTTCAAATTCAATCTTCAGATTCAACTCATCATTTGGGATTTCAGAAGAACTGTCATGATGGGAAACCTTGAAATTAAGTCTCTTCCAGTGAGGATGAATTATTTCTAATGGAAACGGAGTGAGGTTCACCATGTAACTACAAAATATGTATGATTTTCATTACAACCATAATCTAGAATGAGATATAGAAAACTAAAAGAGTCAGTTAAAACTTTTACCTAGCAAGCTCACATCCACACGGTAGACCATTTGTCGTTCTGATCACGCATCCACATTCAGAAGAATCAATACCAATCATGCTACGCTTCAACTCTTTGGAAATATAGTCCATCGCGTTGGAAACAACTAAACCATTTAGGTTGTCATATATTCTGCTCCAATGGTGAAATTTGACTCTGGTGAGGCTATGTTCGAAATCCCGCTTAAGTTCACTATGTTGTACCTTAAGAATGCTAGTAGTCGAATCCCATCACTTACACAAATCACCCCTTTGCAAAAGTTTCTTTAAAGATGAGTGCGCCGGCTCTACTCGGTTGGTGGTAGTGTTACCCAGGTGCATATGACGGTTTATCCACGCATCTACCAATTTCTCTTTATAAGGGGGTGGTCCACTGCTTCTTTACATGGGTAATGAAGTTGTCAAATGGTTGACTTATACTCTCAAACTGCTCCAAAGCCAACTCATAAACATCATTCGTCTTCGCATGGAAAACTTTTTGAAATGCTTCCATCACTTCGCCAACTCTGTCCATCGAACGCTCTTTCTCATTCGCAACCACGGGATGGATGTACACCCTAGCTTTGGCCCTGACGTTTTTTTATGTGAAATTGGCACAACAAGTTTGTGGTACCTGGAAAAATGCACGCCAGAGCATTCATAATACCCGTGTCACAGTCAGTAAGTATGACCTTGGGCAAATCTTACGGTCTTCTAAATAATCCCCTAAGTTTTTCAAGAACCCATGCAAAATTATCCTTCTTCTCCCAATTGACACAAGCAAATGCAACGGAGAAATTCAGCTCGGTTGATGTGACACCGACAATCTCAATCAATGGATATCTATACTGGTTGGTCTTGTACGTGGAATCAATCAGCAATACAATGGGAAATGTATTCAGAAGCTCAATCGAGTCTAGATGGGCCAAAACATGTCTTTGACGATCGAAGTCCCATGTTCGACTCTGTGCCAATACACATAATTATCACACTCCAAATAAGTCATCAACTGTTGGAGCTCAGTCCTACCCTGATGTAAATTCGTCGTAACCTTGAACGTGCATTGTGTATTTGTTTGATATTCAAGTGGTTGTCTATAGGGTACATAGTCTTTAGTTCGGCCAGGATTCGATTTGGTGGAATCAAGTTCTTAGTCATTCTAGTTTTCACGTCCTTCTGTTCCACCGTTAATATGGAATTGAATGGATGACCTTCACCATAAGACATTAATGTGTGGTTATGTATTCCACACATTACGGTCAATATCCATCCACCACGTTTTTTGATGAACTTTCCTTTTAGCCCAAACTTGCAACAACATTTTCTACTCCCGGTGGGAACCAAATGAGCATACTTGTATTTTTCCGCCTTTTCACAAACCAATACACAATATTCTTTCCCTGACCTTCGTCCGTTGTTAGATCGGGATATGACAATCACCATCCCAAGAGTCCGCACAATAGAACGTACATATACGAGCAAGTCATCACGAGTAGCAAAGACTTGATTGATTTGGAATGAACTCGTATGATCCACAACCATTAAATCTTCTTGGAAACCATTTTCAGCCATTTTAGGAGCTAAAAAAGTGAAAAAAATCAAACATAGATGTTAAAAACAGAATTAGTGCAAAATCTATTAAACATAACGGTTCAGGGCTTTGCAATCGAACCAGGTCGGACCTAAAAGTTTGAACCGGTTTGGAACTTCCACGCCGAACCACCCCTAAATAAACATCCCCTTAACAGGTTTGGACCTTAAAGTTCCAAACCGGTTCGGACTTTTAGGTCCGAACTGAGCACGATTTCAGAAAAATAAACCAAGAAATGAAGCAAATTGTGTGAAAATAAATGAAAAGTATGAAACGATAGACTACATATCGTAATATAGTTGACAATGGGAGGTTGATTTGAGCAAAATAGGTGAGAGAGGTAAGAGGGTGTGGAGTGAGAGTGATGAGAGATTTAGGGGTTTAGGAGATAGGGTGTGTCGGTGGAGAGGTGAAGAAGAAAGAAGAAGGATAAGGTTGGGGTTTCAAAATATTGGTAGGGGTATTTGCGTCTTTTCATAAGGGGAGCGGGTTTTCTATATAAAATAGAACAAAATTTTATTAATCTATTAGCTTTTTTGTTATTTACAAAAAACATACATCACTTAAAGATTATAGGTTTTTGTAAAAAAAATTGTAAAATAGGCTTCTAAACAGGCTATCAGGCCTTGTCAGGCTTTCACAAAGGCCAGGCCAGGCCTAAAAATTGGGCCTATGATAGGCCACAGGCCAGGCTCAGGCCTAACGCTTTCAACGCAGGCCAGACCCAGGCCAAGCAAAGTCTAGCTCGGCCCAGCCTATTCCCACCCCTAGGTAGCGTTGTCCATCTCATGCCACCAAGGTAATGGGATGGCCACTACTTCCGGTACGAGCCAATGACTACCTGCTACATTCTCCATGCATGCCATCTAGACGAACGCGTCTTGGTCCGTAAGGCGGCGCATATGGTACAGGTGTTCCCTTCAATGCTACCTGTGCTCCTCGGGTGTCAATTGCACTCCTCGGGTAGCCCTTCTCATTTGTTAGAAGTTTTCCTGGTTTGTGATCTGGACACCCTCATTACAAGTTATTTACTTGATATTTTTGGTATCTCCCAATTATCTAAACCTTGTTTGATATCTTCAAAACAGATTTCTTCCTTGAAGACTATATTTGAAAAAGATTGAGGTTGGCTTTCATTCAGTGAAAAGGATGAAGATTGTGAGGACTTCAAATAAAACGGGATGAAAAAAAGATCATAACAAAGTTATGGACAGTTTTCTTCACCCATTAGTATCTTCATCACGACTTTGGTTATTAAACTTGAATTAGCAATTATTGTATAATTAACTCTTTTAGAAGTAATAATATATGATTATTCAAGATCTAACTAAAGCTGTGTCTTAAATATTATTTTTAACCTAGGACTTTAAAGTTTCTTCTAGATCTAACAATTTATGTTATACCATGATTTTATTCGTTAGATTAATGTAATCTGTTTAATTAAATGTTTTCTTTTCTTAAAGGATTAGAGATTAGAATTACAATTTCCAATTAGGTTTGTTTAATCAATTAATGCGCCAATTGCTATCAAGCTAATTATATATAAAGCGAAAGGGATAAATACACATTAAAAATAGAATTTTAAAATAATTAGAATTAAATAATTATAATAGTCTTAGTAATAAACTATTATATAAATCCAAACAAACAAGATATATAACATTAAAAACAAAATATAAAAAGAAAAGAACCTAAAACTAAAAAAACATAAATAATAAAGAGTACAAAAGAAGAGAGAAGGTACAAGGTGCATGACCCTCTGTTTAAAACAAATAAGTGTTGTTCTTCTTTTGTTGTAAAATTGAACAAGGTGCATGGCCCTCTTTGTTGTTCTTCATCTGGTATGGGACAAAACCCCTTTTCTCTTTCTTTTTTTGCTTTTTCCCCAATTGGTTCTAACCATGTTGCTTTGCTGGCACTCCAGCTGCATCTTCGGCAGCTCAACCACAACTTGTCTCCCATGGGTTTGTGATCACTGCTTAGAACGCACACATACACCACAAAATATGCTTATAGCATATGGGTGTTGTAGCATGAGGTCTGTGTCTTTCAAACTCTTTTCTTTATGATTTCACTAAAAACACTTATGTCTAAGCTCTAATTAAGTTCGCCCTGACTATTAAGCATGAAAAAATCACCCCTTGGGTTTTGTTCTCCTATGCATAGGTTTGAACAAGATTTATCAAAGTGTCATTTAACAAATACTATCCGTTTTAATCATTGAATTCAACATGCAAACCTTTCAATATTTATATGCATGTGCGTTTTCTATGTTGATCACTCCTAAAATAAGCTTGGAAATATGAAATACACAAAGACTAAAAATACTAAAACACTTACTTCAACATTTAAACCATTACAACGATGTTACATAGCTAAGCCATTTCAACTAAAAAGTATTTAGTTCATAATGAGCAACAAAAACATGAAAGAAAGCTTAGATGCTAGATCAAGTTCTATAATACTGAAACTACAAAGGGGTAGAAATACTAAAAAGGGAATATACTGTCAAATCTCCAAATGTGATGAGCTAAATAGATGAAAATAGCTTCCACTAAACATCAACACTCCAAGAAAGACAGCTTCGGTAATGATGCAACACCACTCTCAGCACAATTGTACAGAATTCCCTTCTATTATGAAAATGGAGGTTGGAAATGAAAATGCTTCCAAAAATACTAGGTTGTATCTCTCCTCCACCTTCCATCCTGCTAAAAGAGGAGATAGTACAACTACTATATATAGTCCTAGGTTTGAGTGGTGCAAGAAAACCCTAAAAATGCACTTTCTTAGATTCCTTAGCAAAAAGGAATACACACACAAATAGTATTGGTCCCAGCAACACCTCGTTCTGATATTTGCTGAAGCGTAGCAGGCAGTGTAATTAGCATTGAAATTGTCCCAACATTTCTCTCTCATCGGTCGCAGAAATCATATGTTATAGCACCTGATTACTGCAGCAACTAAAACACATTAAAACAAAATGAGAGCGCCAAAGTGCTAAATTAGTTCAAGCCTGTTTTTGTCTGTAGCTAACAACAAACAACTGGTTTTAATCAATTAATGAAACAATTACTCTTGAACAATCAATGATTTAAGCTGTTAAGATATAAATAACTTATAAATAAGAGTTTCCAATACACTGGTAATATCACATCAAATTAATGTATAATTTCTCTTTTTGTCAACATCCTTACATTTTATTTAGAGGGAACTAAAACTAGAATAGAACTAATGGGTTTCTTCTCAAGTTTTAATTAGTTGCATTTAGTTTCTAATTTTTTTATAAGCAAAAATTATATTAAAGGGAATACAAACGGGCACCCCAACCGTTACATAAGGGGCCTCATTGGGCTAAAAACCCTTGATAAAAAGACCCAAGGAGGAAAGAGTACCCCAAGAAGAATGAGACAAAAGTCCAAATTACACTGAATTCATACAAATAAGAGGATTTCCCACCAATCAGACATCTTTAAAGTTGAATTGCGGCCTTCAATGCTAATGAACCAGCTCCATGATATAGTTTTGACATGATTGTCAACCACTTGAGAATTGAAGACTTGATCCCTGTAGAGAAGAGAATAGGGTTCCGATGGACCCAAAGACACCACGTGACTGCCATCCAAATTAAATACTTCAATCCAGGGTTATCAAAATCGGACCGGACTTGCCGGTTCGACCGGATTCCGGTGCCTCCACCGTACCAGTCTAGGTGTTGAAACGGTTCTGTATTCGAACCGATTGAGCGGGCCGGCTCAATAAGAAAACCGGTGGTCCGGCCGGTCCGACTGGGTTTTGCATATTTTGTAAAATAACTTTTTTATGATTTAAAAATGTCAAAGGGGGTCTCAAACCCAGGGTCAATTGGTGAACAACAACTTGAACTACCACAAGATATTTGTTGTTAATGTCTTCCTTTCATATATTATATAACATATTTCACGCTTATTTGTTAACACTTCATCTATTTATTAATAAATTATCACGCTTATCTGTGGCTACAAATTTCATCTACAAATTTTATATTAGCCTTTACACTGATATATTTTTAGGCTCAAATATATGTTATCCCCCTGTAAATATACCTATTATCCATTTACCCCCTGTAAAAATAAAACTCTTAAAAAAAGACCTGCAAATAATAATTGTTTCTAGTTACCCCCCTGTAGGGGGGTAACCGTAAACGGTTAATTTATACCTATTATACACTTAACACTTTCAACATAATCTAACAGCAGGGGGTAATCGTAAACAGTTTATATTTGCAATGTCATTTTTAAGGGTTTTATTTTTACAGGGGTAATCGTAAACAGTTTATATTTGTAAATGGATAATGGGTATATTTGCAAGGGGTAACATATATTTAAGTCATATTTTTATTAGTAAATGTATACAAGACAATATATTTAAAATTTTGCAGATATTTTATTTATTATTAAATTTAAATATTTTACTTAATTACAATTATAAATACAAATACTTTTTTAGTATATATTATAACTTTTGAATTTATTTAATATAGACCGGCCCATGCGGTCTGACCAAAGACCCGACGGCCCGACCAAAGACCCGGTGCCTTGACCGGCTCGATGACCGGTCCGGTTCTGATAACATTGCTTCAACCTCCCAGCCTTCTTGCAATCCAAGCTAAGGTCATGGGCCATAAAATGCTCAACTCCAACAAGAGAATCCATAACCGCAATGCCCATCCAATTCTGAATAGAAATCCAAACATATCAAGAGCACCTACATAGAAAAAATAAGTGAAGAATAGACTCATCCTGCTCAAAACAAAAAGGACAACATGACCCGTGAGGGTTCTTAATGATGCCCTTAGAAAGAAGAGCATCACGAGTTGGAAGCTTTCCCAACAACAACCTCCAACCAAAAACCCCCACCTTAGTGGGAATCAAAACCTGCCACATGTCATCTAAAGCGCTTTGAGTGTCGTTATTCAACCTGGCATGATGCAACAGATTCAACAAAAGAGCATAACAAGATTTAACCGTAAACGCATGGAAATTTATCAAGCCTCCACTGCCATCAATGTTGCTCAGAATCGTCAGGATGGATAGAATTTAATGTTACCAAAAGCAGGTCAATATCAGCCCTCTCATCCGCAGATAAAGCACGATCCCAAACAAGATTCCACCGCCAAGAGTTATCAATCAAACTTCCGTGCTCCCTGATACAACCGTTTTTAAACTTTGCCAGATTGAAGAGATTACGAAACAAGTCCTTAAAAGTCTCAATACTAGCCCACTTGTGTAACCAAAAGGAAATCAAATTCCCCATACCCATCACCTCCCTAAGCGCAGAAACAAAGGTTCCCTGCCACGAAGGTATGACATCTTCCAGAAGTAATAAGTCTCTCCACCATAAAGAATCCTTAGTGCCGCCTGTAGAAGATATATAAAACCCCATAAAACAAACCTCAAATCGCCATAATGATGAGTTATAAGCTGCCGCCAACTAACATTAAAATAATTTATGCACCTCCATTTCTACTTTCTCAAAAGAGCCAATTTGAAAGCTTCCAAATTTTTTACCCCCAAACCACCATCCTTTTTAGGTCTACACACTTTATCCCAAGACACCCAATAAACAGGACGAACCTCTCTATTAGCCCCCCACAAGAAGTCCCTCTGAATCTTAACAAGCTCATGGATAACAATCTTGGGAACCTTAAAAAAAGAGAACATATAAAGTGGAATACTATTGAGAACATAATTTACTAGAGTCACTCTGCTCCCAATAGATAAAAAACGCCCTCTCCACGATGTAAGTCTCTTTCTCACCTTATCAATGATCGGAGCCAAAGTATGTCTTCTTCTAGGATTTGCTCCACCGGAATAACCAAAAATTTAAAAGGAATAACGACAGTGCTGCATGACAAGAAAGTAGCACCCGCTTCTAGAAAATCATCATTCAGTTAAGGCTAGCTCGAAGACCTTAAAACCTTACCGTTAATATACCTTGCTTACTTAAACTCCAAACTGAAGTTTGGTTGAATCTTTTAAAGTTTCAGTTTGATTTACCAATTGGTGATTATTATTTGATTCAAATATCTTGGTTAAGCACCTTGGTTTTCCAGTCACCTAGTCGGTTTCCAAATTATGGTTGGAATTGTATCATTTTTTAGAGAAAATATTTTTATATACTCAACTTTTTTGACATATACAACACTTGGTTAGCAACTTTATATTTATATACTCAAACTTTATATTTTACAAAGCCGTGACTTTTCTTTCTTTTAAATAAATATTTTATATTTTACAACACTTGCAAGATTCATTATTTTAAATAAATATTTAATAAAATTAAAGTAAATGCTTTTTAATAAAAGAAATGAAGTGGCATGCCTACAAGGCTTAGTCAATTGTCGTGTCAATTAAAATATAGACACATCATCAACATCTTAGGGTTTGAAATTCCAATTTGGTCAACGCACAGTTTTGTAAAATAGATGGACCAAAATTGCCCAAAATAAAATAGGGGGATCAAAATTGCACAATGATCAAAATAGGAGGACCAAAAGTGCATTTAAGCACATATTCAAAATTATTATTAATACAATTTAGTAGGTGTTAATTGTATCACGAGTTGTATTCATAAACTATGTCCAAACCATTACAAACATGGTTAATAGTATAAATTCATAGTAAATTTAATCTACTTGATATTTAATGTGTCACCTAAGCCAAATTTCTAATATTTAAATAACACAGATGTTTCTAACAATTGCATTTACCATTACAGGCTAAGCCAAATCTGGATCTTCATAGTGCAAAGCAAAAAGATCTGGAAACTGCTATTAATGACAATGAGGCTTTTACATTTGGTTTGAAGAAAAAGCACAATACCAAGGAACAGGCAAAGAGAACTCACATGATTGGTAATAGCACGAAAACATCTTTGTCATTGAAGAAATGTGGAAATTGTGTAAAGGAAAAGAAATGCATTAGGGAAAAAGAATGTTACTTTATGCCGTGAAGTTTGTCAAATTTGTACTTTCTCACTAGTTGTGGTGGAAACGCATAAATAGGGAAAGTAACCATAATGTTCAGTTTTTATTTATGGAACTATTGGAAGTAATTTAATAGATAGAAACTTACTTTTTATAAATTGTGTTATGATTAGTTTTTTGCATTTATAATTATTTTCTTTTAGTGAATGAATTTGCTACTACTACGTCCTCTTTCACAACAATTTTTTTGGATGTCGACATCATTTACAAAAAACACCAATTTTAAACATTTAATCTCCGTCAAAAAAAAACATTTAATCAATAAATCATATCGCAAAAATGTAATTTTTTCAAAAAATATAAAACTAATTGGCTTAATTTGTACTACCTTCAGTCCACTTTATAAGAGACAATACAGTTTTTGGTTCATTGAATAACTGATGTATTGTCTCTTATAAAGTGAACCGGAGGTAGTATAAAATAATCATAAAAGATAAGTAGAAAAACATGGTAGTATTTATTTACAATTTTAAACATTTTTTTGGTAGGGTAACAATTTTAAACATTTAATAGTAGTATAAATGTATGTGTATCCATCATTACTTTTTTAAAGTCATTAATGTTTTTTGTTTTTACTAAAAAACTACATAGTATAATTTATATACACAATAGATGTATAAGTGTTTTACACTATCTACCAATTACAAATTGAAACGTCATTAAAAAAAGTAAGTCAATTAATAACAATTCCATGAATTGTTAATTGTTGTGGTTGTAAAAGCCTATACACTGTATGTGTACATAAATTAAACTCAAAACAATAGACATTTTAAAAATTTACACACACACACACACTCTCTCTCTCTCTCTCTCTCTATATATATATATATATATATATAGTCTATATAAATGCTTCTCACCTTCTCTCTCTTATATCGCCGTCCAGATCTCCTTCTGTAGATTGTGCATATCATCTTTCTTCAAGTTTCAGCATTTTTCGATGGAGTTCAAATATCGTGCGATCAACAAAAACACTACAACGACATCGTCTCCTCTTTCCTCAGTCACCACTGTTCCTGAGCGAACACTGCCAGGTGAGAAATCCAAATCTATAACCTGTTTGTCTTAATCACACGCTTTTCGCATAAAGAAGCAACCATTTTTTATATAATAAAAATTGTAGAGTGATGTTGAGGATAACGCTCCCTTCTGAGGTTGGGAAAACCTCTCGTTCTTTGAGCACTTATGGGGGAATTAAATTTACCTCATCTCAAGGGACTAGCGGAGACATGAACTGCAGCCCGTTGGATCAAACTCTGTCAAGCTCCGCTAGTTCAATCCCCAAGAATTACCATTTTTTTTACTGACTTATATTATTATTACGCAAAAACATATTTTTTGGTTTTTTATCTTTATTTTAGGTTTTAATTTGGTCCCTTTTTATTTTTAGTTCTGAATTGGTCCCTTGTATTGCATAATTATAAATATAGGAATGCGGTCCTCATTTATTTATTTTAGCAACTTATTTTCTCTTTGTAAAATTATCCCAAAATGATCTCTTTTTCTAGGCAATATTACACCAGATGTCCTTTAAGTTATTTATTTGTAACAATTTGGTCATTTATATTTTTTTGTGCCAACTTAGTCCTTTAAGTTAGATAACATCTTCACCGCTACCCTTTTTCATTTTCCGTTCCAAATAATCCTAGTTGGCATTAACGGTGCTAATGTGGCTGTGACAGAGCCAATTGTCTTTTGTCTTGTAACAATTTGGACCTTTAAAACTACTGTCATGTAACAATTTGGTCCTTAAAAAATATTTAAAACAGAAACATCTTCTTTCTCACTCCTTCACTTTCCTTCACTGCATTGAACCTCTTCATCTTCCAAAACCCAGAATCTTCTTCTTCAACACCACCCGCTTCATTAAGGGTTTTCGCGGGTTTGGGTTGAATTTGACCAAATCTGATACCCGATCCCGATCGATTGTCCTTGGGTTGGGTTAAATGTCCAACTCGTACTTTTAACATTAAAACCAAACCGAACCAACCCGGTTAACAATGGGTTGGGTTGGGTTCGCGGGTCATCTAAAAAAATAACTTTTTTTACACCTAAAAAAATGGACAGATTCATCACATTTGTGGTACTTAAGTATTTAAAAACATATTCCAAAACACATCATTTATGCTAAAAAATTCATCTATAATTTGAGTAAAATCCATCACCAAATACATATTAGCTTAAGCCAAAATGGACAGATTATTAGTTACAATTTGCAAACAAAACATCTCTCAAATTAGATTTAGCTTCGGTTTTCACAATAACAAAAAATATAACTGTGATAAAAAAATTGAATTTGTTTTTGTTAGGTACTTTTTTTTTTCAAAAAAAATAAGTAATGTATACTTGCCACGTCACGGGTTCAAAAGGTCAAATCCACTGCCCGATCCAAACACCTTTGGATTCGAATGGCGCGCTTGGTTAGGGTTGGATCCGAACTTGATTGGGTTGGGTTAACAAGCGGGTTGAGTTGGTTTGGATATGCGGGTTTGTGGGTTGACCTGTACCCGTGAACACCCCTACTCTTCATCTTCCCAAACCCATAATCTTCATCTTCCCCACCACCCTCTTCATCTTCTTCAACAACATTGTCTGGGCATTACAAAACTTATTCCCAAATCTTCTTCATCTTTGAAGAAAAAAATCAGATCTGAGATTAAAATAAATCCTATTATTATTTCTTCTTCTTCCCCAAAAAATAGATCTGAGATTTAAAAAAATACTAAACTAGTTGTCTTAGAGAACGATGCCTTTAGTGATAACGTTTGATTTGGGTTTTCTAGGTTTTTTGGGTTTCTGGGTTCTCTGAATTCGAAATTAATAGCTTGCTTGAGAATCTGAGGGATAATTTTTGGTTTCTTAGTTTGGATTAAAAATTGGATCTGGGAATAAAAAAATAAAAATTAGAAAGAGACGAGGGAAGAAATCGGTGAAAAAATCACAAACTAATTATTATTTCCAATTAGAAATATTTTACAACATGAACGTATGTTGGAATTAGAACTCACCGCTAACAAACCATATAAATCAGAACTCGTAGAAAGGGAAGGTTTATGCATAGTGACACACTAGGTAGATTGTAGAATCAACGAATTAAAAAACCAATCCAAGGAATATTACGTAGATTGTAAATCTGAATTAACATTGAGTCTATTCACGAATGCAGGAGTTAGACTTTTTCAGAGCACACCAGATTAGGAAAAGGAAGGAACAACGCCTTTGATTTGATTACTGCGTTTTCATTTTCTGAGTTTGCATCAAGATCTTTTTTTTTTTTGTTTTATTCTTGAGTTCGAAAATAAAGATGAAGATGATTTGTAAAAGAGACATGTCAGCTCCGTTACAGCTGAGTCATGTCAACACCGTTAATGCCAACTGGGTTTTTTTGTAAAGGAAATACTAAAAAGCGTTAACAGTGTACACATTATCTAACTTAAAGGACTAAGTTGGTACAAAAACATATTAAAGACTAAATCATTTCAAATAAATATAACTTAAAGAATCTCTGGTGTAATTTTTTTCATTTTTTTTCTAACATGGTCACCTATATTGCAAAAGCTATGTCAACGTTGTCTTCGTGCAACAATTTAAGAAGAAAGGACCATATTGATATTACTTTGCAAAATAAATAGTCATTTCGAAACAAAAAATAAAGGAAGAACTAAATTGAAAAGTAAAATAAACATAAGTGACCCAAAGTATTATTATTAATATTTTTTTTTTTATTATTATTATAATTATTATTATTATATGCTCAGGTGCCGGTGAAGCTTCAGGAATGTCGAGCGTGTTTCGAACGCCAATGGAAATGTGGCGAGAGCTAGAGAAAGAGAAAATACGACGGGAGATAATCACAGGCGAGATTGTGTGGCGAAAAGAGTTGGAGGAGGAAGTGAGGAGGGAAATGTTAATGGAGAGCCAACTGGGATTCCCGACGCAAAGGTGTTTGGTTAAACCTTTCTTTTTTCAGGATCAATTAGCTTCATGGTCAAATCCTATCAAGAACCCACTTCCAGTCAATGATGTCATTGACATGTCACAACAGGAACTACCTAAAACTGTGGCCCATGTTGAAATCGAGCCTTCTCCAAAGATTGACAAGGACAAAGTCATCATGTTGGTAAGTGTCTACTCTCAAATGTTACGTTGAAAGAATGCTAGTAACACATTTTTAACACACTCTTTTTATGATTAATTGAAATTGCGTAGGTTAGACTACATAATGTGGATCGCATTTTCAAAAATTTGAAACTAAATATTAATTTGAACCAATTATGGTTAATGTGTGTTAAAGAATGTGTTTCTAGCCTATCTTGTTATCTTGTATTAAATCCTTCCATTATGTTTCTATCCTTTCTTTTCATTTTATTTTCAAAAAGCAAAGTTACTATATTTATATTGACTGTTAGGAATACACAATAAATTTTTACAAAAGTACACCATACGTAAGAAGACCATTGCAAAGTTAATATATTAATACTAACTGTTATAGCCACCCAACACTTCCCGTGAATAGCAATCCCCACATGATGTTTAACTTTTATACTCCCTCCGTTCCTATATACTTGTCGCTTTTTGGCTTTTTACACATACCAATAAAACCAATAAATTTTGTTACTTTTGATACAATTAATTCTCTTTTACCTATAATACCCTTAATGATTTATTATCTTATTTTATCTATTTCTCTTTCTGCAATAAATACTTAAGGATATTATTGACAAAACAATAATAAATGTTGCATTGGACTTTGAAAATGACATGTAAATGGAAACAAATTTTTTCTCTAAAAGCGACAAGTAATAAGGAACGGAGGGAGTATCCTTGAGTTACACTTGGAGGGGTCAACATCATTCGTTGAAAAGGCAGTGATCTGAAATATTCCTAGTTAGGAGTCATTTCCATGAGTACATTTTAATTGAAAAAAGGTCTCTGAGATCCTATTTGAAAATATTATCCCATTTCCGGTTTCCTAGAGTGTTTGGAGGATAGCCCACAAAACCATAATCAGACACTTCCCATGAAAAGGTGGCTCTCTGTCTCACGGGTATTCCCCTCTAGAATAGGTTTACTTGAGATGAAAGTCTATTCAGAAGGAGACGTCATGTAAAAGCTAATACTTTAAGTTGTGCGCCATTTTTCCATTATTTGTCTAGGGTAAAAACACCTAGTAGCAACTGCAACACTATTTTGGGTATTAAGGGGAAATAAAGTATGTCTCGATTTGACCAGGTAAACTACTTCAATACAAGCCTCCCAAATCCAACAATGCATTCCCAAAGTGATTGTTACTATGGATAAAAGAGTGAGAAGATATCCTAAAAATCCTTCCAAAAACATTCCCACAGAAAAAGCCCTTCCTCCAAGACCACTCCCAACCCTGACCACCCCTTCACTCTTAGATATCCTAATTCAAGGGATTTTATTCCTTGATCTAGTATTTCCCATAGAAATTCCCCCTGGATACAACCTCCTTCCATAGCTTGACTAGCATCTTAGGGAAGAATAAGTGGAATATCAGGGTACTATTGATTAAAAAATTTATCAGTACTATGCACTTCCCAACCCATAAGACGCCCTCTTTGTGTACTGATCAGTGACTGGCAAGTGGAAAGACTCCTCAAAATAGCTCCCAATTGGTAACACGTGGTACTTCAAAGGCATTGTAGCAATACTACAATTGTTGTTCCCATGGAGATCAAATATTCCTCCCCCATGAGACACGTCTCCTAGAAGGTAACATTGAGGCCTAAAACTGATTAAAAAGACTGCAAAATACACTTTATCATTGAGAGGTTATCCACAAATGCCTCACCAATTAGAAGAGTATCATTAATATAATGGATATGGGAGACCTCCAGAGTAGAGTTACCCATTCTAAATCCCGTAAACAAGTTTTGCTCCACAACACTTCTAAATAGGCCATCAAGCCCCTCGACCACTAACAAGGAGAGAAGAGGGACAAAGGGGTCCTATTACTTTAGACCTATGAATATTGATTTC
The DNA here is from genome assembly GCA_963573325.1 of Astragalus glycyphyllos. NCBI lineage: Eukaryota > Viridiplantae > Streptophyta > Magnoliopsida > Fabales > Fabaceae > Astragalus > Astragalus glycyphyllos. The sequence goes on along the minus strand of OY754308.1, from coordinate 3,928,746 downwards.
TTTTGCTGGGAATTCGTTCACCGAGACTGATTTTTGCTCTCATTCCTTTAGAATATTTTGGATTCCATTCAAGCACGCTTCTTATTGTTGAAATTAATTATACTTGGTTTGTTATGTTGTGTTACATGTACATGAGGATAGTTAAAAAAATCAATTGTACAAGTTTAGTTGGCTTAACACACTCAAAAAAAGAGTATAAGTAACCTTTCTTCTTGAGTGTTTTCATGTGTTCCACATTGACAAAGGAAATAGGTAAAGACAAGGATTAATTAGGTCATATTGCGTAAGATGATTTGTTGTGGATAGCTTGCACTTAAAAGTTCATTTAGGGTCTTTAGTCACATAATGTTCCAAGTGCCTTTACAAAGAGTTAGTATGATATCAAAGAACTAGTGAATAACTTCTACAAAGAGTTGTTCACTGAAGAATGACTTTTTTGAGTTTTTTCCTTAACTAGTTTTTCCTCTTGTTATCTTTCTATTAAAGATAAGGTTATGCTTGCTGCCTGTGTTGATCCTGCAGAAGTTAAGCATGCTCTTTTTTCCTATGGGCTTGGAAGTCTCCTGGGCCTGATGACTTCCCTCCAGGTTTTAGCTTCCAAAAAGATTAGCTTATGGTGAAAAACCCTCTAATCGCTTTTGTCACTAGTGTTTGGGATAATCCTACAAACTTTTCCGAAGTAAATAGTACTGATATTTGTCTAATTCCCAAAAATCCATAAACCAAAGTTTGTTAGTCAGTTCGGTCCTATTTACTTTTGAAATACAATATATAAAGTGGTGGTAAATAGACTAAAACGTCTGATGGACAACATCATATCTCCATTTCAAACTGGATTTATTCACAGTAGGAATATTCAAGAGAACATTTTTGTGTCCCAAGAGTTAGTGCATTCTATGAATCGTTTGAAAGGAAGAAAAGGCAGTGTGGCAATCAAGGTAGATCCTTCTAAAGCCTGTGACAGTCTTAAGTGCCCCTTCATTCATCTTGCACTTAAATAAGTTATGATTCCTGATAAGCTTTGTGAATTAATCATGGCGTGCATTACTAGTGTTCAATCCAATGTTTTATATATGGAATGCCAACATGAGTGAATATTTTCATCCTCAAAGAGGCCTTAGACAAGGGGATTTGCTTTCCCCTTATATCTTTGTACTTTGCATGGACGAATTGTCTCATCTCATCTCCCAAGCAGAGACCCAGGGGAGTTGGAGGCCATTACGTGCTGGTGCCCATGGGCTGTGGGTATTCCATTTGATATTTGCATATGACTTACTTTTGTTCAAGCAAGCCTCTACCAATCAGATGTGTTGTATGATGGATACTCTAAAGGGAATCTGTGGTATGTCAGGTCAACAGATTAGCAGATACCTAGTTTCCATATCGAGATATAGAGATGTTACTTCCCTAGGCAAGTATTTAGGGGTCCCTTGAATTGGGCGTGCTCCTCAGAAAACTAATTATAATTACTTGGTTGATATGGTGAAGAGCAAGGTTGAGGGGGTGGAAAGCAAACCAACTTTCTTTCGCGGGAAGGGTAAACCTATCAAAATATGTGATTGAAGCCCTCCCTCTTTATGCTATGATGGCCACAGTGGTTCCCAAGGCTGCGCTGATGAAATTCAAAAATTACAAAGAAGTTTGATTTGGGTAAAGAAATGAGAACAACGAGAGTATCATGATTTGGCTTGGGATGTTATGACCAAACCCAAGTATAGTGGAGGTCTTGGCATTAGGAATCTCAAAAAGTGATGAATTTTGCTTGTGTCATGAAATTATCTTGGTCTCTCTTGCAAAGGGAAAAACAAATTGTGGTATCAAATCTTGAAAGGTAAATACTGTTCCAATGATTCTTTTGATAATGATCAGATGAAGAACAATGTTTACTAGTCTATTGGAAATGATGAGGATTTCGATTTGGACTGATAATTCAATTATCCCAAGTCTGAAACTATTGACTATAATCTCAGTATTCCTAATGAGTTTTTGCACTTGACGGTTAGTAGTTTGATTAGTAGTGATGGTTGTTGGAATCTAAGTTTCATCTCAGACTTTCTTCCAAATAATATTATCCAGAGAATTCACTCCCTTCTGACCCCTAGTTGAATAACGGTCATGATTTGAAACTCTGGCCTGGAACCTCTCGTGGTGATTTTTCGATGGCCAACTCTTACTTTATCTTATCTATTCATAACGTTTCAGTGGACCAAGTCATTTGGAAACAAGTATGGAAATTTAATGTGCTAGAGAGGATTTGGAATTTCATTTGGATTGTGACCCATGATTGTATCCTTACCAAACAAAAGAGCAATATGGGCCTAGTAGATGCCTTTTGTGATCATTGTAATAATGTGGTGGAGACTACTTTTCATGTTCTCCGTGATTGGCCTTTGGCAAAAGAGCTTTGGGTGGGCCCGGTTCGGCCTACTAGGAGATGTGATTTTTTCAGTGGTGGGTTGCAGCATTGGGTCAGTCTTAATCTGGAAAATAATAAGTGAGATTGTGAAGATCTCTCGTGGACCAGTATTTGGGCTACTTGTTGTCATCTGTTACAGAGTTGGAAAAATAAGGAACTTCGTGAGGCCTCTTTCATTAGGCCCACTAGCATTGTGTACTGTTGGACCAGAGATTATAACTCTGCCTGTAATTTTCAAGCGTTGTTTCTTATGAGGAACTCGCATTGGGTTGACATTCACTTGACCCCTCCCACCTTGGAAAAGGTGTGCCTTAACACTGATGGGGTTGTCAAAGCCTATGGAGAGAGAGATGGTTGTGGTGGTTTAGTCAGGGATCATCCGGCATTAGTATAGCTTTAATATGACAAATAATAATCGGGATTGTGAAGATCTCTTGTGGGGCAGTATTTGGGCTACTTGTTGTCATCTGTTATAGAGTTGAAAATATACGAAACTTCATGAGGCCTCTTTTATTAGGCCCACTCGCCCTTGGAACATTGTGTACTGTTGGGCCAGAGATTATAACTCTGTCCGTAATTCTCAAGCCTCGTCTCTTATGAGGAACTCGCATTGGGTTGACATTCACTTGACCCCTCCCACCTTGGAAAAGATGTGCCTTAACACTGATGGGGTTGTCAAAGCCTATGGAGAGAGAGATGGTTGTGGTGGTTTAGTCAGGGATCATCTCGGTAGGTGGATATGTGGCTTTACAAAGGTTATAGAATCATGCTCAATTTTGGAGGTGGAACTCTGGGGTATCCTAGAGGGTTTGCGACTTTGCAGAGGGAGAGGTTGGCACTCTGTTATTATCCAGGTGGGCACATAGGTTGCGGTCAAAGTCACTAATGGCAGCTTGAGGGTCGCCTTGTTGGGTGTGGGCTGGTGAGAGAAATCCAGAAGCTCTTGGATCTCCATTGGGAGATTAAGATGAGGCATATTTTTTGCGAAGCAAATAGGTCTGCCATTGCTTTAGCCAATATTGGGTGTAATAACTAGTCTTTGATTATTTTTAGCAGAATCCTCCAAGTGTGGAAGCTTTTGTGCTCTCTGATTTTATGGGAATTTCCATTCCCCGTTGTATTTCTAGTTAATCCTATCATTTCTTGGGGTTCTTCCACCGTTTTCTACCCAAAAAAGAAGAAGTGAGAGGAGATGTATGCTTCTCTTTCCCCTTATTGCTACCATCAGTTCATTTTCCTTATATTCCTTCAAATCCACCAGACATTACACATTCTAATATCCTCCAAGGAAACTCCAAAGCTTATGATTACATCTGATGCTTTTGTAGTCACATGACAACTTATAAGAAAAATCTAGTTCTGGTTTAAATTAATAACTCAATACCCAATTAGTTCTTGGAATGTGTCTAGATTCTCTTGATTATTTTATTTTATAAACTAGAAATACCATTTCAAATTAATGCACAATTGCCCTTTTTGTCCTCATCCTTACATTTTATATAGAAGGAACTAAAACTAGAATAGAACTAATGGGCTATTTTTCAAGTTTTAATTAATTGCATTTACTTTTTAATATTTTTAAGCCAGTCAAGGTTGGTTCAGTTTCAATTTCATCTAGGTCTAAAACTATAATACCCTAGCTCAATAAAGCTCCTAACTAAAGTTCGGTTGTATCTTCAAAAATTCCAGTTTGCTTTACCAATTAGTGATTATTATTTGATTCCAAAATTTTGGTTAAGCACCTTGGTTTTCCAATTACATATAATACTGGTTTCCAAGTTAATGTTGGAATTGTGCCATTTTTAAAGAGAAAATATATTTATACATCCAAACAATTATAAACATGGTTAATAGTGTATATATAAATTCATATTGAATTTAATTTAATTGATAGTTAATAAATTACCTAAGCCAAGTTTCTAATATTCAAATAACACAGATGTTTCTGATAATTGTATTTATCATTACAGCCTAAGCCAAATCTGGATCTTCATAGTGCAAAGCGAAAAGCTGTGGAAATTGCTACTAATGACAAGGAGGCTTCAGCATTTAGTTTGAAGAAAAAATCCAAGGAGGAGGACTGGAGATGTTCAATATGTCAAGTTAGTACAACAAGTAAGATAGCCTTGATTCAACATAAGCATGGTAAAAAGCACAAGGCCAAGGAACAAGCAAAGAGAATTCACATGATTGGTAATAACACTAAAACATTTTTGTCATTAGAGAAAAGTGAAAATTGTGTGAAGGATATTGAAACCATTTTATTTCCTACCACATTTCTAGGGTTGGATGCAAAAACATTAATGCAGGTTCCTCAGCCTTCCATAACCAAGGAAGAAGTAAATCAGGCAATGGATAAGAAAACTATGGTTGAACCAAGAATTCTTGAGGAGGGGGAGCTGGTAGAGGAGGAAGGCGAAATTATTGGTGGTGCAGCAGAAATATGGAAAAGAATGTGCTGAGAAAAAAGAATGTTACTTTATAGTGCGAAGTTTGTCAAATTAGTACTTTCTTACCAGTTGTGATGGAAACACATTAAAAGGGGGAAAAACACCTAAGGCAAATAATGAAGTTTTCTCAAAAGTAAGGATAATTTTCAATTTTTATTTATGGAACTATTGGAAATGATTTAATTGATAGAAACTTCTTTTTTATAAATTGTGCTATGTTAGTTTCATTTATGCTTATTTTATTTTAGTGAATTAATTTGCTACCGCTACTACCTCTTTCGCTAGCATGTTCTAGGATGTCGACACCATTTAATTGATAGAAACTTCTGTGATGCATGAGAAGATAAAAACAAAAGTCTTTTTATGACTCTAGTTGATTGAAAGATATGGAGGGTTGGAGTCTTGTGGTGTCGGTTTTTTCTGGTTTGACATTTTTAACCTTGTACGAATACAAGAAAACTTTTTCCTTGTTCATGTTTTTTACATGATAATGATTTTCATTAGGACCCTCCTATTTTGAAGGCCAAAGCAAAAGATATACAAAGCATATGTAGCTAAATTACGAGTTACACCAATATCTTCTCTTAACATGTATCAATTGAAAATTTCTAACGTTCTTGGATAATTTGCTACAATCAAGAATAACCCTCCCAACATAAGAGTGAATGTCTTTCGGGATTGTCGTATTAGTCACCAAATGCAAACAGTCTATTTCAGCTTGTACGTCGAAAAATCCCATCTCAAGGCCAAAAGCTACTATAGATTTATACCAATTCACCACATATGATTTTACCTATTGGGACATTTGGGAACCTTGACACCTCAATTTATTAGGGTCAATTTTGTCTAATTTAATTGACTTACTTTCACTTCCCTCTATTTCTCGTCCCTTTTGAATGTGAATTTGAATTTTTCTTCCCTTCCTATTTCTCCCCACTTTAGTTTTACTCTCTCTCTCTCATTTTCCTTTCCATTAACTTTTTTTCTCCCTTTCCCTCTCTGCCTCTCTCATTTTCTTCACATCTTCTCCCTTTATCCCTTCAACTCACACATATCTCTTAGTTCGATCTCCCTCCCCTCTGTTCTCACCATCTCTCCTCCTCACCATCTTTCTTCCCTTCTCACGTCACCATCCAAGTCTTGCACAATAAGTCTCAGTTTCTCATCTGCCTGCACCTCCTCTTCTAGACCATCCCACTCTTGGCACTGCAAAGTGGAGATATCATTGTAATTCAGCTTCCTTGATAAAGCATCAACAGCTTTATTCTCAATCCCAGGCTTGTATTTGATCTCAAAATCAAAGCCTAGCAACTTGGTTACCCACTTCTGTTGTTCTTCACCCATCAATCTCTGTTCTGTCAGGAATCTCAGGCTCCTTTGATCAGTGTGCACCACAAAGTGCCTGCCAAGAAGGTAATGTCTCCATTTCTGGATTGCTATCACAATAGCCATCAACTCTTTTTCATAAACAGATTTGTTTTGGGCCCTGTTAGACAAAGTTTGACTCATATAGGCCACAGGTCTCCCTTCTTGCATGAGAACTGCCCCTAACCCTTTACCAGAAGCATCAGTTTCCACTATAAATTCCTTTGAGAAATCAGGCACTCCCAACACTGGCAGAGTTGTCATTGCTGTCTTCAACCTTTCAAAGGCTACCTGAGCACTTTCATTCCAATTGAAACTGTCTTTCTTGAGTTGCTGTGTGAGAGGCCATGCAATCTTCCCATAATCTTTCACAAATCTTCTGTAATACCCAACCAACCCAAGGAATCCTCTAAGACTCTTCACATCTGTTGGAGTGGGCCAGTTAGTCATAGCTTCTACCTTGGAGGGATCTGCTGCCACTCCCTCTCCTGAGATAATATGGCCCAGATATTCAATTTGGCTTTGAGCAAAGGTGCATTTTTTTTGGTTGGCAACTAGCTGGTTGCTTCTTAGGATGCTCAGAACAGTCTTCAAATGTTCCACGTGACAAGCCAAATCCTTGTTATAAACTAGTATATCATCAAAAAACACCAACACATACTTCCTCAAAATGGGCTTCAAAATGCTGTTCATTAAGGCTTGGAAAGTGGAAGGTGCATTTGTCAACCCAAAAGGCATCACCAAATACTCGTAGTGACCCTCATGAGTTCTAAAAGCAGTTTTATGGATGTCTTCACTTCTCATCCTAATTTGATGATAACCAGACTTCAAATCAAGCTTAGAAAATACTGTAGCATTACCAATCTCATCAAGTAACTCATCTATAATGGGTATTGGAAATTTATCAGGCACAGTGTATTTGTTCAAGACCCTGTAATCAATGCAAAACCTCCATCCCCCATCCTTCTTCTTAACCAACAACACAGGGCTAGAAAATGGGCTAATACTGGGCCTTATTATCCCAGCAGACAACATCTAAGTTTGCTGAAATCACACCAAGGAAAATTGTAAACCCATCTTCTTCCTCTACTCATTTTCATCTCGCCGGGAGAACAATATTAACCACCAACCAGGTATGACGTTTCCTTCCACTTCAACTCTTCTACTTCTTCAATAAACATGAAACATATCTATTCTTTTTATGATTCTGTTTCTGATTTATCATTTTCATTTTGTTTTGTTATTTATAGGTTTTCCGATATCCTGTCACTGAAGTTAATTTCAACCATCAGGTTCACTTTGTTTTCTTAGGTTTTGGTGTTCTTAGGTTTAGGGGTTTTGTTCCTTGATTATTTTCGTTTGAATCTTTAAATATGTAAGTTTGAAACTTTATATTTGATTTCTGCATATGCATCTGATTGGTGGTGCTCTTTGATGGTTGATGTTTGATGTTTGGGTTTAGGGTTTAGTCGTTTCTCTTTGAAAATCTTAATTTGTGAATCTTTATACATTGCTCTTTGATTTGGTTTTATATTTCAGCAATATGGTGGCCTGTTACCGCTTTTCTTTCTTCTTTTCATTTTCCATGTTATCAAGAATCCAAAGCTGGAATTTGAAAGCTTCGAAATTAAACCCACTTCCATTTTAGTCTAATCTGGAATATTTTCCTCACATTTTACACTAACCCTAATTTTTTATTTTTGAGAAATCTTAGAGAGTGATGTTAGAGATTCTAAATGAAGGTCTGTCAAATGGTATAGCAAAGGCACATTTAGGTTACAATTGTGAGTCACATATATAGATTTGGATATTAAAATCAAAACTTGATTAACGATTTGGATATTAAAATCTGTTTGGATTTAATATGCATGAAATGAAACTTTGATGTTTCACCAATTGGTTTATTATTCTTTTTACCGATATTTTCTCATGCCTAGGAACTATTGTGCTGCAGGATATTGTGTTGAAACGAGGCTACAAACGAGAATCCAACTTCTTTCTCTTTTGATAGGTAACCTCTTGGTTAAAATAATAAACTCTTTTGTTTTGATTGTTTTTTGTCTATCTATTGCCTTATGTCTCATTTCTCATAAATTGCTTTTTATTAATTAAATAAATAGGTTGGTTTTATGTCACTCTTAAGCACAAAGGAAAAATAAAGGTGTGTTTTGTTGGCATTTTTTAGTACATTTGTGGTCTGAATTTAAAATAGGTTTTCTGTGTTCATGGTTGATCGAACTTGGACTTGAAATTAGGGGTAAAAGCTGAAATTCTATAACTTTAGTAAATATATTTGTGTAGCAGGTTGTTTCTGTGTTGATATGTTATTGGTATTTATAAACTCAAATGTTAATTGTAATTACAAGTGTGCTATCATGTGTTGTGTTAATTGACTTAGTTCCTTTTTATAAAAAATTATAAGCTAATACGAACTCAAACTTGCCAATATCGGATTACTTATTATTTTTCCAACTTTCATTCATCTGTTTTTCTACCACAGCTACTGTCACAATTTTAGTCCAAACTGAAGTGCAATAGCATTTTATATGCATTCCACTAATGATTTGTAATCGTCTTTGTTGACATTCAAGCCGTTTTTTCATTGGTAATTGCTTATTTATTTTTTAAAACTAAATTTTCTCAAAAGATTTAAATAAGTTTCATTTGGGAACACTAACTACCATTTGATAACATTTCTACATTCTCTTCACTCTTTCTTTGTTAGGGATGCGACCAGAGGACTTTAACTAGATGCTTTGCTCCCTCTAGGTTGAATTAATTGTGGACTAGGTTGCATAATAGAACCATTGATCAGTGTGTTGATATTGTGATAGTCACTTTGCATGCTACTTTTGTCAGAAGCAGCAAATGAATATACTTGCCAAAAGTAGTTAGTGTTACTTTTATGTTATCTTTATTTTTATCTATTCAGATTGTTGTTTCACCTATATACACATGTCATGCTTTTACTATTTGGTGTTTGTTTTTTCTTTGTGATCTTTTATTAGTTATAAATAAGGGATGAGTTTGTTATGTATTTAACACAATATATGGCTCCGATCTTGGTATTTAATGTTGATAAAGATAGTCTATTTTTTCTTCAAATTGAAGCATTTCTCTAATTTTTCCCAATATTTTGGCTTGCAATTACACCTTATAGTTATGTTTTATACTTCTATGCTGATTTGGTTTTTTCTTATTTTGTTCGTGTTGTGCAATGACGAGTTTTGATGCAAATATATTCATTTTCCTGTTAATAATAGGTATTTCAAAATGAGTACTTTTTTCAAGGTACACTGTATTGGTAAAGAGTCAATCTTTAGGTGTTATCTCCTTTTATCACGGTTAAGTTCATCTCTCTCCCTATCCCTCTTATTGAAAATGTTTCTGTTTTTATATTTGACAGTCAAAGAAGAGATATATTTTGGAATGATTTCACGCATAACAAGATTTCAGGCTTCAGCACCTTACCTGTTAACTTGGTTAAATGTTTGTGTTGATGTTTGTTTTGTATAAAGTATATGTGTCTTTCATGTCAAAGAAAATTATGGGAATATATTGAATTTGAGTTAACCATTTTTTCTTCTTATTAATGAGCATTCCTATATTTCCAGCTATTTCTTTCATGCATTGTTGTGCATGATTGGTTTACATTTCATTTTATGATGATACTTCTTCAAAAATATTGCAGTAGGATAATTTGGATAATCTCAGTCCAAGGCACATTGATGTTTTACATTTTGTTTGGATTTGGAACTATCAATGGTGCCTCTGTTACTGAAGAAGGCAAAGGGAGCATGTTCTGCTGTATGAGATGTACTAGATTGCAATTTTTCCTTTATAACTTGATACCCATTAACTGCTTTGTTGGTGTATAATGAATAAAGTAACACTTTTGTGTACAAATTACTATTGTTAAATGTGTACAAACTGGTGCAAGGTTGTTTTTAATTTCATAGCCACACTTTTGTATTCAAACTGCTACCGCTAAATCTGAATGTTCTTCGATGTGCTGCACTATTGAATTATCCAATCTCTTTTGGTATTGATTGGAAACTTATAATAATAGCATAGTTTTCCACCTTTTATGAATATTATTTTTATAGAATGAATTTTTGTGTACCAAATGCTACTTCTAAATATGCATGTTCTTCAATTTACGATTGGCTATGGTACCATGGTCCATGGCCTTCTTATTCAATAATACTTCTCTCCTGTGGCAAAGTTTATTTGTCATTTTTCATGTTACATAATGATTCCTATGCTTACAAGATGGCTGCGTTTGAAACCCATTTCGTTAATATTCTTGCTTGAAAAAGCCTTGGTAAGTGTTTTATACGGGTCATCTTATTTTTGGTCATAGTTGAAAAGATGTTTTTCAAAGTCAGTTTAGGTTGAATACATAGTCATACACGTTGCTTATGTATGTGTGTATAATTCATTTTTAGGTGGTTTTAATTACATTTGTTATGCTCTTCATAGTACATAAACACTTCTCAAAAGGCTCTTTTATTTCAACATTCGTTAACTCAATTGATACCCCATTTTATAAGTGTGTACTAATCTATCTTTTACTTTAACCATAATAATGTTCATTTTCAAAACTTCGCACTTGGTGCGTCTTTGTTAGACTTTCTATGAACTCTAGATTAATGTTACAAGTGTGACAAGGACACATTGTAGAGTCAATATTGCTTATATATACTTTATATTTTACAACTGCTTTTATATGAATGACAATTAACATTTCTATTTGAGTACAACCATGCCACGTAACGCAATCAACCTGTGCGGATGCACAGGTAAGGTACTAGTTTAAAGCAAATCACATATCGATTGTCGCAACAATGTATGTCGACCAATGTAGTCTCTAATAGCATCTTTGCCGATCCGTTTTCCTTCAACAAGTTCATCGCATCAAAGTTTAATTTGAATCTATCAACAGGTGGAGGTGACCAACAATTCAGACCAAGCGTGTTTAAAGTGGTTAAGCAAGTAGTTGTCAAACTGTTGCTCGTCGAGGAGGCCGAGTGGTAGTCATCGACTTTTCCCATGGTACATTGAATCACACCACCCACCAATAATTCTTTAACTTCAAAGTAGTATTTCTTCCTCGCCCACCATGATGAATATACTAGAGATGAAATCTGACTAATTAAGTCGCATGAAATGGAAATAATCCAAGCAGCCAACCAATCTCTAAAGTGCTCTTCATTCCCATCAAATTTAATTACCAAGGGAGAGAAAAACTAGAATATTTTTGCCTTATTACATTCCTTATAAACATTATTAATGTATTCCAACTCATACATGGATTTGACATAAGTTGTCATCTATGTCCATATGTTCTAATAATGTGACTACATGGCTAAAAACAAAACCCCCTAAATTTTTACTTTATTTATAAATGGATTTTCTCAACTACACTGCTTGTAGCGATAATTATCCAACATCCAAATTCCCTATTTACATGCTTCTCTTGACATGTCCGATTTACACATTGTTGATCCCAATAATGAATATGTTAGGTATAACATTTGCATCAGAATTCATAGAACATCCGATACAGTATAATCAGAACTTCATATACAATATCCGGGGCCAGTTACAGGATGCTACTTTTGACCTTTTTTACAAATATCAATTAGTATATAACTTATTCACATAAAATGAATGTTAAAATCCGATATTAGTCCCTCACATTTTAATCATAAGCACTAACTTCTCAAAAGTTTCTGAATCATGTTTTTTGCTTCAGCCAAAGGGTCTGGGCAAGAGACTTCATTAGCCCATATATTCTGCATGGTTTGCATATTCACCTTTTCTGCATTGTATTCTTTCTCCAACTGTCTAACTTCGTCTGCATCCATCACACTAGCAACTACATTCTGCTCAGATCAGTTTAAAAACCATATTTAGCCAAACATTTAAAAGGAGTCGAACAAAATGAAAATGAGAAGAGGCGAGATGGCGAATAATGTGATAATGAGTATGATAGGAATGTAATGAAACAGTAGAATAAACAGAATTAACTGAGAAAATGAGGTGTCTATTTCTTGAATTCAGTGACCAATTACAGAGAAATTAGGTCAGAAAAATCTGAGAAGAAGAATATCCTAGTACAGCCTCTCACAGTGAGAGGAATCCGTACAACCTAGCCCAATCCCAGCCAATTCTAGCCTGTCTCTTTCTTACAAAAATCCTACCTTTATTCCTTGGCAGCACAATCATCGTGAGCCACTACCCTAAGGGCACCTCATCAGTACCGTTAGAGAGGTACTCCACTACTTGGAGCTAATGACTCTCTTGCCCCTCCTAATAAAAACTTTACCAAACTTGTTTTTCTTAGTAGCATTCGTATCAATACTCCCTCCCAAAACAGCCACCTTGTCCCCAAGGTGATATTCTGGAAACTGTTCCTGCAAGTCTTCAAGGGCTTCCCACGAGTTCTCAAAGTCAGGTAGATGCTTCCATTTCACCAAAACTTCAACTGTGTTCTTCTGTGTCTTCCTTACAGCAAGTATATCTTCAGGACTCACTTGCAACTCCATGTTCTCAGCCAAACAATTGGGAAGTGGCTGAACTGTATCAGTGGCAGCCACAGCCTTTTTCAAAAGAGAAGCATGAAATACAGGGTGCACCCTGCTCTCTGGTGGTAGTTTCAGCCTATAGGCTACTGTTCCAATCCTCTCCAGCACTTCAAAAGAACCATAGAACCGAGGGCTCAATTTCTGGTTCAATCTCTTAGCCAATTGCTTCAACTTGTAAGGTTGGATTCTTAAGTAAACCATTTCACCTACCTCATAAGTCACCTCCTTTCTATGTCTGTCAGCTTGTTGCTTCATACGGTTCTGAGCCTTGCTCAGGCGGTCTCTCAATTCATGAAGCAGTTCATTTCTTTCTTGAGTGAGTTGCTGAACCTCATCCACAAAACAGCAATTTTCATCCCCCCTCACTAGCACAGGGGGTTTTCTTCCATACAAAGCCTCAAATGGTGACATTTGAATAGAAGAGTGGTAGTTTGTATTGTACCAAAACTCAGCCCAAGACAACCATTTAACCCATTGTTTGGACTTGCTCCCTGTCAGACATCTCAGGTAAGTCTCCACACATCTGTTAACCACCTCAGTTTGACCATCAGTTTGAGGATGGTAAGCTGAGCTATACTTCAGTTTAGTTCCTGCAGTTGCAAACAACTCAGACCAGAAAGCACTTATGAAAACTCTATCTCTGCCAGATACAATAGAGCTAGGAAAACCATGTAGTTTCACTATTTCTTTCATGAATACCACAGCCACATCTTTGGCACTATAAGGATGAGCCAAAGCTATAAAATGAGCATATTTGGTAAGTCTGTCAACCACTACCAAAATAGTATCCATCCCCATTGATTTAGGTAAGCCACCTACAAAGTCCATAGACACATCACTCCAAACCTGAGTTGGTATTGGAAGTGGTTGGAGTAGTCCCCCAGGGCTAAGGGCCTGGTATTTGTTTCTTTGGCATGTAGCACAAGCTTGTACATACTGCTATATCCTCTTCCTCATCCCCTCCCAATACACTACACTTGCTATCCTCTTGTAGGTTCTCAAAATCCCTGAGTGTCCACCCATAGCAGAATCATAAAATTCTTCTAGTATCTTACCAATTCGAGGAGAGACCTTAGGAATGACCAACCTGCCCTGGTAATAAAGTCTACCATTTTTCAGCACATAACCTTCATGAGTGTTCACCTTGGCAACCAAGTCTTGCACAACAAGTCTCAGTTTCTCATCTGCCTGCACCTCCTCTTCTAGACAATCCCACTCTTGGCATTGCACAGTGGAGATAGCATTGTAATTCAGCTTCCTTGATAAAGCATCAGCAGCTTTATTCTCAATCCCAGGCTTGTATTTGATCTCAAAATCAAAGCCTAGCAACTTGGTTACCCACTTCTGTTGTTCTTCACCCATCAATCTCTGTTCTGTCAGGAATCTCAGCTCCTTTGATCAGTGTGCACCACAAAGTGCCTGCCAATAAGGTAATGTCTCCATTTCTGGATTGCTATCACAATAGCCATCAACTCTTTTTCATAAACAGATTTGTTTTGGGCCCTGTTAGACAAAGTTTGACTCATATAGGCCACAGGTCTCCCTTCTTGCATGAGAACTGCCCCTAACCCTTTACCAGAAGCATCAGTTTCCACTATAAATTCCTTTGAGAAATCAGGCACAACCAACACTGGCAGAGTTGTCATTGCTGTCTTCAACCTTTCAAAGGCTACCTGAGCACTTTCATTCCAATTGAAACTGTCTTTCTTGAGTTGCTGTGTGAGAGGCCATGCAATCTTCCCATAATCTTTCACAAATCTTCTGTAATACCCAGCCAACCCAAGGAATCCTCTAAGACTCTTCACATCTGTTGGAGTGGGCCAGTTAGTCATAGCTTCTACCTTGGAGGGATCTGCTGCCACTCCCTCTCCTGAGATAATATGGCCCAGATATTCAATTTGGCTTTGAGCAAAGGTGCATTTTTTTTGGTTGGCAACCAGCTGGTTGCTTCTTAGGATGCTCAGAACAGTCTTCAAATGTTCCACGTGACAAGCCAAATCCTTGTTATAAACTAGTATATCATCAAAAAACACCAACACATACTTCCTCAAAATGGGCTTCAAAATGCTGTTCATTAAGGCTTGGAAAGTGGAAGGTGCATTTGTCAACCCAAAAGGCATCACCAAATACTCGTAGTGACCCTCATGAGTTCTAAAAGCAATTTTATGGATGTCTTCACTTCTCATCCTAATTTGATGATAACCAGACTTCAAATCAAGCTTAGAAAATACTGTAGCATTACCAATCTCATCAAGTAACTCATCTATAATGGGTATTGGAAATTTATCAGGCACAGTGTATTTGTTCAAGACCCTGTAATCAATGCAAAACCTCCATCCCCCATCCTTCTTAACCAACAACACAGGGCTAGAAAATGGGCTAATACTGGGCCTTATGATCCCAGCAGACAACATCTCATTAACAAATCTCTCTATCTCATCCTTTTGGTAATGGGGATACCTGTATGGCCTGATGTTAGGAGTAGGTGCTCCAGGTTTGAGCACAATAGCATGGTCTTGCTCTCTCAATGGTGGTAACTCTGTTGGCTCTTTGAAGACATCAGCAAATTCTTCAAGGATTGGAGCAAGTTCTGGCCGTATCTCCACCTCCTTCTCAACACTCTGCATTTCACAGTAATGCAGTAGGTATCTTTCTTCTTCTCCTTGTAAAGCTTTCCTCATGGTCTTGAGTGAAGCTTGGTGTCTGCTAAGTGATGGCTCTCCTCTAATTTTAAATTTCTGTCCTCCCCCTTTCCACTTAATAACCATGTTTTGGAAGTTAGCTTTGATGTTGCCCAAGCTAGCCAACCAATCCATGCCAAGATCCAACTCAGTCCCTGCCAGAGTCATCAAGTAAAAATTCTGAGTGAAGTTGATCCCTTGCACTTGCACCTTAAGTCCCTTGCAAACTCCCCTGTGAGTGATCTTCTCCCCATTCCCCACCTCAATTGTGTACTCAAGTGTGTCTTCAAGAACCAGCTTCATTTCATCTACTAACTTGTAAGAAATAAAACTGCTTGAGGCTCCACAATCAACCAAAACTAGTACCCTTCTTCCATTAATTATACCCCACACCTTGAATGATTGATTTGAAGTTAATCCCTCCTTGCTTTTGAGTGAAAGCAACAGAGTCTTCAATTCTACCTCTTCTTCAGCCCCCCCTCTTTCTTCTACTTCTTTTTCAGTATCACTCTCCTCCTCTTCATCAATTAATTGGACTCTGTAATGTTTCATCTTGCAAATGTGATCACGTCCCCATCTTTCTCCACATTTAAAACAAAGTCCCTTCCTACTGAGCTCTCTCAACTCCTCCTGAGATAAGCTTCTACTCTGCCCTTGCTTCTTTTCTCCACTTGTTACTGGAGTCTTTCTCTTTGGAACACTTCCACTGCCTCCTCCAAACTCAAATCTGGGTTTGGTTATCACGGTTCTGTTCTTCCCTGTTTCAAAACCTGAACCAGTCCCACCATTTTTCCACCTATTCCCTCCACTCTTCTTCTCCCCTTCATCCTTCAAAGCTTTATTTCTTTCTTCTATGAGTAAAGCCCTATCCATCAAAGCATTAAGGCCACGAGTGTTGTGGAGTTTCAGCTCTGTTTGGATTTCCTCACTCAAACCATTGAGAAAAATGCTCTCTATCATGCCTCTTTCTCTGCGTTTCAGGGGTGCCATCAACATCTCAAACTGTTCCCTGTATTGCAACACTGTACCAGTTTGTTTCACACTCAGAATGGGCCCTAAAGGATTTCGTACCAGATCTGGTTGAAATCTTCGAATAACAGCTTGTTTAAACTCCTCCCAAGTGGGTTCAGGGTGCTGCTCCTCCCACCACTGAAACCAGTTCAATGCTCTTCCGTCCAGCGCGATCATCACCACCTCCAACATCTCTTCTTCCCTAACTCCATTAATCTTGAAGTATCGTTCCACTTTCACTAGCCACCCATAAGCTTCGCTTTCTTCAAAAACAGGGATTTCAAGCTTTCGCCCACGATAATGGTGACGTGGTCGAACACTCGCCTCTTCAGAGTCGTCGAAGCTCGTAGAAGAGTCTTCGTCTTCTTCCTCCTCTCCGTCGTTCTCAACGGTGCTACTACCAGCTCGCCGGCGTCGTTTCTTCCTTCTGGGTAACCGGAGCTCCAAACGTTCAAGTAGTGAACGCATTTCAACTTGGTTTGAGCGAACTTCCAAGGTCAGCGCTTCAACACTCTATTCGAGCCCTTCGAAACTCCGCTCGAGCAGGTCCTGTCGTTCTTCAACCGCCGTCTTCCTCACCATTTTTCAGCTCCGGTGGTACTAGAGCTTTGATACCAATGATAGGAATGTAATGAAACAGTAGAATAAACAGAATTAATTGAGAAAATGAGGTGTCTATTTCTTGAATTCAGTGACCAATTACAGAGAAATTAGGTCAGAAAAATATGAGAAGAAGAATATCCTAGTACAGCCTCTCACAGTGAGAGGAATCCGTACAACCTAGCCCAATCCCAGCCAATTCTAGCCTGTCTCTTTCTTACAAAAATCCTACCTTTATTCCCTGGCAGAACAATCATTGTGAGCCACTACCCTAAGGGCACCTCATCAGTACCGTTAGAGAGGTACTCCACTACTTGGAGCTAATGACTCTCTTGCCCCTCCTAATAAAAACTTTACCAAACTTGTTTTTCTTAGTAGCATTCGTATCAGAGTACAAATAACAACTCAGACAAAGTGAACAGGCCATAGGCAATATACCATAACAAATTAAGGTTTTCCTTATAAATTGCCTGTAATAATGAAGCTAGTTTAATAAATTGCCAATATATATTATTTTAAAGTTTCTATTTCTTTACTCTCCAGAAGATGATAAACTGATATTATTTCACGCCTGCATCGTTTTCATATATGTCAGACTCACCCATGTTCTTCCGACACATGCGTTGTAGATTATGAACTTGATGAGATTTTCATCAGAACTGCAAAGAGCATTACCAAAAGTAACAGAAACAACAAGATCTTGGTAAGGACCATTAATAAATGACCCGTGATTTTTCACAGTAATTCTCTTGTTATTCTTCAAAATTCTCCCCAGATGATAAGATGCTCTGGGTTCTTCTTGCAGTCTCAACAAGGTTGCCGCCCTCTCAGCATTAGCCCAGCAACAACATGATGATGACCCATCATCTGTATGAAACATGAAGTACCAAGGAAAATTTCGTCAAACAAAATCTTCGGAGAAGTTAGCATATATGGTATAGATCCTGAAAGTGAAGCTTTCTACGATGTCAAAGACATTGTCCTAACCTAAGGCCATGTATTGTCTACTAGGTTATTTAAGAGAGCACACATTCCAGCCCTATGTAAAGATAACTTGTTCGAATCCTTGCATGATGATACCTTGGTGAAGGTGCAACTTGATAGTCTAAATAAAGTTTGTCATTTCTGTAAAACTTACTACAAAACATAATATGAGCATGGATTATTGCATCCAGAAACGATGCGGGGAATGCACAATCTGTAACATCAAACAAGTTGCTTCCAAGTGAATAAGTGTAAGCATGGGCGCACATACAATAAGGAACCCCTATGTGAGAAACTAAAGAGAGACACAAGCTAACATTAGAAGCCAGGAAATAGACACTCAACCAAGCCAAAAAGTGGACATAAGTTGTGAGGAAAAACTTAATTCATATAAGGATGTCTACAAAAGATACATATTCGGGACATATAAAGTGATTCAACAGAACCTAATAATCCAAATAACATACCCAACAAAAAACCAGCAAGCGGAATGTCCAAGAAAACCCCTTTAGCATCAACTTTTGTTGCTGCATATGAATTTATTGTCTTCCTCTCTAAAACTAAAACAGTGACTGCTACGACCTGTTCACAACAAATAAGCAAAATTATTCTTCTGAGAGACTTGAAAGGATATATATTTACAAATAAATAGAAAGATATACCCTGCATCGGAGAATTATTTGCTTTTCACTCGGGCACTGAGGCAATTGGGAAATCAAACAAGAGAAAGATTCCTGACATAAGTTGTATGTATCCTTTAAAGGTCTTAAAGTGGAGAAGCTATCACTCCATTGCTTATCATATCCTTTTATTGAATTTATTTCAATAAATGACACGGGAAGCAACATAAACTTATTTTGGGCCCTGCAGAATCAAAGACAAGCAATCAAATTTGTTGCAAAAATTAAACAGAAAAATGTAACCATTGGAAAGATGAGCCCTTCATCTAGAAGTAGATTTGGGAAAATAATAGGGTAAAACTGAAATGTCAGAACAGATTGGCACATAAAAATACTCGCAACATCCTAATCAATGAGGTTTCGGCTCCCTTTGGTTATGCCAATAAGCTAGCATATAGCTTATAGACTTGCTCAAATAAAGGGAGATGTGTGGTAAACAAGCATATCACACTAGCTTATAGCTTTTCTTAGCTGCTACCTTGAAGTAGCAAATGAACTTATAGCTCTTTATATTTTCTCTCAATTTATTTTACCCCTTTTATAATTTTTTTAAAAAACTAAGCACTCCCTACACTCATCTTTGTTCTACATTAGCCTGTTACTATGCATGACTATTGCGAATCATCTAGCTTCTCATAGGATAGTAATCCTGTATTTATTTTTAATTAAACAATACATATTTTTTAAGTCATAACAACATGTATATTTAACCACCAAAGTTAATATTAAATACTTAGAAAGTATCAATAAATGGAAAAATCAATATTTAATTTATTAAAAAGTAAATAATTTCAAATAAATAAAATATTAAAATTGTTAAACTTTATAAAAGAAATAATATATAACTTATTTAAAGAATTAAATAAACATGTCTTGATTGTAATTTCTTATTTATCACTCAGTTCTAACAACTACTTTTACGAAACACTTTAATTACAATGAATTAGTTTTTAGCTAAAAGTATAGGCTAGCTTATATCTTATTTTTACCAAAAAAAGCCTTCTTTTTACAAATAGTTTACAACATCCAATATTACTCTCTTTAACAGTGCAGGGAAACAAGAACTGAAGCCTAATTATCTTTGGTCCAGGCTTCCAATGCATACCTTGCATCAAGAATTCGATGAAATGTTGCGGTTACACCAGGTCCGAAACCGGTAGGGAAAGCATGTTTACTTTTAGAACCAAAAATATTCACCTAATAAGAAATAAATAAACAGGATTAGGTGACAAAAAAACCATAGAATATAAATACAGAGTGTAAGATGGCGTTGAAGTTACAATATGATGATGCACTAAAACATGAATGCAGAAACTGTCTCTACTCCCAACAAGGTCTCTCACTTGAAGAGCATCAAGGCTTTCCCCACTTGAACATGAATTGCAGAAACTGGAGCCAATGTCATGAATATCAACGACATTTCCCTTGAGAGAAATCAAATTGCCCTCAGGAAACAAGCAGCTTGCACTCCTAGACCCAGAATAAAAATTGGGCCTAGCTACTACAGTTCTGGTGTTGAAAGAAATGTTAGCACTCTCTTCTGATATTGCGAATTTCTGGATTTGACTATCTTTTGATTCCACAGTATTATCTTCCAGGAGACCTGTAAGATTGTCAGGGAGAAAAAGACAAACATCCGAACAGACACCCAAAGAATCATCATTGGACCTCAGCAGTTGCTGTTCAATTTGAACTTTAGGTGAAACCCCATCAATGGTGGGAGATAAAGAATCTTTTACGGATGTATATACTGATTTATACTTGAAACGGTCCTTATCAGAAATAAATGAAAGCCTCCGGATATGTTTTCCAGAATCAATAAGAAATTTGGAAGAACCACTGCTACCAAAACAAGCATCATTCGTGGTACAAAAGCAATCTTTTCCATTATGTTCTATGATGTAATGACCACCAATCTGCAACAACTGAAATGCAGTAGAAAGTGAATTAATAATCAGATACACATCATAATGGGAGCAACTAGGAAGTCAAGCTAAAGAGAGTAAATAAATTACCTGATACAACAAAAAACTATCAGATGGGAACTCAAGCAAAATTTTCCTTGCATTAGGTTTTGAATTAAAATCCTTCATAGGTGATGTAGAGCGCAACAGAGCTGGGAAAACAACATTCTTCTTTTTAAGGCTTCTAAAAGTAACCATACAAGATATATCATGACAGCTCAAATCGACATGTTTTTTGTTTTCTTTTGATTCCCTGAAAGAATTAGAGCAAGCATTTAGCTCATAGACGGGAGTGTGAAACTGATATATTGACGCATTTGCTGATTCCATAAGTTTCTGCCTCTTAATGGAAACTTGCTCTTCATTACTACTACTGAAACAATATTTTGAAAGGTCCATTGCCTTATCTCCATAGACATTGCATGGATCTGAAATTTTACCCTTTCCCTCAAGCAATAACATGTAAGGCAAAAGTATAGCTTCAACAAAAGTACTGGACTTGTTGGATCTCATACTGTTAGAACACTGCAAGAAATTATGTAGAGGCAT
Organism: Astragalus glycyphyllos; assembly: GCA_963573325.1. Taxonomy (NCBI): domain Eukaryota; kingdom Viridiplantae; phylum Streptophyta; class Magnoliopsida; order Fabales; family Fabaceae; genus Astragalus; species Astragalus glycyphyllos. The sequence continues at coordinate 3,907,456 of OY754308.1, read as the reverse complement.
TAGCCACGCAATTTCTTCTTACATGTGCGTAATATAAAAGAAAAGCAGAAGAGCAATGCAATACAAAGGAAAGTTAGAGAAACAAAAACAAAAATATCCTTTCTCTACTATTAAATCTGTGCAAGGTTAGGTCGCCGCGCTTTTGTATGGATCTGAAGCAATTAAACAGCTCTTCCCCCCTATTATGCTTATTGGTGTCTCTAGACGTTGTTTACATTTGGCATTGATGTTTTATTGAATCAAGACGCAGTTAAAGGGTTTGAGGAGTTTGAGCATTTTTGATATAAATATCAATCCTAGGCTTATACAATAGCTTTATCTCTCGAGAGACTTGATACTTAGGAGAATATCAAAGCCTCTTTGACAAAGTGCTAAGTGCTCCCGTGGTAAATCCTTGGAGATCCTATTCAGTCACTTATATCATAATAACAGCACAAGGTTTGAGTCCAGTATGTGTTTCATCCCTGCTTCAAGTGAAGCCAAAAAAGACTTCCACCTCATGTAGTCAAGTTAGAGAATTTTTCAAAAAAAATCATATTCAGGAAACCGAGCAGGGTTTAGATATCTATGGTCCTTGATAAATATAGCAGGACTACATTTTCCTAGAATAAGATATCAGGACCTAAATACCGATAAGGAACCTTGACATTTATTTGGCTGAGGAAATAGTAAATAAGAAAACGGTCCATTCATCATTTAAAAATGCAAATCTAGAATTAAGGAATTCTCTTTAATCAGATTGATTTACAAAGGGAATTACAACTCTAATATATAGACATTTATCACCTATTAAGGAAATAACAATCACCTAATTAAAGGAAATATCAAAGCTGTAAAAAACTATATAAAATCAAATCAAAACAAAAATGCCTAATAACTATGTTAATCAGCAATCCCTCTCAAGCTGGTGAATAGATATCTATCATTCCTAGCTTGCACGTAAGATCTTGAAATCGCTCAACATGAAGCCCCTTAGTGAATGCATCTACAGTTGAAGCCTTGCAGGGATGTATATTGCAACTATAAGCCCATTATACAACTACTCCTTGATGAAGTGTTGGTGGATCTCTATTTGCTTTTGTTCTATCATGTTAAACTTGATTATGTGCAATGCTAATGGCTGACTTGTTATCACAGAATAGCTTCATAGGAGCTTCTTATTTTATTTTGACGTCATTTACTATCATTTTCATTCATAATAACTCACAAACCCCTTGAGCCATAGCTCGAAACTCTACCTCTGTACTCGAACTTGCAACTACATTATGCTTCTTGCTTCTCCATGACACCAAGCTTCCTCCTAGGAAAATGTTATACTCTGATGTAGACCTTCTATCCATAATCGACCCTACATAGTCTAAATATGTACAACCTTTCATGTGAAGTTTCCCATCTCTCTTAAGATGTAGTCCCCCAAACTTGTCTTCAAATACTAGAGGATCCTATTGACCGCCTGTAGATGTCTTTCTCGTAGATCATGCATAAACTGACTCATCGCGCTGACTGCATACGCTATGTCTGGCCTGATGTGGGATAGATATGAGTTTCCCACATGTCTTTGATAATGGGACTACTCTACTCGTGGGCTTTCCTCATTGCTTCCAATAATGTGATTTTGGTAAATAGGGGCTCCAGCGAGATTGCAACCCAATTTACCTGTCTCCTAAGAAGGTCAAGAACATATTTCCTTTCAGAGATAAATATCTCTTGCTTAGAATAAGCGACATCAATCCCAAAGAAGTACTTTAGCTTTCCAATATTTTTTATAACAAATTTAGCAGCCAACTTCTCTGAGGATCTGCTTTTCAAGCTTGTCGTCACCAGAAATGATCATGGCATCTACATAAACCAGAAGCAATGTAAGTTTTGCAACTTGAGAATGCTTTATAAAGAGAGTATGGTCATCTTGGCTGCCTAAGCCCCAAGGACACCATAGCCTGAGAAAACATTCCAAACCAAGCACGAGGTGGTTGTTTGAGACCATATAAAACCTCCAATAATCTGCAAACCTGACTTTCTCCATTAGTGGCGCCATATCTAAGTGGAATCTCCATGTACACTTCCTCCTCCAAATCACTTTTAACATCAAGTTGATGCATCTCTCAGCCAAAGTATGCTGCCAATGAGAAGATGATCCTATCGTATTCAACTTCCCCACTGGTGCAAACGTCTCCTCATAATCAATCCCATAAGTTTGTGAATACCCTTTTACCACCAATATCACTTTATATTTGTCCAATGTACCATCTGACAAATATTTAACTGTGTATATCCACCTATAAAACACGCTCTCTCTACAATCGTTCAAGTATCATTCTTCTCCAATGCCCTCATTTCATCATATATGACTTGAACTCAACTTTCATCCCTTAATGCTTCTTGTACTGATGTAGGGATTCTGATAGAATCAATAGTTGAAATAAAGCTTTGGTGTTGAACAGAAAGTTTTTAGTAGACATCACTTGGGCTATATTTGGTGAACCATCTTTTTTCCTTTTTCAAGTAAATTGTTAAATCATTTGGGTTAGGTTCAACGGGTAGAATTGCTTACCTCAGGTTCAAATGATTAAATTTGTTGTTTCACACACTCTCGGAGTCTGTCGAAGTGGTGACGGCGCGTGGCGGCGCGTCTAGCTTCAAGCGGTTTTTGGATGGCGTTCCTGGTGGTGGGGTCGGTGGTCCAAGAATGGCAACAAGCAGTGGTGGATCTAGTGAAGGTAATCAAAATCGCAATTTTACTCGTAAAATCATTCTACGAGTTTGCTCATCCTCAACAACTCGTATCGTATTCAGAATTGTAAATCGAGCAGAATTGTACGATTATCGTAGAATCACATAGTTCTATGAACCAAATCGCAATTTTTTTAGCAGAATCGCAAGAAAGATGAACTTTGGCACCGGGTCGGGTTTGTGCGACCCACTTAGTTTTTGCGCAAACAAACATGGTGTTAGCAGCCACAATTCGCGGCGGGGTCGCATTGGAAGAAGAATGTGAAGAAGAAGACAGAAGAAGAGGATCCCCAATTTTATTAAGAAGGTCTGAAGAAGAAAACAGATTCAGATCTATGGGCTTGGCCCAAAACTGTGTGACTGACTTAACTTTAGGGTTTGGCTTATCCCACACCCCACCCTACTCACCCCCTAACCCCTTTAATCTCCAAAATACCCTTAAATCAAAAACACCCCATGAAAGACAACGTGTGGATTCGGTTGAGGCCTGCCGAAAAAATTCGGTTGACCTCAACCGAATAGTCAGTTTTCAAGTGAGTCTGTTTTCAAAGGTCCCATGATCTTCAATTTTGAAATCTTGAACACGCGTATGATACAATAACATATAACATATACACAAAAGGGAAAGGTGATACAGTAAAATCAACATTGAATACGTTTTGGAACAAAAGTACATATCTCATCAACATCAAATCAATTGAATATGTGTTGGAACAATAGTACATATCTCATCAACATCAAATCAATTACCAATGACAAGTAAAACTATAAATTTAATAATTGATGGCCCCAAGAAACACACAAGAACAAAATGATTAACAGCATGTGAAAAATTCGACAATCAATACTATATCACACAATTCGGTTGAGGCCTCCCGAATTATTTCAGTTGAGGTCAACCGAATAGTGTAAAATGGGGTGTGTGTCAAAAAATACACGTTCGGTTGCCCATAACCGAATTATTTCGGCTATCCGTAACCGAATAGTTGAAAATTGCACGTTTCATTAATGGCCTTTTGGTCATTTCGCAGGGTTAGGGGGTGTGGGGTGAGTAGGGAGGGATGTGGGAAAAGCATGGGCCTAACTTTATTTCTGAAGAAAAACACTTTCTTTTTGTAACCACACCCACTTTTTCACCAAAAATACCCCCTTTTCAAGTATTACCATATATAGCCTTTTTCTAACTTCACCTCCTTTTTTACTTAAAATACCCCCTTCTCAAATATTACTATATAATATATATATATATATATATATATATTAATAATTTTTTTGTTTTCGTAGAATCTTACGATCTTAATTAGGATTTTACAAGTTACGATCTTGCTAACCCCCTCCCGATCCTACATAATTTCTTCGGTAGAATCTTACTATTCTCCTTGCGATTTTACAAACTACGATTTTGCTACCCCCTATCGATCTTACGTAAAATCTCGATTTTGATTACCTTACAGTTTTCAGGCAGAAAGCATACAGTAGGAAGAAAGTAAAACCACAACTCTGGCACTGATCAAAAATAGGAATGCAAGAAGGAACACAGAAGGTGCCAAGAAGGGACTGCAATGAAGGCAGAAAAAAAAAGGCATCGACGGCTAGGTTTTCTTAAGGCAGAAAAAAAAAAGCAGTCGTTACCAAAATATGTATTCTGAAAGGGTTACATGTTACAACTAACAGTTACAAGGCATTAGTATTAGCTTATATCAATCCTATTAACTGATATTATAATCTTTACCAGTGTTGTCAATGGCGGATGGCGGTTTACGGCGGAGAGCCAAAATCCGCCATTTTAGGCCGCCATAAACCGCCATCCTTCACAAATTGGCCATGGCGGTTTTCAAGAAATCCGCCATGGCCGATATTTGACAACATTGATCTTTACATCAGCAATTCTTCTCTATTTTTGTTTTACTATGCAACTGCTGAAGTGAAAAATTAACTTTAGCTCAGAAAACAATTAATAACTGCAATTTCTGACTGAGTATACAGTTAAAACATACCTTTTCTTGCAGAGGAAATTTGTGAGATACCGTAATCAAATGGTAGGATCCAGACTCGAGTATCTTGGTTTCATTCTTACTATCGAAATTAGGGTAAAGCGGAAAATTTCTGCATTTAGCATTCTTCCAAAGACAGTAAACAAAAATCGATGTGCTTAACTTTCTTTCCGCTTGGGTACAGTTAAAGATTGCTCTGCATGATAATGATTCACTCTCAACCAATTCCAACTGATCCATGAGTTTGCCTATGTCATCCACAATAACATCATAGTCTGTCACCTGTAAATCCAAAATAATAGAAGTTGAAACACCTAACTCTGTGGAAAATCTAATACTATATTATCAGCTTAGGAACTTATAAGAATTACTGATTTGAGACTTCGTTATTGGATTTCGGTACATGAATTATAGGGTATGTATTTGACAGTACACTTTCAGACCCATCCATTTCCTTATGTCAAGTTGATCCTGTTCTCCACCGGAAATACAACACATCTGTCAAAACTGACGTAACAAGTGCATTGTAAAAACTGTCATGTTACATCTTTTTAAAAAAAAATAAAAATAAATGCCTCTTGGTTTGAGCTCCTTCTTCAAAAGTAAAGGACTTGTTTATAACAATCCATGAAACATTAATCGGTAAACATTTATATCCTCTTTTTCAGTAATCCACTCATCATGTAATTCAATATATATATATATATATTAGATAGATCCTTTAATGTGTGAAATGATATCATTGTAGTCCTTGAATACATCAAAATCTGAAAAACATCACCAACATGTCTTTCTCTAATCAATTTGGTCCTTGAATGTATATTATGTAAGTCAGTTGGGTCCTCAAATGTGTCTTCCGTTAGTTAGTATAATCACATAAATTACATATAGAAAACACACTCGAGGATGCTTTTGAAATTTCGACATATTAGGGTATAGTACACTGTCTCATCATACATCTTAGGACCAAAATGATTATTTGCCCATTTTTTATCCCTCCTCTAATAATAAATCCACAATGTGACACACCTTACGACATTTTCTTGGTTTTTAATATTTTTTGTAATCAAATTATATATTTTTTAAAAATTTATAATATTTTTCTATTGTAAAACTATTATAAACTATTTCTTGACCGCACTAAATAAAACTTATGGAACTGTCACTGCTCATAGGTTGCTTCTTATCCATAGTGTCTACTGTCATGCTCCTTCCATCAAAATCAAAAATTTATTTGTAAAAAAATTCAATTCTACCCATGACAATAAAAATCAAACTTCAATAGTGTCAATATCACCATTCCCTGACCCAAATATCTGCCCAAGCCTCATCAATTATGTGCCCAAACCTCATCAGTTGTACTCAAAATTAGATTGGCAGTATAATGTTTATCTTTGTCCTATTTTGACTCGCCTTCATGACATGGGCCCCGAACCCAATGCTGCCATGAAGTTAATCAGAGGTCTTCTCTGTGCATCAATCCAACCATCTGTAACTATGCTCACCCTTTTCTGGCCAAGTGTCTTGGATACATTGAAGTAATTTCAATATGTTGGCTTTTTCTCTCTACGACATGGTAGTTCTTATGGAACCACAGCTAGGAGGAAGATAGCCAAAGATAGAAGTGTTCGCCACATAAGTAAATGCACTAATAAAGTAAGGATTTCTAACAATATTGAATGACAAACTAAAAAAATAAAATAACCTAGCTATTTTAGATGATAGATACTATAGTCTCTACCTCATTAAATGCCTTTGCTAAAGGTCCATCACTGCCAATTAATATGAATGAAAAAAGAAGAGGACATGATGGACCATTAGCAAAGGCATTTAATGACGAGTCAAGAGACCATGTATCATCTGAAATAGCTAGGCTATTTTGTTCTGCTGGCTTGCCATTCAATGTTGCTAGAAATTCTTATTTATCAGTGCATTTACTTATGCGGCAAAAACTTTTATCGCGGGCTATCTTCCTCCAAGCTATAATTTCATAAAAACTACAAAGAAGACCATTGATTAACATGATCTTGAAGGCATGAGTCAAGATAGTACATAGACAAACATTATACTGCTAATCTAATTTTAAGTTCAATAGATGAGGTTAGACTTTAGAGCACATATTTCAATTTGGAGGCTGTTCTTTTTACTGATGATGGGTAAGGGAATAGTGTTATTGACGCTATAAGACTGTGTTTTTTAGTCATACATAGATTTGAAATTTTCTACAAATAGCATTTTGATTTTGTTTTTTGTTGTCATTCGAACAACATAATTCTTTTATCTAAGATTTAATCTTAAAAAAAATTATATTGACATACTCGTACTTTAGTTTTTCTAAAAATGTCGTATCTCGTACCCTGTACTGGTACCCACAACTATACATCCTAAATGGTGAGTTGTTAAGTGGTTATTTTTCTGTTAACACGTACCATAAATTTTTATTGGTTGATGGTGTAAAAATTCTTAACACTAACGATACATACCGATTAAACTCTACTATTATTGCTATTACACTTTTATCATTATTAGAAATAATTGATTTGATCCTATAATTATAAGATCATGATAGGATCATAGTCCTATTTTGACTATACATCTCATTTATATAAATACTTGAACAAACCTTATTATTCAAGTTGGTATCTAGATCCCTTCCGTTTTTAACCTGATTCATCTTCTGGTATCATTAGGTATTCAAATGTTGATTGGGTAGGAGATGCAAGTTATAGACGATCTACTTCTAGTTATTGTATATTCAAAGGTAGAAATCTGATTTCATGGAAGAGCAAACAGACTGTTGTTGCTCGTTGAGTACAAAAGTTGAGTATAAGCTATGGCGCATGCCACATGTGAGCCTTTGTTGTTGAAACACTTACTGCAGGAACTACATTTTTGAGCGATTTATCCTTTGAAACTTGTGTACGATAACCATTGAGCTTGTCATCGCTCCTCTAATCTAGTTTTTTAGAAGAGAAATCAGACTGTAGTTGTCTGTCATTTAGTGAGAAAAAAAGTTCTCTCTAAAATCATTAAGAGTTAAAACCTCTTTTGTCAATTCTAAGGATCAATTTGTTGATATCTTTACTAAATCTCTACAGAGTCCTCGAATAACTTACATAGGTGACAAGATGGATGCATATGATGTATATACACCACCTTGAGGGGGAGTGTTCAAATATTCTTATTATTGCTATTAGTCTTCCCCCATTATTAGGGATGATTTATTTGATCCAATAAATATAGGATCATGATAGGATCAAAGTCCTATTTAGACTGTACATCTCATGTATATAAATATTTGTACAAACATTATTATCGAGTGACAAATATCCAGACTCAAGTGTTACCAAAGTCATTTCCAAATTCATTTGAGGCCTAAAGAATTTGTGAAAAATCTACCTTCCAATTATTTTCAAAAATTCATAAGATAAAAATATGGACGGGAATGGTGACCTCAAATATGTCATTGGTGTTCCAAGTTAAGGGAAGGTCTGGTATAAGAACATCAATTGCACCAGTCGCATCAACCAGCTGCAGTCTTCTAGTCAATGGATCAATCTGAATGTCCAAAGCAAGACCATGAGAACTCTAATATAAGTAGTAGATATGCCAATATTACTAAAAAGATTTATGCAAAAAAATAAAATAAAAGAATGTGGGTTCCATTTTTAAAAGATCAACAAAAGTTTTTATAAATGACATTAATATGGACAACACAGCCAAAGAGAAATGCGGGTTTCTGGAAAATATAGAAACACAAGAAAACAGAACTAATAACCTTTAGATATCCAAGCAAAACAATGCCTACGTCTTGACTTGGAATGATCCTTCTAACTGATCTACTATTATATCTGGCTTGGTGTGATAAAATACTGAAATGATTGCCAACAGACAATAATTTACAGTGATTTTCTGACTTTAGCATTCTTTGTAACGTGTTGGTACAGTGATAGATGAAGATAGACATTGGTACTACCTGTAAAATCATCATAGATGCAGTAATACATATCCTACAATGGGTTAGTAACAAATACCTTCTACCAGAAAAATATGACTGTTTTCCAATTATTTATTTTTTTAGGGTGAAAAATTGAATATATTATGCTGACCATTTAAGATCTAACTGTCTTATAACACCAGAAACAAATTTATTTAATATATATACAAGTACCAATTTCAGAAAACCGCAATGCATTTCTCTACCGCATCCGTTAAAGTCGTGTCTACACAGCCCCATGAAAGCACCATGCTGACAGAGAAAAGCATTAAACCAAACTAATTAAGTGAAAATGGTTTTGACAATGTTTTTCCAAAGGCCAACAAATATATATATATATATATATATATATTAACATACCTGGGTTTGAAAAACTGAAGGAGGTATCACTGAACTAGCATGCACTTGAGCTAGCCCTTCTTTCTGGTACAACCTCGCAACAATAACTCATCAGAATTTAAATAGAACAAAAAGCTTCAGCCAAGCTAAGAAATCCATTAACCCAAAGGAAGTAGATTACATGTTTTGAACCCAAAATCTCCTTGTCAGATAAGATACCAACAAACTTTTTACGTAAGCTTGATATGAGAAGTAATACCCTGCCAAGAAACATTAATAAAAAAGAATACTATATATTCAGCACTCTTTAAACTCTTAAGTTCCAAATTGATTGCAATAAATTATAAAAGAAAATCAAACAATGTAATACCAGAGCCTTGCTGAAAATGGTAATGACTGAATGAACTTTCCCAACATACTCGTTGACTGCAAAACTATATTACACCTGCAATACTAAACTGAATTACCAATTTATCTCCAGAGCATATGTGTAGGAAACTACCCATTAAATAAGTTAGAGAAATGTTCAAGTAACATAGTACTAATATTATTATTTGCAGTACATAAAACAAATCAGAACAAACAAAGAATGACTTTAGTTAGATGCAGTTGTTTGCATTGGTCTATTCTCCCCAGTGAAATGGGAAGGATACTAAATCAATAATATGCATAGAACAAAATAAAGGACTTCTCATCGGTCATATGAGACGACTCAACCCGGTAATACTTTAAACATCCGCGTGATCAATTGCAAAATCTGAACCAAAGCAAGCACAATATTGGTAACAAGACATACACAGTTTCCAGTGGCGAGAAGGATTCCACGATAATGCTAGTCTTGACGCAAGCCGCAAGAATAATAACTTTAGTCCATGAAAACTTCGGATCGACAAAATGGACATTTCTCACACTTATCTACACAATATGGCCAAGAGTTCAGGAGTGGAGCTTAAAAGTCTTAAAGGGTGGCAAAGTAAATAATAAAGTCACATAAGAAAGTCCAAACTCAACATGTTAGATCAATAAAGTAGCAAATTTACTTCACTTACAATAGAGCCAACTCTCAAACCATGTATCAAAGTATGCAGTTGATCAGTTAAAAGAAGCCAAACATCATTGTCCAACTCCAAAGCCATCCCTTGCATATAAACACCTTTAATTACACCAGTATAAGAACCACACTCACCTTTCCCCTTTATCTCACTCTTCAAGCACGGTGCCAATCCCTCCGATCGCGGGCAAACACGCAAAACCATCTCATCCAAAGTCATATACATTATACAAGACTCCTCCTTAGTTATATAAACCATCTTCTTCTTCAAGCCCGAAATCACAACACGGTTACCAATTAGCTTTGTCATTGCAGGGTGAAACGAAGATGCATTGCCATAAAAATACACAATCTCCATTTTTGTGAAAGAATGACCAATCATATTATCAATTACAAAAGAACCATTCCTCAAGCTCTTTGCTAATTCCCTTGAACTACATAACCTACATTCACAACACATCAATTGCACTAAAAACCCTGGAAAGTTCACCTTAGAACCAGAATTCAAATCGGAGCTACTTGTTGCCGCGATATTCGGGACCACTGATACAGGGCCAACAGATTCCACAAATCCATGAACAGCTCTGGAATTGTTAACACCAGAATTGCAATTTGGTGTTAGAGGAAGCGAATCCACAAGGCTAGATTCATCATTGGGATTAGAAAAACACCAATTGATTATCTCCAAAAAGCCGACACGGTCACCATTAGGGTGTTTAAACGGGATGAAATTCCAGGCGGTGACCTTGATTTCCTGGCCGACAGCAGCGAGACGGAAGTTGAGAAAGTCACAGCAGACTGTGCCGGAGCTATTGGAGAATCGGAAGCAGGAACAAGGAAAAGGAGAGGGGGAGGGAAAGGTGTGGGTGGGGAGGGTTA